>CAEMYA010000052.1:727675-765784 GCA_903131615.1 Diplodus sargus
AAAACAAAGCTAAAAAAATCTCAAAAGCGAATGTAAGACTGTAGTTCGAGACCGGTTTTGAGATAATTCCTTTTAAGATGTCCAGCAAACTCTGTTCTGTCAACATTAGTGTGTACATCGGAGTTATCTGAGGTTAATTATCTTGTTAATCGTCCAATAAACAAAACAATAGAGGACGTCATTTTTTCCAAGATTTTATAAACCAAACGACTAACACATTAAACAAGAAAATGATCAATCATTAGCCGCAGCCCTAATCGTCAACTGTAGTTACTGGGTTTAAATGAGAGAAGAGATGTGAGATAATTGGTAATAAAAATAACACATTCATTTGAATTAAAAACAAAATGCAAAAATAAATAAAATCAATTTTTGCTGCTACAGTCAGTCATAAAGCCTCCATTGTACGACCACACACACTCCGCTGGCCCAGTGAAGGCGCCAGCCTTCCCGGGTGCTGAAGTACTCTTCCTGCCTCTCATCCAACCACCCCACCAGCCCGGCTACTTGTCTCTGATTTAGTCCGACTCTGTTCTTTGCTCACGTTCAAGGTTGTGGTAATGGGGAATTAGTATGCAGAGAAGCAGACGGACGGCCATGTGGATCTAATAGGTAGCCAGACTGGAGAAGAAGAGGACTGGAGTGTGGAGGGGTGGTGGTGGTGGTGGTGGCGGGGGGGTGGTGGTGAAGTAGAGAGCATCTCTGGCAAAGAGGGAGTTAAGCATGGCCTCTCCTCCTTCTCCTATCCTCCCCTCTCCTCTCCCCTTTATCGCCTCGTTCCCCATGCGTGCCCTGTCCCGAACCTTAATGGGACGTCAGACGGACAGCCTCGCCTGAATTGAGCAGGGAGAGCAGCCTCCCACCCCCCCTTGTGTCTCTCAAAAAATAAAACCAGACTCCCCCCATCCCCCTACCTTCTCACACTGCTAGCACCCATAGCTGCTCCCCTCGGTGCTGAGGGGTATTGAGGGGGTCCCAGACACCCTCCACTCTTCAGCCCCTCAGCCTAACTCTGCATAAATTAGGCCCGTCTCCCTGGTGTCTCGTCAGCCGGTCAGGGCACCCCTGGCCCCGGGTCTGCCGTCTCCCAATCTGCTGCTCCTTCTCCCCTCATGCTGTCACCTTCTGTCTCCCCTCCTCTCCAACTCCCCCTCTCCCCGCCTCCATCTACTGTATTCTGTCAATCCTGGACATCCTCGACAGCTAATAGAGCTCCTTTCTTCACATCTCATCACCATCCTTGATCGGTATTTCTTCCAAATGCCGCTATTGCATCCTCTCCTGCCTCTTTTACATCAATCCTCCACTTCCTCCTCTTCTTTTTTTTTTTTCACCCCCTAAATCCCTCGACACACTCGCTCCCACCTCACCTGCTTTATATTCTCCACATTCGCTCTCTCTATCTCTACTTTTCTTATCCTTCCAGCACTGTGTTACTCACATCAACCAAGCGCTCTCTCCTCTCCTCTCCTCTCCTCTCCTCTCCTCTCCTCTCCTCTCCTTTTTTAGCCAGGATATTGTTTACATCTGTTTTGCTGATCACCAGCAGAGCCTCTCTAGACCTCACAGATGTTGCAATAATACAGGGGATTAGCAGGCTTAACACTCGGGCTTATTTGGGGAGTTTCCCCCGATGGCCTGGCAGTGAAGCCCCGTCAGCTCCTCTGAATCTGACCTTTTTCCTGTTTCACTCTGCGCTGAGATCCTGCAGCCCCGCTTCTCTTTGATTCACGATTTTCTTTTCTTTTTTTTTTTTTTCTTCTTTTTTTTTTTACAAGCGTCTGGCATGCTGATGTTGTTTTATCCAGATTGGCGCTCTGGGCTCTCACTTCCTGCAGCTACATCAGTGCCTGGGTTTAATGCAATTACAGAGCTAAGCTGCTTGACATATGACAGGAGGGAGTTGAGCAACAAACAATGCTCTTTTCCTTCGCTGCCCTTTCACCTGTGCATATTCATATCCCCCTGATTTAAAGATATTCAAGCTATCGTAGCTGCACTGCCGATTCTTCGTGTTTCCCTTTATCCTTCCACCATGAACACTGCCGTGTAGCTAGCTAGCTAGCTAGCTCGCACCGTGTCAGCTGCTTTCTCCGCTCACCATGGTGACGCTTGAATCCCCCCAGTCTCCTCTGCTCTCCTCTTTAACTCAGCGCTGAAAGATAATTAGATGGCCTTCCCAGACTCAGCATCTCTGCTGCGTCTCTCTGCGTCACTGCAACCGAGTCCTGTTTTATGACCAAGCAGATCCTGTGTCTGAGACTCTCAGTGTTTGTGTGTGTGTGTGTGTGTGTGTGTGTGTTTGGGGTCAATGTATTTCTGTCTGGATCCTAATCCCAAAGGTGATATTAGTCTGGTAGGGGGGGGCAGCCCATCCCCCAAATGCATGTGTTTATGTGTGTGTGCTCGTGCTGCAGGCGTTGGTTTCAGCCAGGAAGCCCAGACAGGCTCTGCCTCCACCTTTGACCCATGACTGTCTGCTAGCTCAGGGGTCATGCACACCATTGATACAGACAGCTGATAGACGCAGCAACAACCGCACATGCACCTACATACATGCGCAAACTGACGGCCCTCCCCCCCTCCCTGCAGTGAACATTAACAGTGTGGTGCGTCTGGAGGAGATGATGACACAGACAGCGTCATAACGACAAGCTGTATGCAGAGAGAGCGCACGCATGTGATACAAGCACAGATAGCCATCGCTCATTTCAGACGTGCAGCTACACCTGTCTGCTCAGAGGAAGATGACTGAACCTACTGCAGAATTTCAGGAGTGTTCTTTATCACTAATCTTTCTTTTTTTTTCTTCTCTCTGCTCATGTCTTCACAGATGCAGCCAGTCCCGCAGTAAAGCGTCAACTGAGCTTCCACCGCTCTCTAATAAAAGCCCACACACCGTCTGTAGTCTCTCTGACCATGTTTAGCCTCGGCCACGTGTGGAAAAAACGCCACTTCTCCATCTGCAGGAACAGTCAGTTAGACACACACATCATTACAGTCTGATTATCAGTTGTCTAGTCTGGCTCTTTGTGGACAGGTAAGTTGGAGCTGCTTCTAAAAGGTAAGTTTAGAGGTTGAATCAATTTAAGAGCTGTCTGAAGTGTGAAAATGGAGCTGCTGAGCAATATTTCCCGGAATTAGTTTCATTAGATGTGAATTACTACATTTGAGAACAATTTTAGGTCGGAGATTGGCTGAGACCCCAAGCGGTCCCTCTTTTCACTCAGTAATTTACATCCAAGTATTTGACTGGAAAATCGCTCGACAAGAGTTTGTCGCTGTCGAAGTACTTTTCTGTGGAATCATGATCATGTACACACACAAATTTATACAATCGTCTGCATAGTGCGAATGAATCTTATCATGAAATGTTAAATGAGATTGCTGAATGAGAAAAGTGTGGCAGTGATATGAAATGTATTTCCAATAAAGATGAACAGTTTGAAAAAAGAAAATCTTTCTTGGTTGTTTTTTTTCCCCCTTCTTCAATTTTATTCTTGTTTCTTTTTCTGTCAGTAAAGATTGTTTAATTGCTGAGAGTTTGTTAAATTAAGGGGAGATCTTTGGTGATATTCTATTGTTTATTTCTTTTCTGGTCAACAAAATCAATGCATTGAGAACGACTAATGGGAAATACAATTGCTGTTATCCAAAGCTCAATATACATATACATCTATTTTTGCTGTAGGCTTCCATTGTTAACTATGAAAACTATTAAAAATGAGGGACATCATTACATCAGCTGACATGTTCCTTCATTACAATAAACCTGTGCACTGCAGTCTGTTTGAAATTAATTCCACATACTGTTTCTCGCTCTAAAATACTCACGAGAGAGCAGAATATGTATTCATGTTCAGCGGAAAAATAATTCTGAACAAATATAGCATTTACTCCTGTTTTCATGATAGTTCCTAAAATCTACAGTGCCCAGCTGTTTGACCAACACTTTTTTTTAAAAATGAAACACATATTTGCCATCTGTTTTCAAAGATTTACATCTTCAGAAGGAGCTGGTAGGCTCCAGGGTGACAGCCACAGAAAAAATAAGGAAGTCAAAAACTTAGAGAAGGTCTTTTTTTTGACAGTAACAAAACCATAATATATTGCCAGCTATTGATGCATTATTACAATGAATATAGGCACTGTTGTTTAGTGTAAGTCAAGCCCACATCCTTTTGCTGTTACTACTCACCAGAGAGCCAATTCTATATACATTCGCCGCAGAAAATAGTTCTCAACAAATACAGCATTTACTTCTGGTTTCAGAATAATTCCTAAAAACTACAGTACCCCGCTGTAATGTTTAGCATTCTTCAAAATGAAATTATATAGTTGATACTTGTTTTTAAAGAGCTACCCCTTCAGGATGAGCAAGTATTGAGAGATGGTCTTAGAAATTCGTTGACGGCAACAGAAGTGGTGTATATTGCCAGTTATTGTGGACGCATCCGCTCAGACGTGTTGTGAGAAGCTATGGGAGGCTGTTCACTTCGATTACTCTGATTATTCCAGCAGTGGCTGAAGGTTTGGAAGGGGAACAGTTAAACCTAGTGGCCTAAATCTGTGGTGTCAATTAGGTGCCTTTGTGTGTGAGCAGCAGGGGTGTTGAAGCGAGTTGCTGGAGCTGAAGGAAACTCTGAACAATGATACACATTCATAACCACACGCACACACACACACACACACACACACATGCACAAACAGTGGTCCTATGTTTTGTGGGGATCACACCTCCTTTTGTTTTCCCCCAACAGCCAGTAGAGGCGATGCCCCAGTGCCCCCAGTGTGCTCCACTGCTCTGGCTGAAATGGGCTCCCTGCTCCCCCCCAACCCCCACCCTCACCCCCACTCTCCCCCAACAACACTGTCCCCTCGCTCTGGGTTCCCCAGCCCCTCGGCCTCCCCTTGACTGGTCCTGACCTGAAATAAGGGCCAGGCAAACCTCCATAGCCAGGCCAGAATAAAAGGAGATCTATGTGTGTGTGTGTGTGTGTGTGTGTGTGTGCGCCATGGCCCTGAAAGAAAGTAGGAGATTATCCCATTCTGTGTGTCCAGTCACCAGTGCAGTATTGACCACGGTGGCCCACCCAGGGAGCGTCCAGCCAGCCGTGAGATGGCCTGATATACATGCTTACTGGCCATGCTAGATTCCCCCACTCTCACCCAGGGAGAAGGCCTGAACCCTGCAGGCTGGACGCTTTCTAAAGACACTGGAGTCTGAACGCCGAGTGACCCACCCTCCATACACAGATGCTCACACACACACACACACATACACACACGCGCACGCACACACATACACACACACACACACACACACACACGCCCTCGTCACAGCGCAGCCTCCGTACAGTGAAAGACATTGCCATCAGGTCGTTTTCTGTGTCCTGTGAGGCGAGGCGGAGGTCATTGGGAAGGTGGAAAACCTCTTTAATGGTGGGAATGATACCATAACACCTATAGATAGAGTTACGGATCATGTCACATACAGTCTGTATACAGCATGCAACTCTGACAGGCGAGGCCTGCTCGCACCTGATGGTGAATGTGAAGACGAGCGTGAAAAAAATGTAGCTTGTGTCGAGAGATCAAATCATTTATGTATTATTTATGTTTAAAATGTCCTTAAAACATACTTTTTGTCTCTGTAAAAATGTATTGAAGTCCATTCTTTTGTTTTGTTCTTAATAAAACAAGACATACAGTTAACAATCAACATTCATATTTAATTATTTCTGAGTCAAACGTTCACCAGATACGTGCTCATGAACGCAGCCTCTCAGTTTATTTAAACTCTCTCCAACCTGCCCACCACAATGGATTGCAACAGCTTCCCTCGGTGTTTAAAAGCATCCCATTGTTGGCCTGAACGAACCCCTCGGGGGTCAGCTAATTGTCTTTTAATTGCTCTGCTGTTTGTTTGCGCATAGAGAGTCTCTAACGTCCCGGTCAGTTAACAGCACAAAGGCCTTTAACAGCAGGACAGAGCTGCACAAAGCTCACTAGCTGTAAAGACAACTGAGGGAATTCAAAGGGAGGAGTGTGTATTTGTTTGGTTTTTTTACTGCATGTAAATATGGTGTCATAATAAAGAACTGGAAATAACATGATGCAATTATTTCTTTCTTTCTTTTGATTTTTTCATTTCATTTTCAAAAACTTAATGTGTTGGAATTAAACAACAAGATCTTTTGAAATTATCAAATTCTTTATTTTGACAGTTAAAGGTGCATGATGTCGTTTTGGGGAAGAAGGGAAAAGTTTTCATTAAATTATTATTTTTTTGTAATGCTTAAACAAACTTAATAAACAAACTGTCTTTGTTTTCATCACTGAATAAACTGATTAAGCAAACTGACATTAAAGGACAACATCGTTTCATACTGCTTTACTTTGTTTATATGTGGCGGACCCTGCCACCTTTTCTAACTTCAGCATTCTGGGACCTTATTTTCCTCTGAGAGCAGCTTCTTTATTCAGTTCTGAGAAAAAAAGAATATCTCTGAGTTTACATTATTACCTCATTAATATTCCAAATATTAACATTCTGAGTTTGAATTTCTTCTCCAAAACTACGCAGTGACCCTACGTATGAAAAACTAAAAATCAGATACATCATTTTAGACATGAAGATGTGCAGATGTGAAGAACGGAATACTTTCCGGTATTGTGCGTGAAACAAATGTGGGCCTTCAAATCTTAAAGCATGATTTTTTTTTTTTCTCCACACACTCACATTCTCTGATTGGTTACATTCGCTCACGATGTAAATGACATAAAACGGCGCTGAAGAAAAAGAGGTCTGATTAATTAAACAGAGAGAGAGAGGAGGAGACGAATCATTCGAGCACACTGAACGACTTCATAAACATAAAACCCAGTTAGCGGCTCTGATGAGTAAAACAACTATTGTGCTCAAATTGCACTCACATTAGCTTTAATAACTACTCCTAAATATTAATGGTGGTTTTAATGTTGCTATATTCCAGACATCATATTTTTTATTTTCACAGCTGTTGGATATTACTGCATTCTTTATTTATTTTTTTTGTGGAGACATCTACATTAAAAAAAATGGCATTAAAATGTGTTAAATTACTGTAATGTTCCTCCGGAATACAGTACAGTTTAATTTTCCAAACTGGGCTCATTGAATAGTATCTTAATTGTCCATCATAAATGCAGAGAGAGCACATCCGCGTGGAAGCGCGTTCACGGCCCTCGGTGGGCGTTTTTTTTTTTAACACCGAGACCATTTACACAAACACAGCGAGAAACACATTAAAATATACAACTCTGATTAACAAGGGTCCATTACACCCACTGTAATATAAAGCATCAATTCACGTAAAACAGTCCGGTCGTTAATTGCGTCTATTTATTTCACACTTGCGTTACAGTGACGCTGACTGACTATGAAATTCATCAACTTAATAAGCTTAAACGTCTGATAACGAACATCACGAGCGAGCAGACCGAGCCAAAAACGTGAACGGAGATGATGTTTTTCTTTTTAATGTAAAATTTTCAAAGAAATCCCTCTCTTTCTAAATGTGTTGATGCTGCAACGAGTTCATTGGGTTCAACTGTGGCCCACCGATGTGCCTTCCCAGCATGCACACATACAAAATTAAATTCTTATGTAAGCGTTCTAATTCCAGCCCCCCGATGACTGTTCTCACATTCACGTGTAATGAGAGGCTGACTTTGGCAGCGTGTTGATACGGCGTTAGTAGTGAAGGGAAGCAAAAAACTGAAGGATAAAAAAAAATGGCCCCAAAAGACCGCGGAGGAAGCTGGGCGGGTTTACAAATCAGGGTTAGATTGGGAGGAATTAAAAATGTTTAAAAAAATGGTTTAAATTAAAACCAGTGATTAACGCTCAAAAGCTCTGTGTATATGTGTGTGTGTGTGTGTGTGTGTGTGTGTGTGTGTGTCTTCCCCTGGCTCCCCTGAACTTGGTAGCTGCCCCCCAGACGCCTCATAAAATCTGTGGGCTCAACCCAAAGTGCACACAGAGGAGCAAGTTGAGGGTAAAGGGGGCTTCGCCAGAACGGGGGTTACGGTGGAGTCAGGACACGGATGGGTGGAGTCGACAGGAATGAGAGATGGGTGGGGGTGAGGGCCCTGCTTGAAAAAGTCCGAGAACTTGGAGCCTAGTTTGTCATGCTAACTGCAGCGATGCCATTGAATGTGGACACAGGGAGCAGAAGGTTCACAGGACCCCGGCCATTCTCATGCAAAGTCTGTCAGAGCCTTCTCCTCCGTCCGTCCACCCACCGCCCACCCCTAGCCTTCTTTACTCTCGCAGAAGAAATACATACATGTTTATAAATGGGCACACACACACACACACACACACACACACACACACACACACACACACACACATACACACACACATACTCAGTGAGGCCTGGGTAGGGCACCCCTTTCCTTATATTTGCTCTATTTGCAAATATGCGAGGGTACAAGTCGTGATGATGGAAATAAATAAGCAGAAATCACTCGTTAAATGTGCTCGCTGACATTCAAACCCGTGAATAGCGCTGCAATCTTACAGCTTTCATTTGCAAGGGGCCATATCTCAGAGGAAACGTGTCACATTTTGGATGTGAAGTAAGATGAATTAACGTCTCTCACTAAAAAAAAAACTGTAATTTTTCAGGGGGAGGTTTTGAATTGAAATCCGGCACCTCAAAAGAAAGACTGGGAAAACAGGGGAACAATTAAAGGTGCAGTGTGTAATGTGAAGAAGGAGTGAGAGATTTTCACTGACTTTTGTTCACTGTTTTTTTTTTATGCCAAAAGAAACTAAATAAACAAACTATCTTTGTTTTCATGACTGAATAAACTAAATAAACAAACTGATCTTAAAGGGCAACAAATATCAAACTGTTTTACTTTGTTTATACGTGGCGGACCCTGCCACCTTTCCAGCTTGTGTTCTGGGGACCTTATTTTCCTCTGAGAACAGCTTGTTTATTCATGGAAAAATCATTATGGAACATTTCTGAGTTTGTATTATCAAGTAAATATAAAAACTCTGAATTTAAATTGCTTCCCTAAAACTACATAGTGCCCCTTTAAGTCAGATGCATTATGCTTAGGATGTAATCATAATAATGGCCCTCTAGTTTTTTGCGCTATGGTTCACATTAACACTCATCTCAACTTCCTGTGACCTTGACACTACCTTGACAGGCAGCAGCAGAAAAAACTGACCTCCTTTCCAGCGTGATTGCAAAAAAATATGTGTTTTTTTTTTTTTTTTACCGCATGATCCACACAAACACAAATTCTATTTAAATTTTCTACACTGGCATCTCTATAAAATCAGCCTCCCATCCCTGGGTTCTTATTTCTTCTCGCTGCTGGTCTCCGCCGCTCATCTGTTTCACCTGATCCAGAGATCGGGGAGGGAAGCTACAACTCATTTAGTGTCGAATCTGCTCAAATGCCAAGTGGCGAAAATGTCATCTGCAATACAAGCACACACACCTATACACTGACTCCCTTTAAATGCAAACACTCCATGCAAATGAATGTGGTACCCCCCTCGGGGCTCGAAAGCTGTATGTGAGTGAGGGGGTGTGTGTGTGTGCCTGGATTTATGTGCTCAGATTTATGCGTGCTATAGTTTCACAACCCGGGATTGAAGGAGTCTCCATTTGTATGTGTGTACGTGTGAAAAGTGTGTGTGGGTGTGGGTGTGTGTGTGTGTGTGTGTGTGTGTGTTTGTGCCCCCTCATCTGCACTTGAAGCAGCCGTTTGGAGCCTGTATTTGATTGAGTGAAGGCCAACGCAGCCTGAACACTCCCTCTAATGGAAGAGTGGAGCCCAGCAGCTCAGTAATGCACTGACCCCAGAGCTTTTACAACGCTGCCAGCCGATAAGTGGCAATATGCTGGATCTTATAAAATTAACAAGACTGAGCTATGGGGAGAGTGAGCTGTGAGGCTGTGTGAGAGAGGATGACGTTCCTATAGCACTTGTAAATATCAGCACGCATGCACGGTGGGATTATAGCCGTTCTTGACTGAGTTTTACAGCCGCGCCGGCCTGGTTAGGTGCTCTTCTTTACTCGTTTCTTGGCTTTTTTAAGGCGAGTTTACGGGGAGACGTTTACAGGCCCGTTTATGTTCGATGAAACGCCTCTCAGGGCGTCTTTAACGCCGCTGAATTTATTAAAGATACGGTAGGGAGCCAGGTGCACGAGAAGCTAACACTGAGCTGACCTTCAAAAGTGACGGCAACTGGATTCCAGCCAGGGTGGCTTTTGCGGGGCACCACGGGGGTGTGTGAGCATGTGTGTATATGCATATGTTTACCGTACACTCCCTCCTCAGCCTCCTGTGGTGTGACATCCACAGCGAAAGCTCAAAGTCAAACAGCACGTACACCTGGTGCCGCTCAGGCCTGGTCTAAAAACAGAAAAACACAACGGCTCACGCGAAATGATATTTGCAGCCGCAGCCGCCCGTTTGCAGCATCCGAGTGCGATTTGGTTGTGAGAAAAGGCCTTTTATTTCCCGTGTGCCTCCCAGCGTAACCTCCTCACCTTTCTCACACAGGCCCAGGCGGGGTTCTGCGGTTAGCAGGGGGAAAGCTGTATTTGTGTGCATATTTGCCCATATACTGTGCATTTATGTGTGTGTGTGTGTGTGTGTGTGTGAACCGCTATTGTCTGCCTGTGCTCCAGCCGAGGCTTCAAAGTGAATTATTCATGCGAGATTTGAATACATGCAAATGGTTCACTCCCCTCTCCTGGCACAGATCCAGGTAACCTATGGCAACGGCGCCTTCAAGAAGCATCTTTGCACCCCTCCTCCTCCTCCTCCTCCTCCTCCTCCTCCTGCTTCTCTCAGGCACCCACCCCCCCGAACCATGTTATCCACCCAGTGGTATTGTTTCGATTGTTGCAATACCAGGCTGGGTGGCTGCACACTGTGGGGTGGCAGGATATCCCATAATTCACAGTCAAGGTCAGAATGAGGGATGGAAGAATGGAGGGTGGACAGACTTAAAGAGGGATGGAAAATCCTTCCATCCAGCTGCTCGGATGGGAAGTTGAGGAGACGACACTCAGCAGCTGGCGGAGGAGAGGTTTTCAGGTGGCGGACGATGCTATCACCAATGCGACGGAGCGGGCACACACTCACCTGCTATTCAGATTCAGCCGCGGCTCATGCGCACTAACCAGTGCAGCAAAAAACAAAAAAAGGACGAGCACGGAAAAATGACTGCCTTTGAATGCAGCACAATGTCACTCAAATGCAATTCACTACGTTTGAAACACTGATCTGGGTGTCATTGATAGATGAAGGAAATATTTAACACCTTTCAAATAGAAAATTTCAGCATTAGATAATTAATCAAAAACAAAATGCATTTTATTTAGCGTTTTGGTGGATGTGTGTGGCTGCTTCTGTCTTGTTTCATCCACTGGATGGAATTGTAACAAATAATAAAGGTGTTCCAATTTCCAACAAACGTGTCGCGTAAAATCATTTTAGTTTTTCACTGTTGATCCATAATCACAATTAATTTCTGGGTATTTTTTGGAACTGTGGAACTATGTTTTTTTTAATGAGATGTTTCATAGGTTCACATAAATAACGCAAAGGGTTTTCAATAAATATTAACAAATATTATGCAAAGACGGGGCATGACTTCTTTTTCGTACAAATTTCAGTTTATGATAATTTTCTGTCAATTGCACTGTAACGCCATATTTCTGATGTCAGTGCATCTTTGCATAGAAATAAACAGAAGGAATGAACTACATTCATTATTGATGTCATGTCTCAGTGTGTAATTAGACTCTTACATTGTTTTGTAGCCCATTTGTAAAAATTCAATAATTTTGTTGTAGAATCAAATGTTTTGTAACATTAACCACATGGAGAGCTGTGTTTTTTCAACATTCACAGAGTTGCTGATATTTTACCCCGAACGTGTGAATTTAATAAAACACAGAAGGGTTAAAGAAAATAAATAAATAACAATCAAAGTTGTGTCAGTGAGCAGAGGGCAGGTCAAGTTCAGGCCACAAGGTGATCAGAGCCTAACTGACCTCCATGATGCGACCAGGAGGCAGCGAGAAGAGCCGCCACCCGATGCTGCCATCTACTGACAGTGAGTGGACAGGAGGTCCCTCTAAGACACATAACACACACACACACACACACACATACACACACACAGGTCAGATATGATTCATCAAATTTTGGTAGTGCAAACACTGTAATTTTACATTGTAATATAAATGTGACATAATCAGTTATTCATAATTTAACTCCTAGAATTTCACCTTGTCTTTCAAGGGAATTGGAGCAAACAAAGAAACAACACATGCTTCATAAATTGGAAATGTAATAAAGATCAATAAATAAACAAATCTGTTATTTTACCCTTAAAATTGACTGTCTTTGTCTGATCAGTTAAAACCTGTCATATCAATCCAGGTCCAGTTCATATGTCCAAATTAAGACCGTCTTTCATGTCGCTGATGGCGTGATTAGCTCTGCTTATCTCATGGCACCCTCAAGTGGACAAAAGGACTCATAGCTCTCTCTGTTGATGACAGACACTTTATTTTATGGTCGGTTTAACTTGGAGCAACTTGATACTCTTTAGCAGTGAAAGTATAATTACTCCTTAAAGGTGCACTGCGTAGTTTTGGAGAAGACATGTTAATCAGGAGAGAAAGATTTTCATTGATTGAGGGTTTATTTAGTTTGTTTAGACGTAAAAATAAACCAATAAAATAAAAGGACAACACAATTTCATACTGTTATAATTTGTTTATACGTGGCGGACCCTGCCACCTCTCTAGCTTCAAACAGTTTATGGGGAGCTTATTTTCCTCTGAGAACAGCTTTTTTATTCCGTTGTGGAAAAAATATATATTTCTGAGTTTGCATCATTACCTCATTAGCAATGTAGATATCAAAATTCTGAGTTGTCATTTCCTCTCCAAAACTGAACAGCGCCCCTTTATTCACATGACACTTATGACTGAGTTTAGTACTTTGGCATATTTTAAAACATTTTCCGGTAAACAACACTTTGCGATCAAGTCAAAGCAATGATGAACAGAGCGGAAACACATTAAATCTCAATATGTATATAAACAAAGAAAGTTATATATTTAGATTTATTTCTTATATATTTGATTAGACTCCACTTATTAGACATTTTAATACTACATCGCGACTCCTCAGTGCTGGATGGACAGTGAAACCGCAGTCCTGCTGACATGATCACCCTCCCTTCCGTACAATCATTCGCTCCATGTGTAGCAATTCAATCCATATAGGCACCGTCATAACGTTGAAAACGAAACCAAAACATATTACGTAACCAACCATTCATTAATAATGATGAAACTGCATTATCA
Source organism: Diplodus sargus (assembly GCA_903131615.1). Lineage (NCBI taxonomy): Eukaryota > Metazoa > Chordata > Actinopteri > Spariformes > Sparidae > Diplodus > Diplodus sargus. The sequence goes on from CAEMYA010000052.1 coordinate 741,084, forward strand.
AGCAATTTAAAATCATGGGGGGAAAAAAAATTGTGATTAAAACAAAAAATAAAATCTCGCTCAAAATTAAAAGCAATAAAACTCATTAAAAGAACTCTCTGCTGACACAGGATTCAGTTGAAAGAACAATGCGGGTTTAACAAAGTGCAAGCATTATCTTATTAACACAAAGTCCTCTACATCCAAAACAAACCCATCTTTATCCACCTTTAAAATCACGTCAGCCACCCTGATGGTGCCGTGACTTCAAAATAAAATTGTGATTGTGCGGACGACAGTTTTAAGACACCTCTTTTTTATCTCCCCACTCTCTCAGTGTGATTGTGCGTTTAAAGAAAAATGTCTCTATGTGCGCATCAAGCCTCCTTTCCACTCATCCGCTCCTCTTCTCTGACATCATATCTGAAAGTGGCGTGCAGGAGTCGATCCCGCACCGACCGATAGACACTTATTATTGCCACGTGTCAGAGTTGACTGCCTCCCTCACATCAGTCTCATCTGTGCCGTTCGTCACCCACGACTGATTCAGTGGGTGAAGTAGTTCGTCTGATGCAGTTTGAGCAGAAGGCTTTGCGTGATGTCAAACGTGGTGAAGCTAACTCCGACAGCAATGGGCCCTTTGAGCCAGTTCATGCTCAGCCCTTTGTACAGTCCACGTATTACTCCCTCCTGTGATACGATGGCACGCATGGTCCCCAGAATTGTGACGTACGATGAGCCGGTAACTCCGGCCGTCTGCATTCGCCGACGCACCACATCAAGAGGGTATGAGGCGGATTGTCCGATCAGGCCCGCGCAGGCACCGAAAGCCAAGCGCTCGTGGGGGTACGGTTGGGACCTCCTTGTTTTTTCTAGAGCAAGAACAAGAAACAAAGAAAGAAAGTGTTCAGTTTCTAAATTACACATTTTTTTAGTCAGCTAAACATCCAAAATGTCACTTTAATGGACAAGCATGTATAATCAGTACCTGTGTGAAGCTTTTTGAGGGTCTCATATGTGAAAAATGTGATTCCTGCATATGGGATGACACCCAGGATGGTGGGAGTGAAGCCTCTGTAAAGGGTCCTCACACCTTCCTCTTGGGAGATCCGCACAAAAACATGCATGATGTTGCTGTACCTGTGGAAAGGAAACACAAACCTGCTCAAAACCACTTGCCATCATGTTTGCCCGCTGGGAAAGACAACAATCGGACTAATACACTCTAAAGGTTTAAAGAGACCGCTTCACGTTATGTGCTTACATTTCTTTGGCTGTGACTGCCATCCTGGCTCGCACTGTGTCCAAAGGGTAGGTTAGCATAGCAGCAGTGGTGCCGGCCAGAGATCCAGCCAGGAGGCGTGGGAAAGGAGGCAGCGCTCTGAAACAAACAACACAATAATCTATTATAAGTAATAATACAAAAAGCTAGAGTCTACAGCCACGGTACAGTCTCTCTGAGGCTCAATTTGGCTCTTTGATGCTTGAAGCTAAATGCTAAGTTCAGCATGCTAACATGCTCAAAGGGACAATGCTAGCAGGCTGATGGTAAGCTAAGTCAGTGTAAACCCACCGTGACATCATGCAATAGTTTGTGGACTACAGTTTTGAAGCATCACGTTTAGCGTTCTGGCCATGTTTAGCGCCTGCTGATGTAATTAATCAAGTATAATCACACTTCTTTTAGAAATCAGTGAAGTGGCTGTTAGCAAGAATGCACAACTAAGGCACTGCCGTGTTGACCCGATGAGACTGGAGTAAAAGTCAGGGGATCAAAGTTATTAAAAGTCATCCCCTGGGGGGGAATGTGAATGTCTGCACCGAATTTCACAACAATCCATCCAGCAGTTGTCCAGATATTTTCATAACAAAAACAATCCAACAACTTTTCAGTCTGAACAAATGTGATGGACGGACAACGGTGCCAAAGCCAGAGCGACGTCGCTAGCATGACTACAAACTCATTCATGATGTTTCAGAGAGCTCTGTTATAGCTCCTGTCTCTTTGCACAGCGGTTAATCCAGTACTGCTCACAATGTCTCTAGACGGCATTAACTATGCAAATGTGTGACATTGTGACATAGTGTGATGTCATAAAGTCATGGATTAAAGACGACACTACTGATAAGGCGTTTCAGGAGCAGTGTTTTCTGTTGTAGAGAGGGGGTTCTGTTGGCTCAGACTTTTTAACTTTCATTATCTTTTACACGCACAACAACCTATAAGACACTGAAGGAAAGGGAAACAACTAAAAAAGGTGTAATAGGTCTCCTTTAAATAACTGAATGAATGAATAAATTAAAATTCTACTACTGAAATGCAAATTCTCTACTCACTTTCCCTGGTATCCGTAGTAGCTTCCCAGTTGTTTTTTGTACTGTTCGTGAGAGCAGAACTGGATGGCAGCGTACGGCATGACCCTCACCATGGTAGCAGAGTTTCCCCTCCACAGGCTGAGCAGACCATCCTTCATGTAAGTGCAGTAGATGAGTCTGAAGGCCTCCTGGTGGTAGCGAATATGTTCGGTCAGGAGCAGAGACAGATGCTCTTCACATTTTCCCACATATGCATTAAACACAGTAGTCTTAAAATCTTAAAACGTGCACTATGTAAGAATTGGCAAAGTGTTATATTGATACTCCAAACAAACAGGGGGCAGCATATCACCAGTGTAACTGCTGCTAACTGTAGCTGCCATCAGCTAGTTAGCTCAGTTAGCCTTGCAGCTAGTGGTCGTATCAGCTGATTCTACCCCGACTGGGAGCTCAGAGCACGGGAGGAGTTTTGGTGTTGTTTACTCTTGGATTATCACCCAAAGTGGCTAGCTGGTTAGCATGACTATACATATTCATTTGGTCTGTTGCTTGTCTTCTTAGTCACAGAAACACAGAAAGTACTCAATGTAGAATTTTATAAAATAAAGAAATGAAAGAAACATTCATGAGAGAAACTGTGACCACCAACTCATTTTTTTGTAGCCATTTTCATTTTCATCCTGGCTGCCACTCGTGCTTGTACTAAAGTGTATTAACTAAGGTAATTTAAGAATGACACATTTGCAGCTAAGATGTTAACATTAACTCACCTTAGCTGAGAATCTGTTTGAGGACACTGTGGAACAACAAAAGGAGACACAGTGAACATCAGGGTTAAACAGAACTCTCTCTCTCTCATGCAAGCTAAACATCGACTAAGAGGATTAGCAATTAGTTAAAAACAGTTCCCTGAAAAACTCTGGTACAAACCGGAGAACAGTGGACACATTTCTTTGGAGTGTTATGCACCGAAAACTATTATATAACTCACTTATATACACAGTATATAGAAGCTTTTGTCTGTGTGTGGATTCTATATTTAGAAAGAAATCTTTCAGCGGAGTATTATTCTTGCCTTGGAAAATGATCTTGGTCCGATCAAGAGGCGCGATAACTGTTTTGGCTATGGCTCCAGCAAATGCCCCACACAGCAGGGAGTCCAGCGCCGTCCCTCTTGGCCTCAAGTCCTGTTCGGACACACAAATAGACGACATTTTAGTCACGTAGACACTGAACCACGCTGACCCTGAAGATAAACTCCAGATAAATTCACAACCTAACACTGGATGATTTTTTTTGTATGCGAGTTTAGTAATATATCTGTCATTATGTTGCCATATGATGTCACATGATCGTCAGCACAAAACACTCCCAATGTCTATCCCTCTGTGAAGTTGCTGCAACAACACGGTCAAATCTGCACGTGGATTACAGCCAGAGTGAACCAACTGCTGTGACAAAATCACGAGAGATAACACCTGCTGACGCTTCACTGAGGCCGTGCTGTTTGTTTGTGTGTGTGTGTGTGTGTGTGTGTGTGTGTGTGTGTGTGTGTGTGTGTGTGTGCACACGTTTGGGAGTGTTCATTCAGCTGGAAGGAACAGTTGAACCCAATAAACAATCCCACAAACTGATAAGAAAGAGCGTTTGGCAGGAATAACAAGTGGGTTTCACAACTTAAACCAGGACAGTTCTGTCTCTCGCGCCTTTGAACTATTACAACTTAACATATAACCGTTAAACTGACCTACTTAGACACTTTTTCTTTTTATCTGGGGTCAGCTGCCGCTAATTTAAAAGAAACATTTTATCAATAAAAAAAAAAGTCTTGTACATTGACAACACAGTGAGGCTTACAGTAAACACCCTGCCATGACTGTCCTCATTCAATGCCACCTATTGTATTGCTTTGCAAACCAAGGCCAGCTTTAGATTAGCTGGCACCTGCCTGCTATTTACAGCATCACACCGGGCGAGGCATGTCCTTTAAAAAGTATGTAGAGCGCCAGGAAGGCTTGAGTTGCATGTGGCAACAACACTGAGCAGAGCCTCACAGTATGGCTTGTTTCAGGAATCATGGTAAACAAGTTAAGCATAAAGGGAATAACAGAATATTCTCACAAACGGCACATTTAAATAGATTTTTATTTGTTAAAAAGGGGTACTATGTAGTTTTAGAGAGGAAATTAAAACTCAGAATTTTAATATTTACAAAATGAATGAGATGATAATACAAACACAGATGTATTCATTTTCTTATAAACAAGCTGTTCTCAGAGGAAAACAAGGTCAGCAGAACACTGCTTGAAGCTTGAAGGGTGGCAGGGTCCGCCACATATAAACAGAGTGAAACTGTACGAAACTGTGTCAGTTTGTCTATTCAGTCATGGGCGCAACAATAGTTTGTTTATTTAGTTTCTTTAGGCGTATAAGGAAATACCAGTCAATGGAGATCTTTCTCTTTCTTTCGTCACACCGCTCCTTTAACGCCTCTCCTTTTTCTGAGACGCAGGATTTCAATTCAAAACCTCTCCCTTTGAGAATTTTAGTGAGGGATGTTAATTCATCTTACTTCATATTAGTATGAAATCGTGTTGTCCTTTCAGGTCAGTCACGAAATCGAGTAGAGTGTGTTTATTTAGGTTGTTTAGGCATTTAAAAAAAAATGACCTACTAAAGATCTTCCTCTTTTGATTTAAATGGCTTCCCCTTAAAACTACATACTGTGCCTTTAAATGCATTGTTATCACGCTCATGGCCCATTTGTCCTAATTAAGCTCTTGTAAACAATCCACATCCGAGCTCCTACAAGGTGTCATTACATGAGATCTCAACTCATTTGTCCCCCAGCAGAGGAAAACGATCGAGTCCTGTAGAGACACTCACCTCTGCTTGGCTGGGAGGCGGCAGGGCCAGCACGGTGGCCTGGGCCACAGGCAGGCGGCTCTGATGGTCGTTCACACGGTGGGCCATGTGTGCCCTTCACAGATTACCCAGCTGTCAACACACTCGCTCACTCATCCAGCGAGGCCTGCTGCAGGGACATACATGTGAGGAAATATTAAGGGGGACCATTAAAATATATTCTATTTAACACAACAGCCCGCCGTGTCGCACTGCCTCCGTGTTTCCTTTTAACAATATTCGGCTGCGTGATTACGCGCACGTCCCATTCCCAACACACACAAACAAGCCTGGCTTTTGTAAACAGGGTGTTGCGTTTCAAAAGCTCTGCTGTTTAATCCGTCGTTCAACCCCTTCAGCACAAAAAACAAACAAACACACTGTACATATTTAGAAATCAATCCGGCCGACATGACGATTGTCCTGAAGTAATGCGTGCAAACAACTTAATGACCACACCTCGAGTAAACTGCCATTCATAGTTATGCAATTAACAATAATAACAACGAACAAACAGGCCCATGCATCGCTACTGCAGTTCAATCAGGATAATTAATTATTTATCAAATGCTGCATTTTGTTACCTTCGTCTGTGTTTGCAGTTCTTCGCTGTGTTATGTCGGTCACCAGTCTGCCATGCACGATCTTGCACACATTTCTTGTTTGCTCGCTGGAGGCTGGGCTGTCGCTCTCTTTATAACTTACAACGCGCTGGGGAGGTGTCTTCGCGTCTTTTCACGTTGTTGACGTTCCTGGAGACGAAAGTAAAAAGATAAATGTCAACGCTGCGACAGAGCGTTTCGTCTATTTATAGGCGACGCCTGCGAGGAAAGTCTGCTGCTGCCTGACACTGACACTGCGCACAAGATTATTTGGGCTTTTCAAGGTCTTAAAGAAACTGGGACAGCGTTTGTCAATATTTGGACTACAATATCCATGAGATGGTCTCGTTGTTTGGGTGAAATCTCGCGAGTTTATCCCCAACACTGGGTTGCCAGGTTTGCTTATATGTTACATAAATGGTACTCGCGCTGTTGCCATGATTGCATACATGTTTAGCCATATACCGACGCAACCTTTCGAGTTTCAGCACAAAAACACACTGGACTAAAAGAAAACATTGTTTTTCTTGCAGACTGATTGCAGAGAGATCCCTTGCAGAGTCACAACTGACCGTAACCTTTAAGAAATACTGTTCATGTTATGGGTGACCCACAGCACTGTATACCTGGAATCCTGCATAAAAGAACATAACAGTATATTTTACATATCAAACCTTATTTTTTATGAATAAATCAACGACAAAAATGTCAATGTGTTTTAAAGAAACATGATAAAGGAAAACTGAAATCATTCATATAGCTGAATTAATTGAAACATTGTGTTTTTATATGATTACATTTTATTTTAAAATATCATAAATGTGAGTCTTTATGAAACTGCGTCACATTTTGCCCGTCATGCATGATTAAATGTTAACTTAAAGAAGAAAATCAAACAAAATGGAAGGGGTCGAGGTTTGTTGTTGTGGGTTCTACATGACCGAACCTGGCAACCCGGGAGTCTCACCACAGCGCTGAAAAACTTGTTGTTGTCGGGGAAAATGGCGTCAAACGTAGAGGCCCCGGAGCGCTGGTATCTCGCCCTACTCGGCTTTGCGGAACATTTCCGAACATCCAGTCCGCCAAAAATCCGACTATGCGTGCACTGTCTCCAGGCAGTGTTTCAGTTTAAACCCCCACAGAGGATCGAGGCCCGGACACATCTTCAACTGGGCTCGGTTCTCTACCACCACACCAAGAACAGCGAGCTGGCCCGCAGCCACTTGGAGAAAGCGGTGAGGGACGTTCGATGTAGGAAACAACGGGGATGCGGCGGAGAAGGGGACGGGTGTAGGCCACAGGCTGGAAAAACTATCCAAGGGCGGAAATACTTGAATAGACGGTCATTCGGGAAGGCTAACATTTGTTAAGAAGTTGAAATAAACGTTTTGTTGTAGTTTTCGTTAATATACATTCGTCCCGAGCCAGCCGCTTCGGTTCTTTCTCGTTTGCTAGCTAACGTTAGCCGCTGCATGGGATTGTTTTTTTGTTCGTAAAGATTGCAAACACCTTATGACGCGGCTAACATACAATATCTTTTTTTTGTTTCGCAGTGGTTTATATCTCAACAAGTCCCTCAGTTTGAAGATGTCAAATTTGAAGCTGCCAGCATTCTGTCTGAACTCTTCTGCCAACAGGTAAGCTATTTTTTTTTTCTTGATGTATTTGAAGTAACGTTGACGTGAGTTATTATTAACATTAGCTTAGCTGCACTACAATGAAGTGAATTTGACATGGTAGTAGAAGTTGTGTATGTCAAGACTTATTCTTGGTTGGCTTTGCATTGGTGTTTATTATTGACTAATGATCCTTTTCTTTTTTTTCTATCAATGTTTCAGAATTTGGTTGACTCTGCAAAACCCCTACTGCGCAAGGCCATCCAGATTTCACAACAAACACCATACTGGCACTGCAGACTGTTGTTCCAGTTGGCGGTGTGTATTGTTATTGTTGCTGCAATATTATGAATATGCACCTTTTTATTAGGGGTCAAACTGTTGCATAAGTCATTTTTTTGTACAGCAGTGTCCAACAGTTTTAGAGTTAATATTTCACGACAGCTGTAATACCATGCTGGTATTTATTTAAGTGTTGTTTGCTCTCACTTGGTACTTTGTTTTGTTGTAGTTAGATTTAGCTGGAGTCCAGAGTTTGTGTCCAAACAGTGAAAGAGTCTCTAGTGACGACAGGAATGTGCTCGTCTCTTTCAGCAACTGCATACTCTGGAGAAAGACTTGGTGTCAGCATGTGACCTGCTGGGGGTTGGAGCTGAGTACGCCCGAGTGGTTGGGTCGGAATATACCAGGTAAATGTCAGCCAATCCTCTGTTGACTGCAATATTTAAGGGTTTTTAGTGGCAAGCTTCTCACACCTTCAACTTCAAGTAAGATAAATGTTTATGTTTTTAATGTACACCCAAACAGATCCACTCCCCCTCGGTTTTCATGTGTGCACAGAGGGGTTGCCATCTAAGAGCTATTCCAAACCAAATAATAGGAAGTGGATTGTCTCTTGACAGAAGTTCTATTTTATTACTGACTTCTCATTTCCAGTAACCCCTTTGCTCCAGCACAGTTGACACAGAAAACCGCTAACATTATTCACAACAATCTAATTATAAACCCCAATTCCAAGTTCTGTTTAGCTACTTTGCAAATGTAACTTTCCTGACAGACACATTTTCCCAGTTCTGACTACATTTCATCGTGGTATTTGCCGTGACACTGATGCACCTTTGCCACCAACACAACTTTGTGTTCATAAATATGTGACTGACTGTGAGATATTGGTGGTGAGTAAACTAACTTAATGTTTTGGGTTTTTTTGTTTTTCAGGGCATTGTTTCTCCTCAGTAAAGGAATGGTGAGTCATCTGTTCCGCTTTAACTTTTTTTCTATCTGTGCAGTTCAATCATGGTAGTATTAATTGTGTTTTACTTTCAAACACATTTCAAAACATCTCGCACCATTATATTTTGTGTGTCTATTACTTATCTCACCTATTCAACAGTAGAGGAACATCAATCAAGTTTTGATTGTGGCCATGTTTTGTTTTTTATCTTTTTAGTTGCTGCTAATGGAGAGGAAGCTCGGGGAGGTGCATCCTCTACTCACACTGTGCGGAACTATTGTAGAAAACTGGCAGGGAAACCCCATCCAGAAAGAGTCCCTGAGGGTCTTCTTCCTGGTCCTTCAGGTTACACACTACCTGGATGCTGGACAGGTAGGATACACAGCCTGGAAGGGCTGGATAAAGTGGGACAGAGTTTGTTCATAGGGGTTCAAATAAGGGTGCTTATAAACACATAGGAAATTCACTGATTAGCATGCATTCACATACTGATTTCATCATGAGATTTAGGGATGGTAAATCTGTCAGGATGTTTCAGACTACATGAAGTTGAGATGGGATGTATTTTGTCACGTCTCTCTAGGTGAAGAGTGTGAAGCCATGTCTGAAGCAGCTGCAGCAGTGCATCCAGACCATTTCTACACTCCACGATGATGAGATTCTGCCCAGCAACCCAGCTGACCTCTTCCACTGGCTGCCCAAGGAGCACATGTGTGTGCTCGTCTATTTGGTAATGCCACTTCCCTTTACTTTACTCACCCGCTTTTTCAGTTAACGGTTAATCATTTCAGTTATTTTTCAAAACAAAATGTCAAACATTCCCTGGTTTCAGTTTCTTAAATGTAAAAATCTGCTGCTTTTCTATATCATTTATGATAGTAAATGAAGTCCTTGTTTTAGATTGTAGGCGAGTGAAGATTTTTATTTTTTTTTGTTGAAATCTAATTTCATTTCAAGCATTTTGGCTAGTTTTAATGTAGTTCATTAGTGGTTTTAGGTCTTGTGAAGACTCTCTCCTTAAAACAAGAAGAGTGTTGGATTGTTTTCGTGCAAACATCTTTTTAGCATGTGTAGCTTTGTATTTGGAACGTGTGAAATGAAAATTCTGTCAAATATTTGATATTCACTGTGTTGGTGTTGTTTTGCACACTATGGTGTCAAGGCAGATACTTAGCCTTAGCCTTGGAAATAGGTTACCATATCTACTTATAATACCTTATTCAGAGCACATTTAGAAAGAAGCAGAGGAGAGCACAAAGACAAAATACCTTGTTGCTGTTTTATTAATATTATTTATGTATTATTTGTTTGGACTCCAAGTAAGATGTATCTCATCATTGTGTTGGCTGTATATCCCCATGGATAGATGATGTGATTTCAATGTTGCAGAGATTTAGCCACTTGAGGCTTACCAAAATGTTTAACTTGCACATTATTGTGAATTGGTTTACAGTGTTAAAAGTGCTCTCTGTCTTGTCTTTTGCAGGTGACTGTCATGCACTCCATGCAAGCAGGCTATTTGGAAAAAGCCCAGAAGTACACAGACAAGGCTCTAATGCAACTAGAGAAACTAAAAAGTTTGTTCCTCAACTTATTCCTGTGCTTTATAAATAAAAAGTATTAATCATGAATAACTACATTATGTGAAACTATGCTTCTTGAATTCTTAAGAAAAAACTACATTTTGCAGTTTTTGCTTGTATACGCTTTTAATTTGTGTCTCTCTGTTTCAGTGTTGGACTGCAGCCCCATCCTCTCTACCTTTCAAGTCATTCTACTGGAGCACATCATCATGTGCCGACTCGTCACAGGCCACAAGGCCACTGCATTACAAGAGGTACATTGTTTCTGTATCAGTGCTCATTACTGGAGTTCTGGTATATATATAATATGTGGCAATCTTGAGAGCTCCACTTTGTAGCAAGTCACAAAAATGAAATGTCATGCTTGTGGATGTGAACACAGATTTCTGTTCTGTCCACTCAGATCTCACAGGTGTGTCAGCTGTGCCAACAGTCCCCAAGGCTATTCACCAACCACGCTGCTCAGCTTCACACTCTATTAGTGAGTATTTCCATCGTAAATACTGTGTGTGCCTGACAGTGAGCAGGGATACTTTTGCGAACCAAGACAAAATAACATCGGATTTCTCAGGAAACAGATTAAAGTAGAATAAGTCACACTAAACTGTAAACAAATTCATGTGAGACATATTTTCAGCGGCCAGTTCTGTTTGAATTCTTTTGGTGTCATCATATGTTTGTGATTAACTATTGTTATAAAATCCTTATTTGTATTTAAAATACTGTTAACTGTCATTTGCAGTAGGGGTGTGGCTAAATGATAATTCAAAAAAAGACAGAGACCAAAACTGGATACAAGCAAAAACATGAAAAGTGTTATTGTTATATTTAATTGAAGTAAGAAAACTTACGATTTTTTTACAATATTAATGAGGTAATCATACAAAAAAAATATTTATCTTTCACATATCTGAAAAAACAAGCTGTTCTCAGAGGAAATTAAGGTCCCCAGAACACTGTTTGAAGCTAGAAAGGTGGCAAGTTCTGGCACTTATAAACAGAGTGTGAAATTGTGTTGTCTTTTAGGGTCAGTTTGTTTATTCAATGTATTCAGTGATGTAAAAGAAGAGTTCATTTCGTTTGTTTCAGCATAAAAAAACCTTTCTCTTCTGATTAAAATGTCTTCCCCAAAGCTACATAGTACACCTTGAATCGAGAACTAAATCTGAGAACTAAATCAAACACTCAGCAAAATCTGGACTTCATTTTCACATAAAACATTTTTTTAAAAATCAAACCGTTCATACACACAAATTAACCTTGAAAAATAATTAAATGGATGAAAAACAGTGAAAACTTTATAGACTTAACATCTAAACAAAGGAACTCGCCTTGAGAAATAACAGGGTGTCATATTCCAAATGTTGTATACTCTAAAGTAAACAAACGTTTTAAATGCACCCCAGTTTTAATGACAAATACACATCTGTAATCATCAATCTATTTGTCTTTTCACATCCCAGGGTCTCTACTGTATCTCTGTGAACTGTATGGATAATGCAGAGGCACAGTTTACCACAGCCTTGCGGGTGAGTTTATAGCAATTCTTTGTTTGTTTTTTTGCCCCTACTCAAGTACTCTCACCAATATCATCTCCTCTCCTCTCTTTACCACTGCTTCTATTATCTGCTGCTTTCTCAAACATGTTTGATCTGTTGTGTTTCAGCTCACCACACATCAGGAACTGTGGACATACATTGTAACCAACTTGGCCAGTGTCTACATTAGGGAAGGAAACCGACACCAGGAGGTCAGTTTTGTAATAACGGGCCATGCCTTTAAAATGCAACAGAGTAATGCAGTAAACTAATTCTGAAGGAAGTGGTTAGTGTGCATTACATGATGTTTGTGATTAATTTTTTTGTAGACCCTGATCATTACATCTGCAATGCCAATAGTTTATCACAGTTGTGTTGTCATTAATTTGTGAGCCACAGAGTAGGAAGGACTTGCTTAATGGAAAGCCAAAAATATACTTTGTTTTTTTAGAAACAGGCTTGCTATTACAGAGTTTGTCCACCAGAGAGCACTGACAACTGTAAAATGTCTCAGTGAAGTACTTTGATAGTCAAATATCAGTGATCCTTATCTTCTTTTAAGAACACAGTCAGTAAGTTGAAGTTATTTTATTTATAAGCACACTCCTACTTTTTATAGAAAGTTAACCAGAAAACATACAACTCCTTAATAACTATGAGGTACACTTTTAAATGCATTTCCTGTTTTCATTTCTGCTTCAGCTTTACAGCCTGCTGGAGAGAATAAACCCAGACCATAACTTCCCAGTGAGGTAGGAGGCATATAACGTGTGACAGTAAATTAAAGCAATGAATATTGTTAAAACTTATACTGACGATTCAATAAATAATCATTGTCTTTGTTTTTGATTTAGCTCCCATTGCCTCCGTGCTGCTGCCTTCTACATCAGGGGACTCCTGTCCTTCTTTCAAGGACGCTACAACGAGGCCAAGTACGACAAATATTCGATTGTTTCTTGCAAAAACACCCCCAGGTCCAACCTGTTCGTACTTATACATGTATTTATGTATTGTTGTGTTGCAGGCGGTTCCTCAGGGAAACCCTGAAGATGTCTAATGCTGAGGATCTGAACAGACTGACCGCCTGCTCCCTGGTTCTGCTGGGCCACATCTTCTATGTACTGGGCAACCACAGAGTAAGTTCAGTATATGAAGAATATCCCTAAATGTTCAATTGAACTGGCCATGCAATAGTAAATACATATTTACCCACATTTGAGTGATCGGTAATGGGTGCCAATTTCCTTCCCTGTTTGGGCTATGACTGGGGTTAAACACCTGGGTTGGATAAAAAATAAATTGAGTCATGGAGTCGGGAGAATTTTTGGAAACCACAAAACATTTTCTGGAGCTTCACACCAAACCAGAAATTCGGCATTCTTTTGAACAACTGAAGTAGGCGGGGACTCAATTGGCTTCCTACAGCTGGTGTAATCCAAGTCTCAGGAAACTCGGAGATCCCAAACTTATTTTAAAAAGCTGTTATGTACACCAGACGTGGTGAGCTCTGCTTCAAAAAATGAAGTAGTTGCACAAGTTCCACTATGTATCGAGGGTATAGATAACATCTGTCCCCTCCTTTTGTAGGATGTAATGGCATTCTCCTATTTGAAAACCTTTTCAAAGCTATCAGTGTTTACAAAGAAGGATTGTTGTCTGATCATCTCCACCAGTTTTGTTCTATAAAAAGTTGCTCTTTTCTATTTTTAGGAAAGCAACAACATGGTTGTTCCTGCCATGCAGCTGGCCAGCAAGATCCCCGACATGTCTGTTCAGCTGTGGTCGTCTGCACTGTTGAAAGGTATGTTTTCACTTATCTCCGTAAAACATGATTTATGTTTTATGTTTTGTTACAGGCTCACACTTTAAATGAAAACTCAAGCTTTACCGTGAGAATACCTAGACTTAGTTTTGTTGTTGTGCCTGCAGACTTGAACAAGGCCCTTGGGAACAACATGGACGCCCATGAAGCAGCCCAGATGCACCAGAACTTCTCCCAGCAGCTGCTGCAGGACCACATCGCTGCCTGCAGCCTACCTGAGCATAACCTCATCAGTGTATGTGAAACAGCAAGTCTTATTTCATCTTGTTTCATATTGGATTTACATATTTCCACTTGTTCACTGTGGTGTATTTATTCTCTCCGTCTATGTTTTGTAGCTCTTGACAGTATTTCTCTGTATGTTTTTTTTATTTTCAGTGGACTGATGGCCCTCCTCCTGTCCAGATCCAAGCCCAGAACGGCCCAACCACCAGCCTCGCAAGCCTGCTATGAGAAACCAGCTGTCAGACTTGCATATGACTGTAGCTGTTTTATCAAAAGCAACAGATTGATGCCTAACAACCTGCTATCAGACCACTGTAGCTGAGATTTAAGATGATTTTAACAGGTCACAGAGTTCACGTCTTCACTTTATTTGCTTCCTGATTGTCTGCTATCATATTTTTTTAAATTGTTGCAAAACAATTACGACTGTTGTACATGTATTTCACGCTCTCCGATGGCACGGATGCTTACGGGGCACCAGGGCGGGGGTCGGACTCTGGATTAGAGTAGCGAAGGACACGTAGCGACGTATCACAGGGCTTCTCCGCCTCAGTTGTAGAGAAGCCTTCACTGCGTTTGCCTGGTTTCTTTTTTCCACTTGCTGGAAGAGGGTAGATAGCGGGGCAGTAAAGAAATGTAGAGAAAATTAATTTATTCATGTTGATATTTTTGTAACTGTTGGTAAATATTTTACATCTTGCCTTGTTTTTGTAAGGATCCTGTTTGTATGCATGGAAGATACTAATGTGGATTCCCCTGTACACTAGTTTCTGACCTGGGTCGCTGATGATAAATTCTTGGTAGATCATTTTTGCACAAATCCATATTAGAAAGATTAGAGACATCTTGTAATATATTTTCACACATTAATCAGTTGAAAAGTTTCACGATAAAAACAACTGGCAGTGTAACTTGTATCGGGGCCAGTGCACAGTCCACCGTGTACAGTTCCTCTCTGGACCAGGACATGCCTCTGTCGGGTTTTTTTATCATTCAGTGGATGTGAGGGTCACCACAAACTATTTTAAAGCAACTCATTAAACTGTAACTGTATTTTTTTTTTCAGGTTCCAGAATATATGACTTCCCTGTTGCATTCATTGATTTTTGCAGTTTATGTTAAGACTTTCGGAGCACACAATAATTCTCAGATAGTCAAATTAGCGAATTCATTTTATTTTGTTGTATTTTAATTTCTCTTGATAGTTCTACTAAATGGTTCCTTTACAGTATGTTTGTATAGACTTGCCACTCGTTGAACCTTTATTGTACAGTGACATTTTATAAAGTCAATTTAGTAAAGTGTGATATGTATTTTTAGCTATCCTATGTAGAAATCTCAACGCTTGGTATTTAAGGCACTCTGTAAGGACACAGTTGAAGCTTGAGTACTAGCCATATTCTATCCAATGCCTATGTTTTTAATGCTTACATTGTTTTCAATAATTTTCCAATAAAAA
This sequence comes from Diplodus sargus, assembly GCA_903131615.1. Taxonomy (NCBI): domain Eukaryota; kingdom Metazoa; phylum Chordata; class Actinopteri; order Spariformes; family Sparidae; genus Diplodus; species Diplodus sargus. Next base: position 756,362 of record CAEMYA010000052.1, read on the forward strand.
TACAATTGAAATTTTGTAATTTCCCGATCGGGTTGTGGCCATTATTCCAATTGAATGTACCTGATTTTTGTGTGTTAAAAGTTGCGTCATTGTCTGGGTGTATTAGAGGTGAATTGACACTGCAAAACAAGAGGAAGGAAACAGTGAATACTGGCAACTGTTTGACGAAGGACCGCTAGTTATGAAGAGTTAGTGTTGAGGATGTCTCTAAGTAACCTGTAGGTGGTGCTAGAGTTTTCAAACGTGTTTACATCGATGTAGTTCTGTACTGATTTCTTCAAGCCAAAATATGCTTAAATCAACACTAATGGGCTCAATACTGTTAATATATTTCATTTAACATACGTGTTCTATTAATTATACTTTAGCTCCACTACATTTTAGAGGCAAGTACTGTATTTCTTACTCCACTACATTTATTTGATGAGTTACTAGTTTTCAGATTACATCCTGCATACATATGTACACATGTGTAGATATAACTGTACTTTTAATACTTAAGTAGATCATCTTCGTTTTTACTAACGTAGGACTTGTGAGTATTTTTTCCGGCACTGTTTATATACTGAATGATTTTCTCCATATTCAATTCATGCTTTTCAAAATGAACGTACAGTCCAATGTCATCCATTTGTATTTAAAAACAATTTAAACAGGTTTGCTCTTTTTGATTCCGGTTCGCAGAGGTGCTGGGAATCCTTGAGAGCGCCTGGATTTTAGGATTGAAAAGTACTTGGATTTTTGGATAAAGTTGACATTGTAACTGCATTGCTTTCAAAAATAAATAGCTTTATATTGGCTCGGCCACGTAATAGGGTGGATGTCCAGTTTTCTTACAGACAGGTGGGACGTTATGAAACATATAACTTTCTTGTGTTTTCCACTTCAGTCATGTTCCCTCTGTAGAACACTGTCGTGGAACATCATTTTGGTTGTTTACATCACAAAAACATCTGATTTAATATGATGAAATGGCATAATGGAGATAAACCCGAAAAGCACTTCCTCCATATGGTAGTTCATAAAGCGCCATTCGTCTGCAGCATTATTTCCCTGGCCTGAGCCTCCACAGAGCTGGCTGTCTGCGGGCGGTAAACTGAGATTCAGAGGTGACTATTGTTAAAGGCAGACTGAACAGGTCTGCAATTAGCCAGGAAACAAAGTGTGTGTGCGGGGGTCTCACTTAGTGAGGATAACCACAGGAATTCCCACACCAGCACCAGAGCACAAGCTGTGGCCATATCAGTTGCCAGCATGGTTACTGAGCTCTGCCCTTGTGCTGTGTCACATGATGCACCTTGTGTCTCTGTGTGCACTTCAGGAACAAGCTGACCAGGTACACCCTGAGGACTGCAGCGTGTTTCAGAAATGGACAGGATGTCTCAGCGAAGGTGACAGGGGCTTGTTTGGTACTGAACTCCAACAGCAAACGTTTGGGACTGCTGTTGATCCTGGAGCTGCTATGGGGTCCTCTGTGGTCACAGGAAGGCCCTGAGGGGATGGCAGCGGGCCAGATCCATTGTAATGTCTACTCTGCAACCAGTTGTTCTGTTTCTCCTCAACTGTTGTCCCAAGTAATGCAGGGTTATTGAACCGTTAAGATATCAAGCACAGGCAAATACACCAAGTCAAACTTTATTACCTTCAAATGATAAGTATGTATTTTATATTAAGTATGACCGAGCGCCCCTGTAGCTCAGTTTGGTAGACTGGGAACAAACGCGCAGAGGCCCTGTCCTCGCCACAGCGGCCCAGGGCTCGAGTCTGACCTGCGGCCCCTCGAGGCATGCCACCCCCGACTCCCTCTCATGCCATCTCCCATCATCCCCCAAGCTGTCCTGTCAGTAAAAGTCATGAAAAGACTAAAAGACCAACAAAAAAAGAAGAAATCAAAAGTATGATTCACAGAACAAAACGATAAATGACACACTGAAAACTACAAAATCAGGTTTACCATCATATCTTATGGTATCCTGGCTTGTTTCAGTATACGGTGGCATGTTTAGGAATACCAAGTGAAAGATGATCAATTTGATGCTTTTGAAACGGTCTGTGTGCAGTCTGGGTTCAATTTTATATCAATTTTGGTCGAGTGACGCAAAATGGTAATCAGGGAAGTGGTGCAAGCAGATACACGCGTAAACACATGCACATAATGAGGCCTCAAGACATATGTGAAAGTACCTTAACAACATATTAACATGATAAATATGAAGAAATTTTAATTTTGTCGTGAAAACAAGTGCCATCAGACACAGCAAATCAGGATCATGTGGAGTGCATAGAGACCGGGGAGTGGATAAAAAATGAAATATCTCAAATGAAAAGATCAAATGGATCACTGACATTTAATGCCCATTTGTCAATATGGTGTATAGCAGTGCCCGAATAATGACTAAAAGAAGTGCACACAGCAAAAAGCAGTTCATTACTTTGATTTATTGTTTTTATTTTCTTGGAGTAGAGCAAATACAAATACACAGGGGAACTGGGAAGCTCATACCACAAGCACAGCATTGTCACACAAGCATCTGATCAAATCAAGTTCAGCAAACACAATAATGACATCAAATCTGCTTCATGCAGGAGTTTAGGTCCCCATGCAGTTTTCACTCCCCCTTGCACCCTCAGTCAGTCCCTCAAGTAGCTCCTGTCTGATGAGTTGGGAACTTAACATTTCCGAGGTGTGTTTGAACGCAGCATGACGCCGCCTGTGGTGGCTCATTACATTATCTGGCAACCGGAGTGGCAGCGGACAGAAGAGAGGGGATCCCCGGGATTTTTACACCGAAGCCAGCTTAATACTAACACCAAACATCTGAAAATCGCGGGGGAACTCGGTCAAGCTCCTCCTAGACTTCGTAAGTTCACGTTTTTCATTCTCACACCAACTAAGTTCATCCAATATTTTAATTTCCAATTAAATTATGACGACGAAAGGGAAGTTTCTCTGTCGGCGTTAGCTGAGCTAACGTAAGTTAAGCTAGCTAGCATAGCTTGATGTCAGCTAACATGCAAGGTAACAGTTTGTGTGTCGCTCGGCTACACGCATACACCTACCGAGCACGGACTGCCAGGAACAGACCGCCTCAAAAGTCGAGGAATATTAAAACTAACTTCCCCGGCAAACTTGTCCTGGGATGCTGCAATAGTTCGGTAGAATGTAAGTAATTGTTTTTGTGTATCCACAATGAAGCGTCGGAAGTCGTTCGCAAAACTGTCATTTATGTATGTAATTAACGCTTCATTATTCGTGAATAAATTTAGCGACTGTCTCTCTGGGCATGCGAGTGTCCAGGGAGTTAGCGTTAGCAGGCTAACTTAGCTCGCTAGCTAGCCTATTAACACTAGCAGCTCCCTGAGATGGGGTCGGTTTCATTGTCTGTCGTGTATCGCTATTTGGACGCGAACCGACATCCACGCTAAATATCATAACCTATACCAGCAGATTTTATAGGTGCTCCGGTGTTCAGCGGCTTTCACCTAATCTCTGTAAGAGACGATGACCACAATTGGCTGTTAGCTCGGGATAGTTAGCCACTGGTTTTGTAGCCGGACAGATGGACAGGTTGTTGTTGGCAAGCCAAGTTAACGTTAGCATGAGATAGCCTGTTGTTGTTGATGGGTTAGTTGGAAATAGGTAGCTATTCTTTGGGGCAAAGTTGGGTCAGTAAAGTTTATGAACACCATAAGCAGGATTGCCACCGGTTATTGTAAACCCGCCGGCTGTTCTCAGCCGCGGATGGGTATGATTATGGGTTTATGAGCCATTGATCTCAGAACTTTGTCAGATTAGCTCAACCGTGAAAAGCCTTTTTATGGAGGCGTAATGGTGGACGCTGGTGCCTCCGTCTGGGTGTGTGTCTCTCTGTCCACGACGGGTTAGTCATAGCATCACCTACGCCAGACTATGGACAGCAAAACGGATACTTTGTTTTTTTTTCTTTTCTTTTTCTTTTTCAGAAAACATTGTTTATGTAACAGATCATATTCACCACGCACATATTTGAAATGAGATGTCTTATTCTCATATCTAATGGGCATCAGTTTCAGGTTAAAGTCAAGTATTTGAATGCATTCCTTTGATTTTAATCATTTGATGTTTATTGTAAGATATGTTGTTTATGACATATATCTGAGTGATTAAGCCTTCTAGCGACTCAGGGATCAGCATTAGATTTATTTTTTTTTCAAACAGACATCATCTAGCATGAGCAGTGAACCATGGGTCATGTTGTTTCAAGTGGACAAATTAAGTCAGTTTTGTATTCACCTGTCTTTGACATGTGTTTAAGCTTAACGGCAGTGTGTGTATCCTTTACCTCTGCTCAGCAAGTACCCTCCTTTTAGAGCAGGCAGACAGTTGGCACCCTTGGCTAGTAATGGGGGACACATGTCGCTTTGCATTTTATGATGGACCTTGGATTTGCCTCAGGAGTGGTGCCTCTTATGAAAAACCCTCCTGAGAGTGATGTAACCAGACAGGCATGACTCGAGATCTACTCTTATTCTGCTGCATCAGGACTGAAACTTTTTTCGAGATATATCTGTATTTTACACGAGCCGCTAGGTTTTGTTAAAGGAACATTCCTCATTGTTGAGTTTATTATTTTATATTAATGTTGATGTTAATGGTCCTTCAAGGAGTTTAATCTAGTGTTGTGCTGTGTAACAAGTTGTAATGTTGAACAGCGAGAATGATTGTGAAGGGTTGAACTTAAATATCACATTTCATTTTTCAAGATATTTTATGAATGATATGAAAATAGAGACCACATCTGTTTTGGACAACCTTGCCCAAACATGAATTGTGTTTGTTTTTACCAGAAATTTAACATTCCTAGTTTTTGTTTCGTACCTGTTCTAATGATCAACAGCTATATGTAGGCTCTACCTAATAATGGTAGTATAGCTTTTCTTGTTTCCATCCATCCACATTTGGCAGTGGTGATGATAGAAGTACCTGTGTAGCTCACTGTGGGGACAGTTAACAGAGCAGTTGGAGTCTGCTTGAGCGTGAGCCCTGGTGAAACCACAAAGTCGTTGCAGATTTGACCGGTCAGACGTTGTCAGTGTGGACGAGAGATGAGGGGCCCACATTTTACATTTGTTTTTAAGTTTAAGCCACACAGACATCATCGGTAAAATGTATTGAGTGCAGATTTGTCAGGCCCATTCAGACAGTGTTGGTCAAATAACTTACTGTAGTTGTTATCAACTAAGATGCAAAAGTGAAAGTGAAAACTGGCCTCTTGTTCTGTAGTTGCGTTGTGGTACAAGGTACGTGCCACACTGAGCTAACGACGTTGTGCTATATGTTGTTGTTAAATTACTAGCTTTACATACATATTTGCACCAAGGGCCTTATCCTTAGACCTTAAATTTAGATAAGAAATCTGTTTGTTGATAGGGAAAAATAAGAATGGTCAGACACACAATTTATGTCAAGTATACAGAAAGAATTACAGTATGGACAATCAGGAGGATAAAACCATAGAATAAAAGTTGTAAAAGTATATGATGATATTGGATGTGGGAGGATATCATGCAGCTTTCAGGTGTTGCCAAATAGTCCCGAGCCACACATCTTCCTCTCCATCATGGAGGCCTGGAAGGAAGACAAACTACAAAAACAAACAAGAGTTAAAACTCAAGCACACTGTTCACACAGATAGTAAAAAAGGAAACGAACACACAGAGGGAGGGAGAGACAATGACAACATGCACAGAAGGGAGAGAGACACAGACTAGAGGAGAGGCTGAATCGCTCAGAATATGATGATCCAGATCTCAAACATCTGGAATGAGGTACCAAAAGCCAGGGGACATTGAGAGGTTCCAGGATAGTCAGTGGTCCAGTACAGAGATGCCTGAGTGAAGAGAGAGGACAAGGAGACAATAGGGAGGAAAGAGGGATAAGCACACAGCTTGGATGCTCATGTGATTGTGGGACAACAGACAGAGGGCGAGAGAAATGGAAAGAGAGGGGTTTTCAAAAAGTTAACCGTAGTCTCGTGTACATACAAGGCATAAGAGGTACAAGGTCAGAAGAAATGTAAGATTAAGTAACTGAAATTTAAAGTGACAAAAATGTGTTTTAAGTCATACTGTGTGAAGTCAGCAGTGAGGTTATTCCCAATGATGGTGTTACAATAAGAGAATTCCCAGCAGCTGAGGACAGACAGGATCCCTGTAGTTGGAGAACAGAGACCACGATTTGGAATCTAAGGCTTAGGGAGATCATACAGGTATGAAGGGGCGTGCCCATGTATAATTTTGTTGTCATCAGAGATCATCAAATCATGATAACGTATGATCTGCATACTAGTGTTTCAACCTATCTGATTTACATACTGTTTTTAAGATCTGAATTCATTTTCTTGTCCTTTGAGAGCCGCCTGTTGTTCTGTCAACGTCCCTGTTTGTTGCATCAGATGCCAGAAGACAGGAGTAGTCGTATTGTCCACAGGATCCCACCCAAATGCCTTGGGCAATTTTCGGAGCTCGAGGAGAGGAATCCTCTAATGTTTGACAGGCAGTTTCTTGTTTACCCTGTTGGACTTCATATTGACTCAAGCACGTGTGTTAACAGTGTGACCAACGTGTCGTAGACAGTTGGAGGTAGATACGCTACATAAAATAAGTATTGGTTATTGTGTGTTTATGAAGCTAACTGCCTCAAACTTTAGTTGCACTTAAACCAAACACATGGTCAGCTCAGAGTGATTCATAGCCTCCATGAGGGCTGCAATAAATATTGTTTCAGCATGGACCTTCACTGTGCATGTGCAGTAGTCACATTGCAGATCACACGATTTTAAGTAAGGGAAATTAACTCAAACATGTCATGCTACAACTTGTTTATAACTTGAGGCAAATAGAAAAAACACCACATATTTGTCTTATTCAAGGGTTTTTGGATACACAGTTTGATCAGTTCCCAAGTGCTTGGGTGAAGGGTTGCAGTTGTCTGACTTACTGTTAATGTGCACCTCTTTACCCGAACTCATAGTGAACTGATTGCTGCGAATTCGGAGTCTGCATACCACCTGCCTGTAAACTTCCACGAGACAAGGCTACTATCGCATTTAATGTCGCCTGGATGCTAGAGGTAGGCGGTCAATTACGTGAGGAGACCTTTGAGTGCACGTTTTTCCCGTCATCAGCAGCACATCATCCCAGTGCTGGCTGAAAGGTAAAAAGTTAATGCCACAAGGCTCGTTCATGCCCCTTGTGTAATAACGCTTAACACACAAACAAAAACACAAAAGTGTCTGTATAGAGGTTTGTCTGTACTTCTGAAATTTCAGCGTGCAGTTCAATCAGTTTGTTGCTTGAGTTACAAACTTTTACCATCCTCAGCTGCACCGGGCCACCTATTTATCTACAGATTGATCTGAAGATGAGGTATACATTTGAACATTGATAGGAATGGTAGATCCCATAAAAGAAACTGCAAAACAAGTTAATTTGCGAAGCTTGTTAAAAGGCGTGTTGTTTTTCCCAAATACCTCTCCACCTGTCCTTTCCTCACCTGTCAATGCTAGTAGAGGTGTGGCAGAGGGCTGAATCTTGGGTCTGTGCACTCTGTCATACAAGTACGTTACAGGAAACGATGGCTGCAGCTGCTAGTGTGATGTGTGTGCATGTTCATAGCAGAAGGAAGCACTTCAAAGTTGTCAACTTGTCACTTTAAAGTTATAGCAATGTTGTTGACAACTGCCATTCACCTGGATATAGCAATTAACATACGTGTACAGAGAAGTAAATTGTGCAAAGCACTTACTGGACATGTAGCTGCCATAGCCATAGCCGTTACCTTTTTTAATCCATCAATGAGATACTGAGATCAACATACTGTTAGCATAACAACATATCAGCTTTGCCTTTCGGCAAACTGATCAACGGGGGCTCTGAATTTGTCACACACATGGACCACAAGGTGATAGCCCCACACCACTGCACAAGCCTGTAGCGTTTCACGGAACTGTGACATTTACAGTAGTGAAGGATGTAGGCTATTCAGAAGTCTTTTTAAACATGAAAATTTTTTTCCAAAATATCGTTGTTTGGAGATGGAAATTAGTGCTATATATTGCAGAAAATAATATTGCAGTATCTTATCGATATTGTAGCAGAGCCCTGCCGCTTGCTTGTCCGACTGGTCATTTATACATCTATACATCTTGAGATTGTGGGAGTTGTGGCACATGTTGCATTGGTGTCTACAGCCATTCAAAGCTTCATATTTCCCTAGCTATAACTAGCACTTACTGTGTGCGCACAAAGCCTACTGTTGACTTAGTCTGTGCTAATGCGAGAGAATTGAGCCCCTTTGCTCCCAAGTGATGACCCACATGACTTGTGTTGCCTCAAATGGCTGAAGAACAGATTATGGAATACACATTTTACAAAGTTGTTTTTTCTCAATCTGCCTGTAACAATTGCTTCCTCTGTGTGGCCAGTGCTGACATGGCAACTCCCGAACTCTCAGTTCAGCAAACGGGCAGACCAGCAACTTGGATACATGCAGCATCAAGGCATGTGTCCAAGAGGGGACAAACTTCCCTGCCTTACTCCCTGCCACATGGCTGTTTTGTGCAGATAGTGTGTGCATTTATTTAATCAGTGGGCTGTCATACCTGATCTAATGTAAGGTATCAAAATGGGGATCAACCACAGTGGTTTTGGAAGTTTGAGCCAGCTAGTCACTCACTCAGTTTCTCCTAAGCAAAGTCATCCATTCCTGTAGAACATAGTGTATAGTTATAGACACAGAATGCGTTTGTAGAATCACAGCTGGGAATCAGGGACTGCATGAAGAATTGGATGAAATTTATAGCATCAAGCCAGATGACAAATGTAAAAATAGTTGGGAAATGGTCATCTTCATGCCGGAGTGTTGTGAAGAGGTGTTCCACACACTACATTGATTGTCTTCTATCACGTCACACTACAAAGGGAAAAAATGACCTGATTATCATTCCTGAAGCTCATTATCATTCGCACTACCCCATATTTATTGGATGAGTCCATTATTACACTGATATCATGTAGCATTTATATTTATATTGATATTTTTAACATCACCATCATTACTCCAGAATTTAATTTTGGTCATCCTAATTAAGGCATGTGGCAATCAATTTATTTATATGTTTTATTTTTATATTTGTACCATTAAATGTCGAAACGTTTTGGAATTTACTTTTACTATTTTCTTCACAACAGTAAAGAGAACATTTTGGGACGGTGGACAAAAATAACATTTGGGAATGTTATGAATGCCTATTATGATGATGATGATACACAGCTTAAGGTTAAGCGCCTATCCAGGTTACATCTACATTCAGGCGCTTCTCTGAATTTCATGGCTAGGAATGCGTTTTATGTATTTTATACTAACGCTGGATATAAACTGTC
>CAEMYA010000052.1:766647-799850 GCA_903131615.1 Diplodus sargus
CATGCGGCGGTGGTGTATTTGCGACAATTTAAAAAAAAAAAAGAGAGAGAAATTTGAAGGAATGGCGGGCCGCCACTCCTAAATGAATGTAGAGGAAACACTGTTAAATGAATACTTACAATTAGAATTGAGTTGGATTTTGTAAATGATTTTCAGCATCTAATTGCTGAGCTCAGTGGCCAGAACCTTAAGGACTTCAGAGGTTGAAACCTCATCATTGTTGGTGTGTAGTCGTCGAACACCGAACAGCGACATTTTAGAACCTCGAAAGTCAATTTTGCTCACTTGTTGTGTATTAAACCAACTATACTTGAAACCTCATAGAAAAGATGGCTGCAATGGAAGCTGCATTATTGTTGCCTAAACAGTCGCTTAATCAAGCCTAACAAGTTATGGCATCATCTATCTTTAACAGCCATTCATGGGACCTCGAACAATTACGTTTTAAGCCCGCTTGGAAAATGCTTAGTAATCAATCCTGCATGGCAAGTTTTTTGCATGCATGATTGACTTAGATGTTGCTGCTGCTGTTGTTGTTATTAGGAATTTGCTGTCTGCCTTTGCCATCCAAATCTAATGTTTTATTTAAAATATCATTATATCATCCCTATAAATCAATTGGCTGCCAGTTAATGTGTAATTTAAACTGGTAGTCTGTATCTTTAATCCGTGTTTTAAATGATTTTTGTCCCTTTTAGATCTGCAAATGTTTAATGTGCTGCAGACTAACCTTATCAACTCCTACTTATGAAGATATTCTGAAAGTCATGACTGCTGACCTAACTCAGAAATATGAGTGAACTGTCCTTCTGAACCTGGTTGTGTTCACACTGACTATCAGAAGTGCTCAGCTCCTTGTTGTCTTGTCTGGTATGTTGTATTTCTTTGCACCCTGTAAGTTCTTTTTCCCTCCTACTCTGGTCACTTCCTGCTACCATCCATTTCTGAGAAATGTAATCTGATAGCACCCTGCGTGTGTCCTGGCCCTCCAGTCTTTATGTGGGTATAGGCTTCTGGTTTTACAGAATTATGGAGTCACCATTTGGAAACAATTTGGCTGAAATTGGAGATTAAGCCTGTCTAGGGTTTTTGAAAACATTTAGCTATTCCTTTTTATTATGGCTTGTAAACATTTGTGGTTGAAAATGAGGCCAGTGATTTTGTGATGTGAGGCTGAAGAAAACTACTAGAGATGGTTGACTTGAGATGTGAAGGTGCTTTGGAGCTTCATAATGTAGTATCTTATGTCATATGGGTTATGGTCAGTAAGTATGTTCTGTTAATAGTGTGCTTATAATATATGTACTAATTAGAGTCCGATATAATAATGACAGTTGTGAGAAGGAAAAGACAGATAGCCGATTAATTAGCTAATTATTTATTAAATATTTATGTATGTAATTAAAGTGCTGATTATTATTTGTTGGTGGAAGCTGGACAGGTACAGCATAGTCATCTATATACATATTTTAAAATGACTTTTTTTAAATATGTTTTTTATGTGACACCGTCAAAATTGAACAGTCTTTGTTAATAACTTAATTACGACTGTTGAACATCTAGACCCTCCAACCCTCTTGGTGGTTACAGTGTGTTACAGTGAACCTCTAACGTTGCTTTGTAATGTTGGTAAAATCGAGTAACTTTAGAGATGTGAAGGACACAGTCTTTAATTTACATTGAGAAGCTAGCTAGCTAGCTAGTCTCTCAGCCAACATTGTAAGACGTGACATTAACTAAAGGCTGTCACACATGTAAGGCTGTTGCATATTGGTAATAATGGTTAACGCTTAGCAATTACCTCTCTGTCAATTTGTTAACTTTAGATTAGGAGGGAGAGGGAGATCAAGAGATTTAGATATTTTCAGCAGAAGTGGCCCTCAAATGATTGTCTCAGTATATCCTGCATGCAAAATGTTGACGTACTCCCCAGTGGTCGGTGGAGACTGCGTAGCCATCGGCAACGATTGGAGCCAAGTGCATCCAATAACAATAGTTTGTGAAAGATCCTATCGCCGCAGATTAAACGGCCAAACCGATTAATCTGCAGACCTCTTGTACCTAATGGTATGGTGGTCACATGTATGTCGCTGCGCTGGCCAAAATCTAGATAAGGGTTAGGCTTTGAAAATAATGCTTTTTTTAATGTTACTTCTCAATGTTATAAGAGTACAATGTTGTGCGTCTTGTGTGTTAAAATCAACTGTAGTGTTACATGTGTTTTTGTGGCTATGTGCTTGTTCACGTTGTTTTCTTACGTACAGAAAGTCTGGTTTGCACTTCCTAGACCTACTGGTGTTGTCGTTGTCACGTTGCTGAGGGAGAATCCAGGTGGAGACATGCGCACACATACATAGACTGTGTGTGGCGCTGGCTCTCATTCGCTCACTCACACACACACACACACACACACACACACACACACACACACACACACACACACACACACACACACACACACACACACACACACCGAGGCAGTCTGGCAGATTCAGGGTTAAAGGCTTCCATTTTGTTAGGTAACACCCTAATGGTCTGATCTGTCAGTGGCGTTAAAATGGCAGGGGCTTAACCCTTGGCGTTCGGGACACAACCAGTAGGGGCACACACACACACACACACACACACACACACACAAACACACTCTGGGCTGGCCGAGCCTACAACAGAACAACTGAGGAGGAGGGGGGGCGGTGTGAGTGCGTGAGGCAGGGAGGGGTAGAGGGAAGGACGGAGAGTGAGCAAAAGAGAGAGAGAGAGAGAAGACAAGACAAGGAAGAGTATTTTTCACTTGGGTACAGTTAGATTATGGCTCTGCTAACCACATGCGCTCTGCACCCTTCTCCCTCCCCCAACCATGGCACCACCTCAGCTGGGTCCCTGCCCCCACTCGTAGCTTGCTGAGCACAGATTAGCATAGGTAGTCTGATTTTTTTCTAGACGATATCCCAAAGGAAAATAACTTTGCCCTTGATAGCCTGAAATGATTTTTTAATTGGGGGAAAAAAAGGAAGCGTTTATGTGCAGGATATGGCATGACGAAAGCAGTAACCGTGTATGGTGGTGAGTAGTAAGTAATCATCCTGAATTTAAGATGATCATCTTCTGGTTATGTCTGCTCGTAAGATAATTGGCAGTTTGAGTGATTAATTTAATATTTTAGCCACACAAAGAAAAAGTGTCGCTCTGCTGTCTTTTATTGGGCAATAATAATCCATAGTTGCATTGCTTTTATTGGACAGCATAATTGCTGTATCCCCTCTTGTCCAACCCTAAGGACACAGCCTGAGTTTTTTTGAAATGGCTGTTAATGTGTTTGCTGCCTGGGTCCAGTCCCAGCTGGGAGATCATTATAGCAAGGAGATGAGAGCCTAGCACATTACCTGGGGGGGGGATGAGCCTTTGCCATTGATCTGCCTTCTATGAACTACTGGACACAATGGAAGACGGACTGAGAACGAAACCTGTAGTGCCAGTCCAGGTCACAAGATTTCTTTTTACTTTCAGAGAAGTGCATCTTATCCTGCCACACTACGCACACAGCTGAGAGATTTTCTTTGTATACTTTATTTAAGACTGATTTCAGACCTCACAGAGAAATGCAAGTTTGTTCAAACTGTTGATTGGAGAAAGGCAATAGAGATCTTCTCCTAGTCCCTCATCCTGTTATTTTTCTATCTATGATCTGCTCTGCCCTTAGGCCTTATTATTCTGAGGGAATGGAGAGGGACATGCATCTACTCCTCCTCCGTAGTCTCCTGAGAGGAACAGACACACATCACTAATCGCTGGCTGTCTTCTTCTTGTTATGTTCATTGCTGTTGTAGGTATTGCATTTGTATATCAAAGGGATCTCATTCATGAGCATTGACTGTCACATCGGCATACCGTACACTTGACAATGTCGAGTTTGTTCAATGTGTCACCAACATTATACAGATATATATGTATATAGGTTTATGTTAACCTGACCTGCCAGATGATCAAGGAAACATATGATGTAGTTGAAGCCAGTTGGCAGAAGAACATATTTTCTATCAAGAAATCCTTTCAATGTAAAAGTACTCTTGCTAACCCCTTTTGGAGCTGCAACAAACAGTTCCTTATCCCTTTCAGCACCTTCGTGGTTATCACAGCTACAACACACCCGTGCTGCCAGTAGTTCCTCACAGGACAATGGTTGGTGTGAGCAACCATGTTTCACAGCACAAAATTTGTAAATTGAATCCTGACAAGATGGATTTTGCGTAGTTGTAAAAGGCAATGTTGTGGTATCCACAAAATTCAAGGTTTGGTACAAGTCCCATTTATGGAGTAGTGTAGCGATCAGTTTCGGCACATTTATGATCGTCAATGTATTGTAAAAAAATTTCAATCAATAGTGACTCATGGACCCAAGGTTTAGCTGTAGAAAGTACATTGAGACATTTGCATGTAGTCAATAAGTTATCTCAAAAAAGCTTGTTCCAACTTTTTACCAAAACGATGTGCACCTATTGAGTGAAGTGTTTTGACCTAAAAAAAATCCAGTAGGAGTTGGGTTCTACAGTCAAGGTCAAGATGCTAGTGTCTCCTCGGTCTCTGTAGCTGTCTGTGTTGTCCGCTTGTTGTTGTAGCGGCAAGCTACTAACAGTTGCTACTTTCAAATTAAAAGCCCCACGCTAAGAACCCAGTTCTACTCCAATGGGGAGCAATGTACAGCTCTTATTTTGGAGACAAATTCAACCTGCTTCACTGTTCATGCCCAACTTTATGCTTCACGTCACGTCACATGTTTACGTCTACTCCAGTGGTGGCCAAGTGGCGGCTATTTGTAATAGAAGGAATATTATACCTCCTTTTAAGGTTGAATGGGCGGCACATTGCAGCCTTTACCTTGCTGCAAATGTGCACCTTTTCTGTCTAAGAGGGGCTCTTAGCTGTACAAAATTATCCCCATTGTAAATTGTAGTGTGGCAGTTAAAGGGCAGTTCTTTAAGTACCTGAAACCTTATCCCAGCTTTACATGTTGTGGGCAGAAATAGGCAGAACTGATCCTACTATCCCAAAAAGGCTTAGTTCGAGGTACCATTTCCCTCCAGGCATGTCCCGATGGACTTCATGATTGACAAACTGACTTGTTTGTAAGATTATAGTGTCAGTTTCATGGGGTCTACACGCTGGATGGATGGAGCTGTGGGAGCATCGAAACTGCCAGGAAGGTTGCTAGTACTGATTGATTCGGGATCCTTTCTCGGTAGGTTGCCTGGCCTTAAGATTACAAATTCCTGATGTCCACCGTCAGTGTGTATTGGTTTAAGTAAAGGATGCTTTGTAAAAGATCGGCTCCTCTGAGATGTTCTCACACATACTGGTCTTCAAAGCCAGAGATCCAACAGTCTGACATGACTTCTCATTTTCACTGGCTCAACCTGGACAGAGAAAAAGTAGCTTTGTGTCTTAGATTATGATTATTAATATTGGCTCATGTACCTGCGTTTTACCTGCTTGTTCCTATGTTATCTCCTCTCCTTACACATGCTGTGCAGTGTCTCTATGGAACAATATCGGCTTTAGGACGCCTTCTCTAGACGAATCTTCTACACTTTAGTTCTTCACATGTCCGGGGGTTGTGAATGACCTATCACACTGCACGCCCTCAGCACTTGTATAGAAAACAACGCATTGAATACAAAATGGATTCCAGTGAGTGGTGGTCCTGAACTGAGGGCTTAGTGAGATAGAGTGTGATGCAACAGTGAGTATGAGGACACATCCCTCTGCACATAGGTGCATCTTGTGTGGGTACAAAACACTTGCAATCAAAACATATGGATGGACCGTTTTACTTTGTTTCCCTTCTTGTTGCTTAGCAGCAATACATCTAGCACATGAAAGATCGGATTCATGACGCCATCTATCTCTTCTGGGACAAAAGTTACCACGTGTCTCCACACTTGAAGCTGGCAACCACAGGCGTCCTAGTAACATGCAGGTCTGATACCACACTGTCCCAAAGGGTTACAGTCAGTTCGTACATTATACAGTTCACCGTTACAGCTAAAGCAGCCACCATTTTTACAATGTTATGGGGGGGGGGGGAGTATGGTTTCTGAAGCACTGTGTACGGTATATGGGCATGCACCCACACAAATGCACACACACACACCCACACCCACAGACAAGCTGTCATCTCTGGCAGATAAATAGCCTTTGTGTCCAGGGATGGTACACCAGGGCACATCTGTCCTTGTTCTGTACCAGAGCTGGGTGCATATTAGGCCGCACACACTCATATGCAAACACAGACCTGAGTGTTTTAGCTGCGTTGCATTATTTTTGATGTGTTAGTCGGTTTAGTTATTTCTAGCAACTCTTGTTTCTTGTCCCTGTGTATTATCTGCAGTAAAAATAAAACTTGGCTGAATTGTAAGAACAAACTGCAGCCTTAATGAAGACAGTGATTTGTTCAAATTTTATGAAAGCACTTTCATTTTCCCATCGGTTTCCTACTCTTTCAATGAGGCCTGTAGTGAGTTTTTTTTCCCCCCATACATTTAGATTCAGTATGATTTATGATTTTCGCTTTTAACATTTGAAAACATTTTAGGATGTGTACAACAATACTGTAATAGTATTGATATCTCTTAGGTGTATCTAATCTCATGAAACGTGTGTTTTGGCTGTTTTTAATGTGTGTCAGCGGCTGTTGACTCATGTCAGCGATGCGTCCACCTCTCAGTTCTCTGGTAGACACGTTTAGGAATGTCCGAAGACTACATAATTTTCTCCCCCTCCCTCCTCCTTCCTTCCCTGTGTGGGACGTGTCTGCGGCCTCCCTCCCTTCCTTCTTCTTCTCTGTCTCTCCAGGGGTTAAACCTGCGCCTTCTCTCAATCCCAGACCAGTTTGAACCGGTTTTCAGGGAAGCTCTGTTTGTCTCTCATGTAATCTTGGGATAGGGTCATGTGGAGCTGCGACGATGATGATGATGACGTCACATTGGACTATAGACATACCTTGAGTCACCTTTCTGAATCAGATATAGTGTATGTGTGCTTGGTCATCCATTAAGCTGTCATATCTGAATCTTAAAATCTGCACTGATAGACATTCATTTTTATATTGATTACACATTATAAAATGTTTATTCAAGAGAGACTGTCAGTGCCTGTACCATAATAAGTGCATGGCCTACATTGGTCTGAGTGGTGCACAGTGTTGGTGCTATTTTTCTGCTGTGTAATAGGTTTTCCCGGAATCTTAATGGGTGAGATTTGGGTCAGCATCTGGGGCACTGGCAGTAGGACAGGACACGCCTATACACCTCAGGGTTGTCCCTTTTCTGTACAGCTAGAAGCATCAGCTAAATCAAACCGAATTTTCGTGTTAATCAATACATTTTCAAGGATTATTTCCCTCTATTCACATTTTATAGTGTGACATTCCTCGAACGTAGTATTTTATTGAAATACACCAGTGCAGATTTGGTTGAGAGCTTGTGTTAAAGTGTCTGCCATTCAAGCCTATTAATGGATATCTTCACTGTGTGATATTGTAGATATACAAGTAGATTCAGTTTCACTTCCTCAGTCACTCAGTTGCCTCTGAGGCTGCCTTCAGGTCAGTTATCACTGTAAAGCTTACACCATACCATGCTGTCATCTAGTTTTATTGTCTCAATTTTAAATCGAATTGAGGCACTTAGAACTTTCTGTGTTCCCTGCAATGGACGCTCCGCATTGTTTACTGCAGCAAAAATAGGTCCCTGCTGTACCTTAGCCAAGGTTACTCGACTAACAGTTTAAGACATATAGGACGGCTTCTTTCTCTCTAGAGCAGTACTTGTCTTCTCTCTGTCAAAATCAGATTACTTGGTATCCTCTGGTGGCCCTGAATGTACTGACCATGGAAGATGATGGTGTGTTTTACTTTACACTTGAAACACACTGGAAACCTTCACAGTAGTGGAAAGCAGAGATTCTGATACTTGTGATTCAGTAATACAATAAAATACAATGATACAATAGTGACAAGTGATACAATGTAATTACATCCTAAAAATAATTAAGAGTTGCTGCGATGAAACCTGCATTTTTTTTTGCTCATCTAATGAAAACTTCTGCTCTGGACAATGTGTGTCCTGCAGTAACAGTGCACCTTGATGTAAACCGTTTTAGTTTATTTATTTGGCTTATTTGTCATTGTTTGTTTTCTCCGTTGTGATTGTATATACTCTGCAACTGTTTCCAACTGTTTGTGTCTTTTTTCTCTCCAGGGTGAGAGCAGCCATGTCAGAGGAGGCAGCGCGTCAAACACGCAGCCAGAAGCGGGCTCTGGAGAAGGACCATGCATCTCATGCTGTGTCCCCGGGGGAGGCTGACAGTAAACGGGTTAAGCTGGAGAAAGGGGATACAGCTGGAGCTCCCCTGGCCCTAGTGGGATCTGGAGCTGAGGGTGTCAAGCTGAAGAGTGAGCAGGCTGCCAAGGTAGCAGCCAGCATCCTAAAATCCGGGGAAGTGAAGGCCACTATCAAGGTGGAAGTGCAGACAGGAGATGAGCCCGTTGATATGAGCACATCTAAAAGGTGAGATGGGGGGGGGGGAGATCATAGGGTTTGATGCAGTCACATGCTGTTTTTGTGTACTGAACTCTTGGAGGGAATATCAGCTATGTTTTGCAGTGCTCATGCATAGGGGCTGAGAGCTTGTTGGTAATAAAGAACATATTGTTCAGTTTACATGATAATGTCAAAGTCATTAGTCTGTGAATACCAGTGAAAGGGATAGCATTAACACGTTAGCTTAAACTGTTGCGTCTATTCCCGTACACTGGGCCTCAAGATTGCATAGTCAGCCAACTTCGTCCACAATAAAGCCTTTGTCAGTATTTCCAGCTGGACAAAATTCACCATAATCTCCTTACACACCAGTTTGTATCTGTGTCGGTATAAAATGCAAAGACTAGTTTACTGGTCTACTTGTACTTGGTTATGCTGAACTGATGTTGACTCGTATGTGATGAAGAGATGTGAATGGAAAGCATGACTTCGCACAAGCTGACAACTGAGTCAGTGTTTTGCATTGTTGTGTATGAGTTTGTTTGAAAACTTCGGCAGGATTATTTATGTGTTGTAGGCCTTGGATCTCATGCATGCATGCACGCACAGTGTCTGGTTGTGTGTGTAGAGATGTGTATTGGAGTTTCGGTTTTCTCAAACTTTGCACTTGCGAGTGGTCTGACAGGAGTCATACAGGAAGTCGCCGTGTGGTTGTCGACAGCCTGCCCCCATTTTGAAAAGTTTGAGGCTCCTGAGGCCTGGGCTCCATTTTCTCCCACAGCAGCACCTGAACTCTGCCTCACACTTCACACAAAATGAAGGCTATGTGTCACAAACTGGTTCCAACTGGCCGTTGCCATGGTTTCCACATTGGAAGGAGCAGTTGGAGGAAGGAGGGGTGGTGGGTGTGTCACATGACCACACAGAGAAATGTCTGATGTCATGTGACGTGTTTGGTGGAGCAATAAATACACACACTGATGTAATGGCAGTTAAAGTGGAGCAGAGAGGTGATTAAGCTGGAATTGTGCGTCTCTGTTTGTGGTGGATCATAAGTGTCACCTTTGCCCCCCGATTAACCCCTCAGCATGTGTTTGGATGCTTACTCACTGTGAGGTGATTACCTCATTGTTGGACACAGAAGACTTTTATGGAGACCATCTTTGTATAACTGTGAATGGAATGAAATGCAAGCCAAATTTCCCATCCTGGAAAATAAGGCAGTAACTGGACTGAACATGTCTTGAATGGGTTCATGTATAACCTGACTGTCACCAAGAAGAAGCACTGCCCTCTTCTCTTCTGAAGTGGTTTGAATTCTGTGTTTACTTGTTAAAAATATTTGTGCACATATCCTGCAGGCCTGTAGTCTCTTCGCAGCTCAGCTCTTTCATACCTATCTTAAAATGGGACTTAGCAGCGTTGCATTGAGAACCCGAATGATAAAGACTGATTCAGCAATCCTATATTGGGGTCAGCGTGAAGCCATGATCTGAGAAGCCAAGGCATGCAGTAACACTGGACCTTACATAACCAAGCTGCTGTGCGTTCTGATGCTTGTGTAAGCTGTTCTCAATTGAGTAGTAGCGGCATAAGCTAGTCCTTGTCGTTTTGTCAGATACCAAGTCAGTCAAGGTGCTGGATTAGGTTTTCTGTTTGTGAAGGATGATGAAGCACTTGATTCTTTAATGCTACTTGTGTCTGCCATAGTTCATCATATTACATGTATTACATATACATTCATGTATGGAATGTAAACAGAGCTTTAGAGGAAAACTGCAGCCTGTTCAGGCTTCAGCTGAGCTTGAGGAGAGTAATCCTTCTTAGAATAGCAGTATGCTGAAAGTGCAAGGGCCCTCAGCCACTATTCTAGATTTGAATGAAACGTATCTAGGAAGTATTTTCCAGGAAGTAGCGGCGTAATGTATTAGCAATGTTTGAGTTTGTTCTTAGCAGCTGGGCCACGAAACGTAATGACAGTAGATATTTGGTTTCAGTTTGGTGATTGCTTCATCTGCTGAAATTGACATCCTATGGTGTAGGTGTGAACTGTATGATTGTTGTCATAGTTGACCTCGTTGAACTGAGCATGCAACGTCTGTTGCAAGGAGCTGTTAGACAGCTGTTGAGAGGAAGCAGATGATGGCACAGAAACTTGTCTGAGGACGGGAGCGTGCAGAAAGAGTGTGAAGATCTGGGTCAGTGAGTTGGGGTATAAAAATGAACAAGTAAGTAAGGATGGGGGAGGGGTGTGTGAAGTAGTGACTGAGTGATTGACTGAGTGAGAGAGAGTGTACACAATAGGTTGGCTCCTGGCCATGTATTCCCCTCCCCCTCGCTGTCACCCTCTCCAGTGTCTCCAGCGGACCTCCGCTCTGCTCAGCTTGTGACTCTGGTGTCGGCAGCTGGGAGGGAGGGGAGAGCTGAGGCCCAGGCTGTGCTGATCCGGCTAGGCCATAGGCCTCGCCACGGAGGTAGGGGAGGGGTGAGGCCCTGTCTGGGTGGTAAACTGGGCCTAAGCTTTGAAGCCCTGAAGCCTCTCACTCGACAGCGTCTGAACGATTCTGTAACTTTTAACTTCATGTGTGCCTGCATAACTCAACATTTTGACCCAAACCTCAATCTCCCAGACACTGTCCTATATCACAGTCCCTACCTTTCTTCGTCCTCACCAGCTCTGCATACTGCTCAGAGTTCAATTTTTTTTTAACATGCGGACCCTCAGGACCTGACGGGATCCCCGCTGTGATAGAGACGGATTTATTCTTCCACCACAACGCATCGTAAATTACAGCCACCCCCTACTTCTTATCTCCACCCCTCACCGGATTGATGCATTTGCAGCTTTCCACCCGTCGCCTTTGTTCTCGGTAGTCTCCTCAGGAAAAGCCACTTAACATTTCAAGATTTAAATGGTTTCCCGCTATCAAAGAACCCAAAAAGTGTGGTTAATTTGGTCTTTGTTTTAATGTTGTTTGTGACTGATTTTGCTGTCTAGTTGAGAGAGTAGGAGGAGCTCTGTCCGCTGATGTTACCTTTTGCTGGAGATAATGGGTTGTTGCGATCTTCCCCTGCCGCCATTACTCCATTATTGATCTCTTGGTTCTTGTCTTCTTGTGTGTCCCAGTGCATGTTTGCACTAAAGCAGGGTGATGAAATCATAATTGTATACTGCCATCTACTGGATGTAAGACAACACTACACTTAAGTTACAGTTGACGCCAACACTGGTATTTTTGGCTGACTTGGGTGATGGTTGAATGATGAACCTGACTGTTGTTTTCTGTCTTTTCTTGCTCTCTCCTTAGTGTCATTAAGAAAGAGCGGCAGCCACCATCGCCAGATGATGTGATTGTGTTATCAGACAATGAGCCATCCAGTCCTCTCATGAATGGTCACTCCTTCACGAAGACTGACACCGATAAACTTATGGTAGGAAACCAACATTTGAACCTTGCAGGCAACACAGTCTTAACTTTTTGTTGTTTTTTTTACAACATTTTTTGAGTAGTGAAGACTGACACAACTTTACATTTTACATGTATATCTACTAAGTCTCCTTTTTATCCAATATGATGTATATAGAAAAGTTCTCCTGAGGAGAGGGAACGCATCATTAAACAGCTGAAGGAGGAACTGAGACTCCAGGAGGCCAAGCTGGTGCTGCTGAAGAAACTACGACAGAGCCAGATTCAGAAGGAGAGCACTGTTCAGAAGGTACAAACCCCAGAAGACTAAGGACAGAGTTGACTGTTAATCATGTTTTGTTGGTAGAATTTACAGATGTATCAGGTTGTATCTTAAGTTTCCTCCAGTTTCATGAATTTGATATTTATGAGAGTTCAGCTTTTCCCTTAAATTTTCTTTTTGTCTTCAAAATGACATCAATAAACGATACATGGACTAATATTATACTCTGTTGATTTCTTAGGCGGCTGGCTCTGTAGCCACTCCTCCTCCTCTGGTGAGAGGTAGCATTACATCAAGCAAAGGACCCCTCCAGGTAGTTACATTATGTGTGCCACCTGCCACAACTAGTGTTTTAGAGCCTTGACTGATGAATGTAATACAATATACATTTATATCATACAATATGGTTATGGATCAACTAGGCAGCTGAGTTGAGGCTTTTGAGACCTTTGTAGCATCATTTTATAAAGCTCTACTGTGTCATTCACTGTATATTTCCATTGCTTTGTTTACAGGTGACAGGTCGAAGCTCAGGCACGGTGATCCCTCCTCCCTTGGTGCGGGGTGGGCAACATGTCCCGTCCAAACACAACTCTCAGATTGTCATGCCACCTCTGGTCAGAGGGGCCCAGGTTAGTCTGAGGAGCTATGACACCATTAATTTGAAGAAGTTTAGATTGTTAGAGCTCTTTGTTTATTTCTCCTTGTTTGCTCTCTTCCTGTGCTGCCATCAGCCTATTGCAATGACCCCCCAGCAAATAGCCAGTCTCCGTCAGCAACAGCAGCAGCACAGCGGTTCAGGCCCTCCTCCACTCTTGCTGGCTCCCAGGGCTTCTGTGCCCAATGTCCAGGTCCAGGGCCAGAGGATCATTCAGCAGGGACTCATTCGGGTGGCTAACGTGGCCAATAGTAATGTCATGGTCAACATCCCTCAGGTGAGGAAACAATATGTAAGCGAAAACTGCACACTCAACTAAAGATTTTCATACCAGAAATAATATGTACATTTTCATGGTGATTCTTTTGCCACTACTCGGCAACCTAACTCTCAGTGACATCATCATGTCTAGTTGCTCAAGTTGTTTTTGTTGCATCTGTGTCCAGGCCTCTCCCACCAGCCTAAAGGGCTCTTCAGCATCACCCAACTCTAGCATCAATGACTCCCCAGCCAGTCGGCAGGCGGCTGCTAAGCTTGCACTGCGTAAGCAGCTGGAGAAGACGCTGCTGGAGATCCCTCCACCTAAACCCCCTGCCCCCGAGTTCAACTTCCTGCCTTCAGCAGCCAATAATGAATTCATCTACCTGTTGGGGTTGGAGGAGGTGGTGCAAAAGCTTCTGGAGATGCACGGCAGGGGTGAGAAGATATTTTTTCTCTGTTTGCCATTTTGCAGTTGTTGTAGTGCAAAACTATATATTAGTAGAGTATAAATGTTTACATGTAGCCTGAAGAAGCCCTCTGTGTTTCATTCAGGTAATCTGGGCCCAGCTGCTGCCATGGCCAGCTCCATTCCCAAAGAGCCATACACCTGCGCCCAGTGTAAGACAGACTTTACCTCCCGCTGGAGAAAGGAGAAGGCCGGGACCATCCTCTGTGACCAATGTATGTCGTCCAATCAGAAGAAGGCCCTGAAGGCTGAGCACACCAATCGGCTGAAGGCAGCCTTTGTTAAGGCACTCCAACAGGAGCAGGAAATTGAGCAGCGTATCCTCCAGCAGGCGGCCTCCTCCTCTTCCTCCTCGAAAACCACCTCGTCCTCTCCCTCAATGTCCAAGAGTGAGTTGCTGGTGTCCCAGCAGTACAAGCAGGTCAGGGCTGCCATGCAGCACAAATCTGTGGCCCACCACTCCATTAAGCAGGTGAGAATGGCTTTTGATTGTGTCGGTTTAAAAAACAGAGTTTCCAAGATCAGCAGCCAAACATCTGCGTGCCACATCTGCAACAACTCACCACTTTTCCCCTTGCCGTCTCTCCACACAGAGTCAGCTGTCACACAGCCTCCAGTCTGCAGTGAGCGCTCGTGGTATGGCCCACTCATTCACCACCTCCTCTCAGCTGCAGAACGCAGTGACGGCAGCGGCGCTGGGCGGCAGGTCAGGTAAGCATGCTGCAGCACGCCCGCTGCAGCAGGGGGCAAAGGTCAGCAGCGCCAGTGGCAGCAGTAACCAGGGCAACATGGTCGCTTGGAGGAAGCAGAGCGGCAACACAGGTAGATAAACTTGAGACAAGGTTAGGGAGAGAACGCCCTCACCCGTTCCCCCTTTCTGCCCCTCTTTGGGGTAATCACTCAATCACTCTGGCGCTGTCAACCCTCAAGTCTTTTCCCATTTTCTTTAAGCTCGACCTTTTTTTTATTTAGGAATGACTTTATTTGATTGCTTTGTGTCTTTTTTTTCTATCAAATAAGTTTAGCTGCTGCAGTTTCACTCACACAGAGAAAAATATTTAGAAATTTCCACTCAGCTTTCCAAATGCAAACTTTCTCCCTCATTTTTACCATCTCCTTACTTGAGCCAAATTACTGAGTGTCTAACGATTCAGTCTTCAGTTCACTGACCACCTATGCATTTGTTTCCCCCTACAGGTGTGACTATGGCCTACGTGAACCCCAGCTTGTCTGCCCACAAGAACAGCTCTGCTGTTGAGCGTCAGCGAGAGTACCTGCTGGACATGATTCCCTCCCGTTCTATCTCCCAAGCAGCCAACACATGGAAATAATGCAATCTTTCTCCCTACTGACATCATAACTATTACCCCTCTTAATATCAATAACAGCCATTCTCATTATCATTTCTAATCCTTTCTATGGACTCCGCCTCTGGCCAAATTGGTGCGGGGGAGAATCAACCTAGTTTTTTGTTGGATACAAGAGTTCTTTCACCTCTTCCTCAGATATTTCTGCTACCATCTTCCTTACCTGAATCCTCCATCCCAAAGTGGAGTTGTGCTACAACAGCTTGGGCTTCTCGGATTCAAGGAATATGTCAAATAGCATTTGGGTACCTGTTTTTTTGAGGTTTGGGGTTTACATGGGCGTGTACAATTTTAAAAAACTTCTCTAGCGATGTCGCCTCTCCCTCTCTCTATATGTTTGAATCCACCCCTGTTGCACCAAGAGGAAAAGATCCCTGAGCTCCCCGGCCTCTGGATTAGGCTGGGGGGGGAAGAATAATAATCACTATTATACAAAATAAGATACTCGCCTTACGTCCTACCCCTCTCCTGTCTGAGCCAGTCAGACTCAGGCCCATGTGGTGGCCGAATATAATGGAAGACCTCATCACAGGGACTGTGGTTGAGCTTCGAGGACCATCCACGAAATGATAACTGCTTCAGCTTTGCAAAAATGAATAATACAAAAAAAAAAAAAGGACTGTAAAAATGATCTCTATCTGCACACAGACCGCCTCTTCTCTCACAGCGTGTATAGTAGAGAAGTCGATGTGTGTTGGATTATTTTGTATGGCTGAATGTTAGGATTTTGTCTTTTCTTCTATAAGTCATATACTGTGTTTGGAATATTGTGCTCCCCGATAACTTTGGAAGTGGCCTATTGTCGAGGTCTGAATTTACAGGCTAATGTTACTGTTGAGGTGGTTTTACATCTGCTGGGTTCCATGTTGTGGCCTACTTTTAAATACTTTGTTTTTTCTAAGATGAAGAGGAAGAATAAAGATTAAGGTTTCACTGGACTCATGTAAAGACACGGAGCGTGTGTTTGGAGGACTATTCTTATTGAATACTGAAAAAAAAAAACCTTCCAAAGAACTAGTGGAGCCCAAATGGAATCCCTTCTGCTAGAAGGTTTCTAGTTTATTTGAACCCTCTCTGGATATAAACATGAATTCATGCTAAACTGAGGGGGTGTAAAGGAATGTCATATTTTTGACATCGTTTTGCTTTTAGTCATAGGTTGTGGTGCATTATTTTTCTTCTCTAGACAAACTGTCTCTGGGTTTATTTATAGGGTCATATTAGTAAAGATATATGCTTATGCCCTAAGTTTGAATGGATCTCCATTTTAAAATGATTTGTTTTTCTTTTGTGTGTCCAGTGGCTCCTGCTCACCTTCCCGATCGGTCTGAGAGAAGCTGGACAGCTTTCAGAATGTAGTTATGCAAAAACCCCTATAGCAACACATGACATGAACTTCTTAGTCTTTAACATTAAGGTGTGTATGATTTATGTCAGGTCCTTGGATTGAGCTAACTATGCCTTTCACACAAGCTCTAGTGCATTTTTATCAGGTTGCAGCAGCACAGGATAAGCTAGTGAACAATATGTCCTACATTAAAACAGGGGAGTTCCCATCTTTGCTCATGGAGTCATTTTATTAACCATGTGCCGTTTTCTCTCATTTCAATCACTGGGGTGGTTTGGTTTCTCTTACCCTACGACTTTTGAGATGGCTTTACTCACATTTATGTATTTCTATTGGAAAACGTCACTAAATTAAAAGTTGCACACTCTGATGTGTTGGTTTTAAGCAGTAAAAATGTTAGTGCATATTTTCAAAAATCTGGATGTTTTACAAGCAATATGTTAAATAAAAACACAAACCAAACCTCCCCAGGATTAATTATTTTTTCAGTATCCCGTATCTGTCCCATTTTTAATGGTTTTCAAATTGAAACAGCTGTGATGACCTCATCACTATGTTATTCTTGCTGCCCTGTTGGATTTGCGTATCCAGAGTGCACTCTTTAGCTCACTGATTATTGTCAAGCCTCCATACTAAAAGATGGTGCACTGCATTAGCTAACTGGGCTATCATCACTGTACATTTGGGTTTCATTTAGGACGATGCAACAATGCAGTATGTACATTTTGCTGATGGAAATACAAGCGTACAAAAGTTTAATTTAAAAATCGGTCAAGAGTTTGTATTTCTGTTTTCAAAGTAGCATCGGAAATGTTCCAGGTTGTCTGTACATTCCTGAGAGGCAGAAGGTAGCGGCCCGCGTCTTGTGGATGCAAAAATAAGCAATCTGGAAATCGAGCCCATGATTTTTGTGCCCTGCTAAGTGTAACCCTGTGCTGTCCTGACTACTGCCTGCTGCTGCTGCTGCTGTTTGACAACAATATCACCATTCCGTTTGTTTGTGGTCGACGCTCTGCTTAAAATGCAGTGCAGCCCCGATGGAAAAGAAAACAATGTATGAGTAATATTTGTTTTTTTTGTTTTTTTGATTTTTTTTTTCCTGCTCTATCAAATAATAATAAAAACTAATTTTAACCCCTCGTTCACGGCTGTCTGCCTGTTTTTTGTTTTGTTTTGTACCTCCACCAATGAAATTATGTTTTCACCCATATCTGTTTCTTGGTTGGTTGGTTTGTCATCAGGATAACACAAACTACTGAAATGATTTCCACAAAACATGGGTGGAGGATCGGTCTTAACCCAGAATAGACCCTGTTAACTTTTGGTACGGATCCAGGAATCTTTTTTATAATTTGCTCAAACATTGCGAGATATATTCCAACCTGTTTGTTAATCTTTTGGGCAATAATGCATGGAAACAAAACCCAAAAAACAGGCATATTCAGGTGGTATACATGAGTTAGTTGAAAATATATCTCTATGTACAGTTAATGTAGATTCAGCAGCTATATATATCACTTTACCTTATTCTTCACTAATGTGGGTGGTTTTGAGTCACAACTGTTTACATTTTGCCTTCGGCTATGTGAATAGTGGAAAACTTTTATTACAATTTTTGAAAAAAGAAAAAAAACGATGTGTAGGCTTTAATTTGTCTGTCTTTCCCAAAAATTATGAAGAAGGCCTGCTGGAAGAGTTGTTTGACTAATGGCCTTGCTTGCCACCTGTCGCGTTAACAATCTAGAGACGTGCATCGAAAACAGCAAGTTACATGAAAACTTGAGGGGAAAAAAGTAAATGGGGAGCTGAAAAACTTAGAGAAAAGGAAGCAGGGAAAAAATAAATCCATCATGATCCTCAGGTGTTGCAGCGTTGATCTGAGGAGCACAGGAAGAGGTAAGATTTAAGTTAATTACAGGCTGTAGCAGGAATGTGCTAGGTTAAAATCCGCTTGCAGACAAGTTATTAGCCTTTTGTTTAATGCATATTGATCCAAGTGTCCTCTCCAGTTCCTAATGAAATGTGTCCTGGCTTACAGGTAGACCTTCCGAACTTAATGCTCCGACTCGCCTGTCATTATAAGACCAGTTGGTACATCCGTGCTGAAACTAGTGGACCACGCTGAGTCTGTAAGAAAAAAAAAAAGGTATGTATGAATAAATCCAAATGATGCTTTGCTCTTGTTGATAAATTCTGCAGGATTGTCTAAAGAGATGCACAGTACCAGGGCTGGATTTCACTCCCCTGCCCACAGCTGTTTGTAGCCCAGGCTCTTACTGTAGAGGCAACATGTTTTGAGTGAACATCTGCTGCCAACGAAACACAATCCCGTGACACATCCTTCCTCCTCGGCTGCGTTAGCAACGTATGACCTCCAGGTGGCAGAACACGCCCACCGCTCCACAGCACCTGTGCTTGTCTTCAAACGCTCCTTGCAGGAATTCAATCCTCCTAACTGGGGGAACGTTCGTGTAATGCGATGGAGAAACAAAGACGCGCCCGCCTAATCTCCCATGTGAGACCTCAGAATGTGCTCTGTTCCTGGAGCTGGGAGCGGGTGGCCATGAACCCAGAGGGCAGAGAGTGACCTTTACAGAAGAAAGTGAGCTATTGTTTGTCACCACCACCCACTTCTGAGCTTCATTCCTTGGCAGCAGCACATTTCTCCCTGTGATACAACTGTACATATCCTTTCTCTGTGAGTGTGTGTAAGTGTGCGTGTCTGGATGTAATACTGTACATTTTAATAATGATGCTGTTGCTCTTCTTTCATGTTTTGACCTAAATCCATATCATAAAGTCTGCATGTGCCAGGATGGGGGGGGGGGTTTCATTGTGGTCCTGTTCATGTCGCCCATCTGTGTGTGCTGGATGCTAGGCATTTCTGCTATGCGCCCACTCAGGGACTGGAGTGTTATTATCTCAGCTGTGGCGGTGCCGGGGCTTCGTTTACCTCCCACCATCATGGAAAAGGTGTTTGTGATTCAGTGAGCAGTCAAGTGTTTCCTCGCTGTGATGCTTTGCTCTAGATTCTACACCAAGGGATCCTTCTGCGACTGAGGACTACGTGTGAACGTGTGTGTGTGTGTGTGTGTGTGTGTATGTGAATCTGATTTGAGGGGGGGGTTTCCACCCTGTGTGACTGTGATCGCAGCAGACCGAGCCAATCAGCCGGCGAGCACCATGCCTCCTGATTCTTAATTGGCTGGCTTTCCCGGTGAGCGCAGCTGACACACACAGAGCCAGCTGGTTTTATGAGAGAAAGAGCCGGGACCACAGTGGGAAAGAGGCAGAGATACGGAGAGGAAAGATTCACGGTGTGCATCAGTTTGTGTGTGTGTGTGTGTGTGTTTGAGTGTGTGTAGCAGCCAGTAATTACCTTCCAGCGTCTGAACCAATCAAGAGCCACAGAGAGGGAGAGAGAGAGAGAGAGGGAGAGGAAGAGCTACAGAGGGAGGAAGCCCATTTAGATTCTCAGTCTATTCCCAGGCAAAGAGGTAGACAGTGTGTGTATTGAATCAGAGCCAGGGAGAAGGGACGGAAGTGTTTTCTTGGCAAACGGCACAGCTCATCCTTTCTCATAATTTGCCGAGACGTGCCGGGTTGAAAACAGATGGACAAGATGAACCACAGCTCAGCCGAGGCGGAGGCTGAAACCATAGAGCCACTGCGTTACCTCAGGTAGGCACCTGTTCCTCCACTGTTGCGTGTTTCTCTCCTGATTCTTCTTCTTCTTCTTCTTCTTCTTCTGTTCTTTTCCTGTTTCCCCCTCGGCTCGGTGTGTTTGCAGTCACGCGTTTTTTTTTTGCGAGAAACGATAAGACGGACAGAGGCAGAATCCAAGAGGAACATCCAGATCTTCTTGTAGGACCCGTGAGACTTTGAGTGTACATTTCATCTCACAGCCTGAATCAGAGCGAGCGTTCAAAAGGAAAACAAGCCGGGGAGGGAGTGATGACAGAGATCAATTATTTAAGTTGACTCGCTCGCCAAATGCCACATGAATACCAGCACTGATGATGATGATGATGATGATGGTGATGGTGGTGGTAATGAGGATGATGCCAGCAGCCCCCAAGAAACTCCTTCTCCACTTCGGCGGTTCCTTCGATGCTCTCCTCTCACTCTACTGAAGCCTCAAATTGAATTAGACATTTGAGCTGTTGCGAAGTCAAAGGGGCCAACGTTCAATTTGTCATTACCGACCAAATCGAGCGTCTTACGGTTTCAGCATCTCTGTGGATGTGATGGGTGATCCGTTTTTCTGTTACGCAATCGAGGGTCAGCGTGGCCTGTTTGTGCCCCCGGCGTCCTCTCCAGCAACACGTCCACTCTCACTGCAAATCAGTGCTGATAGTGTGCATGACACCTTCTTTTTTTACATTTTTGTTCATCTTCAGGTGAGCGTTAGGGCTGGAATTTTTCTTTTCATCATGCACTTCAAAAAAAGGGTCAAAAATGTCGAGATTAAAGTGGAAATACCATTTTGTGAATAAAGTGGAAACGTCCGGAACAACCTTCACATTTAAAGATTAAAATCAACATTTTGAGTATGCGTAAGTGGCTGGTGGATGATTTGAGTTATGTTAGGTTGGTAACTCTTCTGTACTTCTGGGATGCACACTAATCAGTGACCTTTAGTCATCATGTTCAAACTTGTCCAGGCCAAGTCAATTTTATTCATACAGCCTCAATTCACAACAAAAGTTATTGCATGACACTTCGATCGATCGGAACAGGTCTTGACCATATTTTTTCATTGATTCATTTACAGAGACATGACATTTACCTCGAGTGAGCGCTTGGCAACAATGGAGAGTAGATCCGAGGGCGGATGTCTGGCTTGACCGGCTGACTTGTGACACAAAAAGTCCAGCTCAAATGAAGACATAACCTAAGATAATAACCTAAAAAAAACCAACATCAGGAAACGGCACCGATGAGGACAAAAACCACCATAATGAGAGAAAAAAATCAATTAATTTCTAACTGGATGTAACGACGAACGGTCCTCGAACACTGTGCGATTTGAGCGGCTTCACGGCTTAAATGAAAGTTGTGTAAAGCCTTTTTTTTGACTGAAGAGAGAAATCTGGTCGACGTCCTCATGTGAGTTCATTTGGATGTGCAGGAAAGGAAAAAGTCAGGTGACGGTGGTCGCCATGGGAACTCTGCTCGGGAGATCTTGTTGACAATGATAAACACGTAGTCAACAGGAATGCTGTCGCAGTTTGGTTAAGCTCAGAAAAGATGGCTGTTTGGGTTAAAACAAATACTTTTCACTCAACAGTGGGTCTCTGGCGCACAAAGCAATTCATCCAGTGGGACATTTTTTCACACCATTGGGGTTTGAGCCATCAGAACAATGGTGAGACACAAGATAACATCCTGAACCACTTGTGGTTGAGTTCAGCTGTTAGTGTTTGTTAGTGAACTTCATTTTTTACCTAACATTAACCACCGTCTCTCTCCGTTAGCGGAGCAGAGAGAGACACTGAGATAAGC
This sequence comes from Diplodus sargus, assembly GCA_903131615.1. Lineage (NCBI taxonomy): Eukaryota > Metazoa > Chordata > Actinopteri > Spariformes > Sparidae > Diplodus > Diplodus sargus. The sequence goes on from CAEMYA010000052.1 coordinate 788,480, forward strand.
TGTGCCAAGTCACATCCTTTGGTCTCGCTATATCTGACATTAAACACCTTAAACAAATCGTCTACAGGCTCCCTGCAGGCAACCGAGAGAGACGGGAAGGTCTGATTCTTCACATCGTGTTAGAATCCGCTCCATCTTCGCAAATTCTTACATGGAGACACTCTAAATTAAATTTTCCCGTATCCCTCCTGTTGCCCTTCATTTCTGTGCGGCGCTTGGGCGGCTTGGTATGAAGCCACGCTCAGACACACAGGAGCGGCACATACTGTAACAAAGCCCTTTAATGTAATGGTGTAATGGAGTAATAATGGTGTTAAACTCTACGGTGTGATGGCAGGATTAGAGTGTGAACGCCTGAACGATTTGTGGCCGTCGCTCTCTCTCCGTCTCCGGCTAATCTACTGTAAGAGTGCGTTGTCACTCAGGAGGACGCGTCGCTGGCTGTTGCATTTCTTCAGTCCCATTGGAAAAGGATGATGCGCTTGATATAGCCCTGACAGATGGTTTAATCCCTCTTTTTCTGCTGATCCTTTATCAATGCTCCGTGAGCTCCCGAGATTGATTTTTTTTTTACCCTATGGGTGTACATACGGTGCCTTAAGACATCTTCATACAGTGCACTCCCCTACGTGTCTACAGGAACATTCGCCGTCACTGTCGTTTATTTAGCTCCATCCCATAACTGCCTCCATGTTACTGTCATGTCAGTCAGCGGACACACCAACATATTACATCTACTCCCTTTTTCCCCCCTTTTTCCTTTTTCGTGTCGATAACGCGCGCACTCACCCTCCTCGCACCGCCTGCATTAACATTCTCGCTCCGTGTGTGCCGACATGTGAGCAGCTGAGGCTGGCAGATTTACCATCACCCGAGAGGCTTCACCCCGGGGTCCTCAGGCACTCAGATCTCCGCAGCTTGATTGGGGCTGGCTGGCATTCAATTAAGGCAGTCAATTAACGCCCCCATACACTACTGCAAGGGGGAGCTGATTACACACAGTCACGATCATCACCGGGGTCCATGTACGTGCATGTGTACTCTTTAGATTAACCTCTGGTTCATAATTCATTCCTAATTTATATCCGTCCTTTGAGTTGACGAGCAGCCGCTGGAGCAACCTGTTTGCGTCGAAGCCTGTTGGGAGCAAAGACAGAAATAGATGGAGAATATTGCTGTCTTGAACTGTGAGTTGATTTATGAAAAATAAAAAAATAAAAAACAGAACAGGCATCCGCAGGAGTTGATATTAGCCCCCGAGACAGCCTGGTGATGAAGCTGTTCAATGATCTGATATAATTATATAGAAATTGTAATGTAGCTGCCAGAGGCAAAGAATCCTATTAAGCCAACGCAGGAAATTCTCGAACGTGACAGTCCTGCTGTTTTTTAGTGTGATGATGGTTGCGACAGCAGGGGGATCACGCCGAGCGCCGCTCGGAATAACGGATTAAACTATAATGCAACATAGGATGTCCATCACCGACTCTTAAAGAAGTCGACGTAATCCGCTCCGAACGACTGTGTGGTTCTGGGGAACACGTTCTAATGCGAAGAGAAAGATCTGCCACTTTCCCACCTTCAAACAGTGTTCTGGGGAACACCTTGTTTTTCCTCTGAGAACAGTTACGGAAAAAAATCAGTATTTCTAAGTTTGTTTATTACCTTATTGATATTGTAAATATTAGGATTCTGAGAATGTCCTCTCCTGAACCGCATAGAGCCTCTTTAAAGTGCAGCTGATAAATACCTGAAGAGGTGGACGGCCTGTAAATGCTGGTTCTGAGCCGGTGAGTCACTGGCTGTGGATCTGAGCGCAGTCTCTGGTTTCTGGTCTATTTGGGCTTGTGTGTTTTGATTTATTTGAGTAAAATAAAGCTGTTTTGCCTCTGTTGGTGGAAGGTCAGCGCTCCTGGTTGGTCATCACTTCACTTGCTCTGTTGTTATCTGCGCTTTTTTGTTGTACCAGCAGTGGAGAACTGAAAACAGCACAAGAGGCTGTTCTTTTGAAACAATTTCCAGGGCTGACTCAACAAACATCTGTAACATCTGCCACTTTTTTGAATCGAAATATTTAAACTTGACCGTTTCTACGATGCGCCCTTTTTTTTTTTTTCCACCTTCTTCTACCCTGACAGTGATGAATGTTCCGGCTCTCTGCTCCATCTTTCCCCCTCCTCCCGATCACACCTGAGGCCTGCGAGCCGGTCGCACAGAGACTCTAGACTGGTCTGAGATATTCTCCCAATTGCCGGCCTGCCTACATGTCTATCTGAGCCGCTGCCAGTGTGTCAAGCTGTCTGTCCTTACCTACCTTCATGCCTCTTCTCTTACTTGGCAAACCATGCCTATCGGAGGTATTGTCATTCCTTTGGCTCGCTTCCCTTCTTTCAGCTCCCCGCCACCAATTCCTGTGCCGGCAGCTCCAGTTGGCTGTGTGACAGCTCAGCTCATTTATTTATAGGCCAAATATAATGATCGGGGCAGAGGGGTGGCGATGCAGAGACGGAGAACGGAGGGGACAGATGATTTGCAAGCGGTGCGGTGTTTGGGCATAATTTTCCTCCTCCATCAAAGTCAGATTAGCTGTAAGAGGGCTCCATTTCCCATGCTTGAAAGAGGATCGTGTTGGCCAGAGTGGAGTGGACGGGGGGGCAAAGTGGGATGCAGGCTGATGGTTTGGTTTCAAGTGAATTATAGGAGCTACAGGACGTCTGATATTTCTGATCTTGGCTTCCTAAGTAGCGTTGTATAGGTGTAAAGAGTGAGTGAACAGAATTAAAGACGGCTCTAAGTGCATTCACACGTGATGATTTAATAACCGGGAACACCTAGCTCGAGGTAGCTAAAATGTTGGCAGTTAGTGTTTCTGCATGAATCACATTTGAACTTGTGATAGGCTATGTACCATGTTGTCATATAAGCTGACTGACAGTATCAGGAGGCGAAGGGGATGCTGGTGGAGTCACCAACTAAAAAGACTGTTAAAGTTTGCTGCATGCTAGCAGCTCTTTGAGGTGATTGCAAACATAAGTGTGCTAGCATATTCTTAGTTTAGCTCGTTAGCCAAACATTTTATAACTACACAATAGGGTTTGGTGATGTTTGCCAAATTGGCATATGACGATGTCTACAATGAAACATCGTGATGGACGATGACATCGTTGCTGTTAGGAATTGGAGGCAGTGTGTGCCCTCAGTGTTGTCGTAAGGCTCTGACATGAATCTCCAACCGTCTCACCCTGCAGAGGAAACTGTCTCCCGTTACCAACATACATCCTTGTGCCTGGTTTAAAAGTGTCCTTGTCTCCGCACCACATGTCCGTAACTTAGCTTTGTTTGACCTAATATACACAAAACAACGTTGGTCGCTAAGGACGCTAAGCTCAGTAAAATGTGTATATAAAAAGCACAACTGAGAGAAACAGAGCCTGCGGGAAGAGAAACACTGCTAACCGAGCATCTTGGTTTCGCCTGACTGAGCTGGTTTAGTAAGAAAATAATAAACAGGACACGGAGTCGTGATGTTAGTGCACTGTGCAGCAACATATTTCTATAATTCCCTCTCCCCACATATCACAAACAACAACAACTGCTGCCCTACGGCAACACTGAGGGGACACATCACTTAATGGGATCAGCCATCGGCTCGACCCTACTACACAAAGTGCAGCTAAGGCTGATACTTTGTGATTCTGTGCTTTTGCGGGTGTTCAGCCGTAAAACAAAATACTGGACAAATGAAAGTTTAGGCTTGACGATGGCGCTGGGAAAAAAGTTCAGGGAAAGCCAAAATCTAAACAGTTCATCCTGAGAGGGAAACTGTCTCGATCAAACTTCGATCTATCCAAAAGCTGTCAAGACGATTTTTGTAACCAAAAATGTGAACTTCATGGTCACCCTAAAAAAAAAAAGTCAAGTAATCGACAAACCAGGAGGAGGACCATGAATGTCTGTCACAAATGTCATGGTAATCCTTTCAATAGTTCAGCCCAGACCAAATTAGTAGACTGGCAACCAACCAGTCAACCAGCCAGCGTTGTCGTCCCCAGAGTAATTCTGCTAGTGTGGCTTAAAAAATGCAAACAACTGAATTTACATAATTCGTTCAGCACATTAGCTTATGTATGGAAAGGTGTACAGCAGCTTACAAGCTTATGGGAAACAGGAAGAAGAATGAAAAATGCAGGTGCAAGGTGTTGATGGTTTTTCATTTCGATTCCAATTCTCTGGTGAGGTTGAGCTCACTTTCACGCGAGTTTTGTCAGCTTCTGTTTTGCTTCGTTTTGCCCCCCCAGGAAGGAAAAAGCCCTCTCTGTTTCATGTTTAAATTAGTCTCCAGGCAGCAGCCTTTTGTTGACGAAGAACACCAGAGAGCCGTTTGAGGCAGGCTGAGCCAAGACTGTGTCCTCCTCATTAAGACCACATTGTGAATCATTCCAGGGATTTCACCGGGTATTAGGGGACAGGAGAGGGAAAACAATGTTCTCCCCAAGGTGGCCCAATTTGTGTGACACAAAATCGACAATGACAGATTCGGAGAGGAAACTCCTGAAAGCTGCACTTTCTTTTCGCACAAGTTGGTTGAGAGCAGAGCGAGAAGGTTACTGCATGTCGAGGCGACGGGGGTCGAGTTTGGTTTGTTTACCGCCTCTTAGAGTTTGGTCAGACAAGCCGTGTACAACGAGTCGTCCTTCAAACAGCGGCGTTCGGGCATGGAGTGTGTTGTAAAAGAAGGAGACAAAGACAGAGAGAGACCACCTGTGTGGATCCTTCTTTGCAGCGGTAATTGCAATTGTGAGGATTTTGTTGTGTGTGTGCATGTGTTACCGAAACATGGCGTAATGTACAGAGATAGGGCGCCTTCATGTACATGCTGGACTCAGATCAGTTTCTTTACCTCCTTCTCTGCCCTTAACAACTGTTTCGGTTTACATCGGCCCAGATAAAGAGCCAAAGATACTGTGAGCGAGCGTAAAACGCCGGTGCGAATTTTGTCTATTTACTGAGAAGGAGGAAGCTCGGTACGTCTTGTCCTTCAAAAACTGACCTTAAAAAAAATAAAATTCCCTGTCCTCCTTATTCCTCATCTTCGAGTTCTCTCTGCCTCTCTTCTCCCCTCATCACTCCCTGCAAAACGCCGGACTCTGTCATCATGCTCCTGTTATACAGCCACACATAAAAAAGGAAACGGAGGTGGTTATGGCGGGCAGCTGCCCTCAAGGTGTCTTCTAACAGTAACAGAGCTCATGTATCACTCCTCATTCAAGCACAAACTGTAACTCAGGCAGAGAGAATCACACACTGGAGTCGCAGGAAACCCACAATATGTCTTGTTAAAAATGTGCGCATGAAGGCTGCTGGTGAGAGTTTGTGCCTGTTTATGCAAGTAATGTGCGTAAGATTGATTTCTTTGGGCTGGATGTACTGAAAGGTTTAAATGCGTCCAGGCCCCTAAGAGCCAAATTCCCATCAAATGTGCACACCTACGCACAGAGCAATGGGAGTCAAAGGTAACCAACGGCAGCCTGGCAGGCAGGAAAACATATTTGTAAGAATAAAAGTCTGTCCTGTGGTTACAGCTATGATATTCGGGGATGTTTCACTCTGTTTTCACCCTTTTAATGCTGAGCCCCCCCGGCCTGAAAAGCCCAGTGTTCTCTGATTGGTCAGCTCTCACAGGCCTGGGCAGGCACCACCCAACCCCGTTTCAGGTGTCCTTTTTTTGCGACATGTCTGACGGCAGATGACAGTAGTTGTGACATCACAAGCTTCCAGAAGACCTGACGGCTCATTTAAAGACGACAGGTTGTGCGACTTCCCCCCGAATTCACTTATTTGGCTCTATATGGGATGTCTAAAGAAGCACCAAACGATGCTGTGAGTTTATTCTATATGTAGAATGGTCACAACAGGGTGTGACTGGCCCACTGGACTCCATGTGGGAAGTGATTTAAAGTCTGCTACCGTTTTTCATTTAGCCTTTTTTAAGGTACAAAAGTGCTCCCAGTAATTACACAGGCTTTCATCTGACCGAAACAGATCACCACGCTATTATTAGTGGCGGAACATTATTTCACTCGACAGGTTCACAGTGTGCCTCGATTAGCTGCTTTTAATTAAACTATTGTGCTGCTTAAATGTCATCCTTTTAAATGATATCTTGGTAATTTTCATATTGCAGGTGAAGCATACAGTGTTGGTGGCCTTTTCTCTGCCCTGACTTCTACCTCTGACTGTTCACATCCACCACTTTTACACATTTTCCAGAATTACCACTGAAGGATGTGAGGGGTGTGTCTCTGTTTTATTTAGTAATTTGTGCTTTCCTTAATGGATGGACGATGGCCAGAACTATGAGAATACCATCTATTTTTTTCAAAAAACAGTAGTTTTCTTTCTGCTTCTGAAAGTGTGTTTGATGTTTATCTAAGAGAGGTGCTGCAGCTGAAATACTCTGTTTTAGCTCCTCCTCTATTTAAGGCTCCTCCTCCCGAATATACCCGGCCTGCTCTGATTGGCCAGCTCGCACACGCCTGAGCGAACAACACTAACAACAACAGAGCAGCTGTGCTGATTTAATTCTTACGTGCCGAACTAGCCGCTATGCATACATTATGCAAATGTGTGACATGGTGTGATATCACCCAGTCACAGCATTGATGGTGGGACCACTGACGAGGCGTTTCAGGAGCAGTGTTTTCTGTGGGAGAGAGGAGCTTTAACTCTCAAGATCTTTTACAAGCATAAAAAACGCATATACACCGAAGGAAAGGAGACAAAAACGAAAAAATAGTAAGAGATTTTAAAATCCAGAAACATCCATCATCAGCTTTAAACTGCTTCATACAATCCGTCTACATTACACAACAGATATGACACATGAGACGTAAAATGATGACCTCTGCTTCAGATAGACGACCAATCAAGACGTCGGAATAACCGTTTAAAATCGCGCGTAAATGTCTGAGCTTTTGTGTGTGCGTGGGATGATCATTTGTGTATATGTGTGTGTGTGGGATGATCATTTGTGTGTGTGTGTGTGTGTGTGTGGGATGATCGTGTGTATGTGTGTGTGTGCGTGTGTTTGTTTATATGCCTCGATGATATTTATGCACACTTTAATGCGTGTAGACAGGATGCATTGTCATCCAGGGCAACCATTTGTTATTTTGTTTACCGGGGCCGCATTTAGAAAGCTGACAGCCATGAGAGAGCGAAGAGAAAGAGAGACGGATTACAGTGCGTGCGGTGTGCATCCCTCTATATGTGTGTCTATGAGTGTGTGAGTGCGCACGGGTTTAGGTTTTAGAAAATAGGTATTGTGGCGCTCGCTCCTCTGTTTCCATTACAACAACAGGGGTCGGGGTATTTGTGTATGCATGCATGTCGTTTTCAGTCACTGGCACTGTTTTTTCTGTTCCTTTATGTGAATCTGTTTGTCCAATTTAATAAAAACCAATCAGCCATGTTGAGTAGAGAGATAAAGAAAAGTATTTCCAAGAGCTGTCAGATTTACTGCGTCGCTCTGTAATCTTCATTTCCATGCTTCTGCTGCAAAAAATCATTATCGCCGTCTCTCCAGCACGAGCTTCTTGTTTTTATTTCGGTATTGATTCCAAGTGTGGAATGACGTGAGGAAATTGATTATTGTTATAACTTACTGGCCTTGTTCCAAATACCCTTGGCTGGGCCTCGAACACGTGTGCCAAGGCATTGATCTTTGAGCGAGCGGGACTAATCCATCACGTCTTATCAAGTGAGGACTGACAGAGCAGTCAATTTAAAAGACTTGCGTCGCCCCCAAAATTCATTTATTCTCAAATTCCCCGCGGCGACGTCGCTCAGGTAGCTTCAGTCGTCAGATATTTCCCCAGCGATCGCTTCTTTCATTGAGTCCTTGAAATGAAACGTGAGCAGACTCCATTCATCCTGAGCTCACGTTTGCCAGTAATGCATCACCACGCAGTGTTTTCCAACCTGTCATTCCAGATTCTGACATTCCCAGTTGCCACCGCTGCTCCTCATCAGTTCCAGTCATCTGCTCCTCATTCACCAGTTACCCCTATAGTATATATACCTGCCTGGGAAACTCATGATTGGCAGCGGAAACAGCCGTGGGCATCAGTACAGGCGTTAGCTGGTAGCCCTGCTGGCTTCACTACTCACACTGGAGATCAAGATAGACAGTAAAAAAAATGCTGGAACATGAATGTCGTTGGAAATCTTGGGAAAATTTGAGGGCTCTTTATTGAACTGACGCGTTTCTTTATTCTGTCACCTCTGCTTGGATTCAGCAAACACTGATTCAAGCAGTACAGACGCTTTGAGGGAAACTACATACATTTATTTATCATTTAACAACACCAGGGTTTGCACATTAAATTGGGTTTGAGCCCTTCTCAGAAAATGAAGCAAAGCAAAACCAAAACCATTTTATAAAATGGAGTGCTGATGATGAACTGAGTCTCACTGCTCCGTATTCTGGAGGACACTTCTGTATCGTTTGCCAGGTGACAGCAGGGTGAACAGACGGAGGTGGGTGTTGTCTTTTAATATCCTTTAGGTTCCTGTGCAGACATGTCACTTCACTTCCTTATTAAGTTTCCTGAGGAAAGAAAGCCTTTCCTGTGAATTTTTGTTCTCCACAGTTTAAATCTCCAGAGTGGCCGTGGCCTCAAAACCCTGAATCAGAGGAGTCCAAAACAGGCAACTTGCTGTACAGAGAATTACCAAGAGGATTGAACTCTGGATAAGAGCACGATGACCCTGGTGAAATGCAGCCGTGTGTTTGCTTTTGTTTCTCTTATTAAACGCTAACCGCCGTGAGATCTCTCTGTTCGGATGGGAGAGTGTTTTCTCAGGGCAGTACAGAAGTGCTGCGATGGATTCTCTGGATTAGAGGAACCATCAGAGTCGAAACCGGAGCATAGTCGTGGGTCTGGTCTGCAAGATAAAGATCTGGGGTCTCATTTATAAAACATCGCATAGGTGTTCAAGTGTTCATAGACACCCACATTCAACCGTGAATGGCAAATGAGCCGCAGATTCTGCATAATGAATCACGGCCACGACGATGGAAAAACGGAGAAAATACGTATTTCTGGTGCAGAGAACGAGGTTGTTCGTTGGTGAGGGTGGAGGTTACAAACGCATTTTGTATATTTTGTATCCACAGGGCAGGGCGAGGAGAGTGACAGTCCGTGTGGTCCGTACAGCATCAGGCAGGAGTGGCACCGCAGTAATCATACGTTTACCGCCATCTGACCGTTTCACTTGCCAAAATGTCCAACGATACGTTATCCCCCACCCTGTGTGTGCATGTGTGTGTGTGGCAGCCACGGCGCTGTCTCCTGCACAACTTGGCCGCATGGAATCAAATATCGTTCCTATGTTATGTGTGCACAGTATTAATTCTTAGATGATGTAATCTTGGATTTCCACCACCGATGACGGTCGGTATCAAGCGGTCCGGCCTTCTCCTCTGCACTCGGGGGGGAAATGTGTTGGTGAGACAGCGCTGAGTGTAATATTGATTTCAGATTTGAGTTGGCTGATATCTTTTTACATTTGAAAGGTGTTTACAGAACAGTTTTACTTCACTACAAGTGCAAGGACAAAGGACGCCGCTGGTTTGAATGTTTATGATAACGCAGATCTATAAATAACGTCTGACTTGATGTGAGGTGTATTATCACGCCTCTCGCGTTTGGTGTCCACAGTCGGCTTCAATTCACCAGCTTGCCAATTACCCTCCAAAATGTCTGCATGGGAGAGAGTTTGCCAACACATTCTCGCGTCAAGTTTGTTTTTAAAGATCACAACTTTTGCGTGGGAAGGAGGCGTGCTCCTCTTCCAGGCCCCGTTTTTTTGCACGCACAATGTTTATAAATGAGCCCCCCGGGCCCTACAGTGACACTCTTCAGTTACTAATTTCTACTTTTTTTTTTATCTTCCCAACCCCTGTGGGCGACTCGCTGACAGGGGTCAGGGCTATTCTGGGGAATAGCCCGGCAGCTACACGCCTAATGTCATCTCTGCTGGAAAATCAATGGCGGCGGGGGTGGGGAGACGGAGAAGGATGCAGATAGTGGTCCAAATAAACAGAGAGAGGAGAGGAGAGGAGGGAATAGGAGAGAGAGAGGGCGAGGACCGGTGAACCGATAATAAGATTCGGAGAGGGGGGGGGTGTCCTCGCGCTCACTTTTCTGTCAGCCGTTGCCACCTGTCACTCACACTCGCTGTGCGCCAGTTGCCATAGAAGCCGAACCCCCTCAGCTTACGACCCAGTGAGAGACGTTTCCTGGCGGACAGAGACTGGACCAGGTGATCAGGACTCAGAAGAGATGTGTGTTGCACGCTTGTCACTCTCTTCTGCAGTTCCAGTCATAATTATTTAAGACAACAACATCCTGCGCTTGTCAGGTGGAGCATATCTTCCTGTGTGTGTGTGTGTGTGTGTGTGTGTGTGTGCGCGCGCGAGAGAAAGAGAATTTTGAGTTTGTTGCCAGGAAGGTTTTCCCTGTTTTGTCGGTAATTGGGTTCACTGACTCGCTTCACTGAGTCCTGATTGCGGTTCTGTTTTGTCTCCCTGTGCAGGAACACTGTGGCTGAATTCTGATTATGTAAATGGCTCGTCTTTTATACAGCTCCCTGTTGTTGTTTATGTCCTCCTGACGGATTATATAAAATAAAATTAGAGCCGGCTTCTGAGAGTCTATTTAATGCTCAGAGGGAGACAATGAAGGTGCAAATGTAATCAGCTTAATGGTAGATTTTGCTCGCGTTTTGATGATATAATGCACCTGGAAAAAAAACGCTCTGTCGTCGCGAAACATAAACTTCTGGCTGCTTGATCGTTAAAAAAAACGCCCCCAAAATGCAGTTCTAAAGACGACGATGATGATATTTAATCATGAAACCCTGAAAACGAAGATATATGAAGCATCTTGTCGTCTACATCGCCGAACAATTAATAAAACCTCTCAGCTCAGGCTATACCAGTGCGAGGATCTGTTATTTTTCTATTAGCGGAGCCGCTGGGGAATTCTTGCCTCCTGAAAGCTTTGATGGACAGACTCCCCGGTGGCCTCTGAGCCAGCGGGTGAATGGTGAAGCTGAGAGAGAGAGGGCTCGCGGTGAAAAAAGGAAGGCAACCCGGAGAGCCAGACGGATGAATCAACAGACAATCAACTAAATGTTTGCGAGGAGCCAGTTTCGATCAAACCCCCTCGAGAGGAGACGAGCGGAGGGGAGAGAAAATAAGAGGAGGAGGCGCTGCATATATATATTGGATCGCCTGAGCTCACATCTATCTGTGTCTACTCCTCTGGCTCTCTCGGGCTGAACAAAAAAAAAAAAAAAATTTAAA
>CAEMYA010000052.1:801740-861461 GCA_903131615.1 Diplodus sargus
AAAAAAAACGAATGGCCAAACATCGTTCTAAATGCTGCCAGTTGGCTGAACGAAAAACAAGCCAGCGGAATATAAAAACGGCGCCGGTGAGGGTGTTGGCGTGGGCGGCAGTGACAGAAGCCAGCTTAGCGTGACGGCTCCTCCCCCACATCACACCTCCGCGGCGCGCGGCTCTCGCATCTGCACCTCCTTCCTCTCCTGCTGTGGCTTCTTCTCCTCCTTATCGTTTTAGAGGGAGGCCACACTCACTGTCACAGAGGCACGCATGCAGGAACCCGTCGTTCCATGTGTACGACGCCCTGCCAGGCTCCCCGGGCCGCACAGCCTGTGTGACATTCTGTTCCTAATGTATGGGAAATGCCACATGCGCATACATTACAGATAAGCCTGTCAGCGCAAAAGCCGACGGTAGCCTGAGGTCACAGCTGCGCACGTGGACCTTTAACAGACACACTTGTCCATCAGTGGAGGGTGTCGCCAGGGGTAAATGTTTGAGCAGCGGCGGGAATTTACATTTCTGAAGTCGCGTGAGGCGATTGTGCATCAGCGACACAACACCGTGCCAGCGGGGAACCGGCTAATTGCTCCTCCGAAATGGCACTTGACTGCGAGAAGACTCGCCCCGCATCAGTCTCATCCTCTCCAGAGTTCACCCTCTCCTGTTTGGTCCAAGTTCTCGGCGCCGCTCTCATTAGAGGCGGCTCGCTCGCTCGCTCCTCGGCCTTATTTTCAACTCCTTCGTCGTTTCTTATTCAAAGCGTCTCCGGAGAGTACTCCTTTCATCGCAGCCGCCACCCACCTTGGTCTCTGTGCACCTCTCGCGCATTTGTTCCACCGCCACCTGCCACCCCGAGCATCGTAAACACACCCACGCACACGCGGGCCCACGCACACACGCATATACATGCATGCATACACGCGTGCCAGCGTGGTGGCGAAAGGTCGGCCGAATGCCAGATTTGATGCGATGGCTCTCTGGTCCCTCTCATCGTTCCCCCTACCGCTGTGCTCATCAATTATACATAGCCAGCACATTGTGTCTGTGTGTGTGTGTGTGTGTGTTTACGTGTGCAGGTGCTCTTGTGTGGTGTTACAAACAGAACCTTGCTTGTTGTGAGGGCTTCTGGCCAAATATGAGTGTGGGAGATGCTGAGAGACAGTGTAGGCTCGAGGCTGCACTCTCTCATTAATATGCTCTAAGCTGTTTCTGTGCCGCCTGTGCTCTGTATCTAATTGCCTTTCAGCTGACCCACCTGTCTTTTTTCCCTCACGAAACCGTCTCCACCGGATCACACGTTCACATATGGCGGGCACACGCGCGCGCTCGCAGGGTGATTAGGTACGTGAATTCAAAGAAAAAAACCTCGTAGAGAAAAACAACCTTTTCTTCTTTTCCGGGCTTTATCTCGTTTCCCTGGGCGCTCTCTCTCATCTTGCCTTTCACCGACAACGCTGCAAAAAAAGAGCCCCCAAAAAAAGTTCTCGCAGAAGGGGGAGGGGGGGCACTTTTTTTCTCGCACCCTCGAGCACCAAACATTTTCGTCTTCCTCGCGCGCTCCCTCGACTTCAGATGTCTCTCTGTGCAGAGAGCTCCTCGTTTCGGCACGCGCGACACCCTGAGGATCACGGAGTGGAGGAGAATAAAACCCTGCTACCACAGAATTCAGACTTGACAGAATGACATATGCGGACCTTTTGGCGGGGCCCTCTGTTGCGACAGCTGAAGCCGACCTGCTGCTCCGCTGAGGGAGAAAACCAGCAGGGGAGAAGACGCAGACGCAGAGGGAGGGAAGGCGAATGCAAGACATGCCCTGCAGGTTCAAAAAACATCTCGACTTCACCTCCAGCTCTCTATTTTTGGCTCAGAACAAAACAACGTTGCATGTGCAGTGGACGTAAACACCTTATTTGGAACCTGTAGTCCTCCACATCGGCGAATAACTAACAACTCGTGTGTCCGTAAATGATCTCTTTACTGGTGTTGACTGGTTTAAATTGAGTTCTTCTTCGTGTATGGTTGATCCCAGCATTCCAGTTGGTCCTCACATTCCTCTCAAGTGGTTAATTTCAGATCATCCTAACAGACTTTTTTAAGTCTCTCGGTATCAGACACTCAAAACTCTCCAACAGCCTCTTTGAAATCTGAGTCGGAGGTTTCTTTTGAACCTCTTCCTGTGTAGAGAAAAACAATGTTTCTGCAGCAGCTGGTTATTGACCTTCATGCGTCTTTGTCTGCTCTTGAAATCTGCAATAACTGATTTTTTTCTCCACTCAGAGCCAATGAAACAATGTAAATACACAACGCTGACATGGTGAACTCACTTGGTTGCTAATTAGACACATTAGAAATTAGAATGAACGAGTGTAACACACACAATAGCTTAAAGAAAATGAGACAAAAAAAAAAACACAAGATGATAAAAACGGAGGTATGAACACCAGAGTGTGCATGAATAGCATAGAGCAACATTAGCATTCATTTGGGGTCATCACGTTTCCAGCAACCCACACACTCACACACACAGACACACACACACACACTAGGTTATAAGCTAGCTTATCTTTCTTATTTATAGGTTGGCTTTCCACCTGGTAGCAACCATAATTTAAGCCTGCTAAGCCTCCCATAATGTGTGTATAAATGAACCCATGATATGATTATTGATTTTGTCAGAGCGACTGCCTTCTGACTGCTTGATGCAGATGCGCTCAGCTTCTTCTCAGTCTACATTATAATGTCTGGTCACATCATCGGAAAACGGTTCCCCCGATTAATCACAGTGGGTTCTTCTTTTGGCACATGTTCTAATTGATGCGGGGCCCGCTTTCTGTCCCGTTCCCACATCATGATGGCCCTGGTGTTCTTCCTGCACTGTTTATATATAAATCTCTGTCCTAGTTGCTAGATGCTACTCTGTGTTCACAAAAAACAGCTGTCTTGGGCCAAAAACGATGCTGATGAGAACAGCGAGGGTGAACCGAAAGAGCAAAGCCGTGGGCAGTAAAACCAAAAAGTCGAGTGATACCTAAATAATGTTGATTATGTAAATATTCGAAATGGATAGATATAGAACAGATATTCTTACTGTTTCTTGTAATGTCTCACCCCTCAGCTCTCTCTCGTGCAGCGGCTGATAAGAATCAAAGTGAAAACCTCGCATTGGCAAGGCAAATAAATTGCTAAGGCTTGCCTTTAAACATTCCTCTCTGGAGAAATCAATGCTGAGGCCTCATCAGCAGGATATTGAATGTTGGAATTCACCGACTTGATTGCAGCTTTTCAGCACATTTAAATCACAGTACGAAAGCATTAATCTCCTTTAGATGTGAATGTTTTGCATGATTACATATTTGGTAATAGTTTGTAATAAGCAGCCCGGTCGGGGGTTCCTGTTCATAATGAACCTATAGTAATCCGTTCTTTCTGTAAATGTTACTTTGTTATTTTCCATGTGTACTCCGTGTCCCTCTCTCCTATCTTTTTATATCCTGCCCTCTTCCCCACGAGTGTGCTCGTGGTATATTTCTCCCCACTCTGTTACACTGTGTCCTGAAGCTAACCAGCCATGACATCTGGAGCCACATCAGGCCTCACGGGATCGCAGCCGGACCTGAAAAACAGCAAACATCGTGTTCTCCGCTTGGAGCTGGTTTCAGTGGTCGCGTCAATTAGCCACGTAATGATAGATCGCTGACTCCGATTAAACACTGTCTCATGCTGCCACGGTGAAGCGTCGTGGTTTTTTTAGTTCACCGCCCGAAGAAAAGTATTTATCTAGCCACATGCGGCAGAGAGATGGGCTGGGAGGAAATTGCCCTCCTCGTGGCAGGGTTTTATTAGTCTGACTCCTTCTTTGTCTCTCGGTATCGCCGGTGGCAGCGGGTCTAATAATGCCGTGTCACCTCCTCCTCCTCCTCCGTTCCCCTCTCAAATGAAGCGTCTCCGCCTTCCCCGTCCATCCTTCACTTATTTTCATTATGTAGCCATAACAATTTAGACCTCTCTCGCTCTTACAACCTCTTCCCTCTCAATTCTCACTCTGATCACAGTCCCGCAGTCTGTATCGCATCGCTCTGTGTTCAAGACCCCATTCCTCCACCATATTGTGATTGCACCCAATCATGGGTCCGAAAATGGCATTTTTGTGCCGGCCCCTCAAGCAGATTGTTTGTTACAACAGTCGGCGCTCAAGATGGTCGCCGCACGTCGAGGTCTGATTCATCCAACGCCACTCGGCCACATAACTCCAGCTGGAAGGCTAAATGTGGCTCTGCGCAGTGTTGTGGAACCTACTTTGAAAGAACAGCTTTGTAAGCTACCAATTACTTCACACTGACGGAAGTTGAAGTACAGACACCCCCCTAGGGAGAAATCAAGTTGGGCTATTTAAAGCTACTTTGAAAGAGTCATTTAAACTTTGTGGGAAAAATGTGTGATTACAAGTTTTAAAGAAAATATAGTAGGAAACAGTCACAATGCGGCACTTAACTGAGCTGACTGCAGTAAATGGCCACTTGTTCTCATGTCACAAAGTAAAATAACACTCCACTGTTTGTCGGAAAAGGTCAGTAAATGTTAGGTGTGGTTTTGGATTCGGTGTCCATCAGCTGCCTCCTTGAAACTAGCATCAAGGTGGGGAAGTTACGCCGGGCAGGATTACCCAGTCAGCCAGGTAACTTCTAAAATAGGTGCAACAACTTCTTTGAGCAACTATCAATACTTACAGCAAATTAAAAACTCAATATATTCAGGGTTTCTTTTTCCTTTATGACCCCAAATTGTTTGCAGTTTGAGTAGTTGGTTCGACGAAAACAGCCACATGTGAAACACAATGATGGGTGTAGTGAACTACCATCAAGTTTTTGTGCGAAATGCAGTTAAACTGCCTCTGTTGAGAAAACCAAACATTCATGCTCAGAAACCAAAACCGATACGTAATGTTGACACTTGAGCTCCGCACTTTTGAGGTTTACTTTAAGGGAAAAGTAAAAAAAGAGAGAGAGAGTGGAGCAGAGCGAGAGGGTCAACTATCTGGTCAACACGTCCTCATACCCAAACGACTGAATCGGTCGGTTGTCTGCCGGTGTGGTCAGGTTCAGGAAAACATTGTGGTTTGGGTTAATTCACAATATTACGTGTGTCGAACTTCACTTCACTAGTAAGTTAAAAGAACTAACGGTTGACTATTAGTTTCACCTCCTGAATGAAAGTACATCACCTGACCTCCTCCCTCTACACCCTTTTCACTCTGTACACCACTCTTTTTCTCACTTGCTCCTCTGCAGCTACAATAATTAATACAGCTGCTGGAGATCACAACAAACTGAAATATGGATCGTAATAAGCTGTCTTCATTTCTTCTGCACTTCTGGTGGGAAAATCATACTGGCTTTTTGCCACAAACACAATAGTCTTGTTATACTTTTTGATGTGGAGTTGTGAGCATTTCATGAGCCGTGAAATTTTTCACCATCAGGTGAAAAAGAAGCGCGCGGCGGCAGTGACGGCGACTGCTGTGCCGGGGAAATGGGCATCAGATTGGCTCGAGAGGGGAAACTGCAGGGGAAAAAAAGGGGGAAGGGAAGTTAAAGGTCCTGTTGAGCGCGGCGCTAAAATCCGTCTCTGATCGATCGATCCCATCCAGACAGGAAAAATCAATCGAGAGTCTTACCAAAATCGAACTCTAACCACATTTAAAGGTGATAGTCGATGCACACGAACCACGTTGTTCACATTAAGTGCACGCCAGGAAGGGAAATGAGGTCTCCCGTCCTCTTTCTTCTGCTGCTGGCTGCACAGAAACAAAGAGACAACAACAGACAACGAATCTCCCTCCAAAGACGAAGCTTTTCCCCCTGAAGCAAAGGGCAGCAGATACATTGTTGTCCCTAAACCTGAGGTCACTTTGTAACACAGATGGGTCGTCAGTCTGTCGTGTCCTGGCTAGCAGCTTTACAAACGGCGCTGGCCATCCTGCTCTGCCTCCGGTACCTGGAGGACAAAATCCCCGGCCCAGTGGATACGAATCCGATGTGACAGCACATGGCTCATAATTTGTGATACGGTTGGCCTCCCGCCTCAGACCGAGGGAGCTGGGTTTAAAGCACAGGCAGAGGTTATAAATGGATATTCTGGATCAGTAGGTGAAAGGCTTAAAGAGCACCGGAGGGGAGCGTGATGTTACCCCGTTGTGCCCTCGCTCATGTGTGTCATGTGCTCCTCCAACTAGATAAAAGCCCTTCTTCTTTTCAGATCACATGACACCTTAAAATGGGGGATAAGTAGACCTGACTCATGACGGAGGGACATTTTTAGCTCATGAGAGCACCGGAAATGCAACAGAATTGAGCTCGCCCGACACCTGTGGCTTTTTAGATGAACATGATGCATGTTCACCTCAGTGTGTCGACGGGGCCGCGGCTGCTGAGGGGGGAAATAAAATGAGCTATGAGAGCAAACGCAGGAAGCGCTGATTGGGATCATCTAAAGAATGCCTGTCTCGTCGCACCGGATATGAGGAACATGAGCGGACGGCTAAACGGATTAAGGCCTGATTTGAAAGAACGATGCTGCGGGAGACAGTCGCATGGATGCGACTGTGTCTGCTTCCATCGCACAAGCTCGTCATACATACGGCCAGCCCCCCTGAATTATTGCCCGAGGAGTCTTGAAACAAAGTGAATCATGCCATCCTGATTAAATAAGAATTGAGCAGCATGAATGGGCTCACGCTGGGCAGTTAGAACGGGAACATATGGAGGCACAAGGCCGGCTCCTGTCTGCCAGCTGAGGCTGTTTATGAGACACTCCCGCCGCTGCGGCACCTGATCCTCCATCAAATTATGCAGAGGGAAGCATAATATACATCTTTATGCTTCCACCCATCGAGAGATGTGAGCCTGGATGCTCCTGATTTTGGCTATGGGTTTGTTCTAATCAATCCAGCGAGAAAATGCTGCACATCTCGCCAGGTGCTCGAAAAAAATCATCGCCCAAAACTGCATATGCTGTTGGCATAACACTGACAAACCCACCTACACACTCCGACATAATCTCATGTACGGTAGGGCACTGGTTTTTCATTTGAGACGTGCTTATATAACGATTCTTTAATTAATTCCATTCTTATTAAGTGTTTTTTGTCTCGAAGCTCATTTTCATTCTAAATTGGAGTTACTGCACTGTTTTTTCTTTCGAACACTGACACACGTCTGTGTCTATGCACGCGCTTCTTGTCAGAAAATCCGCTGCTGTGCCTCTCCCTCTGCAGGGGGTCCCCGCAGCTGCCGTTTAAAAAACATTTTCAATTTCATTCTTCAATTTGGATCTGAACCCCTCTGGCATTTTTTCTCCGCCGCCCTCCACACCTCCACCTTTAACCCTTCGTGCCGTCTCTTAGCTGGACGCTGCAGAGCTGCGTGAACGTACTAATCATTTCCACGATTGCAGTGACTTCGGCTGTAAAATGCTACACATCCAGCCGAACTGCATATGTGCTCAGAGAGTCTAGCCAAACACTACTACACCCACCTCCACACTCAGACGTAATCTCATATAGCTTACTGTAGGGCACTGAGCCCTTATTCGAGACACGCTAACGAAACCGCCGGATTCTTGTTAATTCATGTGAGTTGCTGCATTGTTTGTCTTTTTGAAGACAGAAATATAGTGCGTGTCCGTGTCACTGCAGGCATTTCTAGTCAGAAGGTCCTCCGGTGTGCCCACTCTCTGCCGGTCTCCCCGTCGCCGCCTTTTAAGGTCATTTTCAATTTCAATCTCATTTTCATTCTCAGTCTGGATCCGAACCCTCCTGCGTTTCTCTGCTGCCCTCCACGCCTCCACCTTTCCCCCTCTACGCCGTCTCTCAGCTCGATGCTGCAGGACCTCCTGGGGGCTCGCTCCGGGAGGCGAGAGTGACGATGAAAGGTGTCTTGAGATGACACATGTTAAATTAGATGCACACCTGGGAAAGTCGACCGCTCGTCTCATTAAAATGGCAGGGGAGCCGTTCCTTCAGCAACACAGTACAAGTTACAACACGTCCGTTAACATGACGCCAAAATCGTGAATGTAACCTTTTAGCTTGACAAGTATTATCTTCAGTGCCATGATGAAAGACAGGCCTGGGTAATGATAGTAATAGTATATATTGTGGTATAAAGCGACATTTACCTTCTGTAGTTTTCTTCTAAAGGCATTCCTCAGGTTAAAAACCTGTGCATATAAAAACAACAAATTGAATCAGCCAGCGTGAGTCATCTCCCATGTGCTCTTTCTAGTCTCTGTTTTCTCTCTCACTGTGCGTGTCTATTGTTGTCACCACCACACACACGCACACACACACATCTGCCATCACTCTGGTTCAGTGAAGTGCGAACCTTCATCACAGCACTGTGATGGGGCGAGACAGAAGGCTGCCCGAATAGGGGGATGAGAGCGACGGAGAAGGCGATAAAGCATGATGGTAAAATGGAGCGAATGAATGGAGCCAAGTCTCAGATGAAGCTGCAGCTGCACTTTCATACCCTCTACGTATATCTGTGTATAGCATACACAGATGCATTTGGTGAGATAATACATGCAGCGACAAAAGCCCTCGCTGTCCTGTGTTCGGGCTGAATCATCACTGTGATAGACTGCAACAAAATAGATGTTAATATATATGGAAATGTGACAGATTTGTTCTTTAAAGAGGGCAGACACAAGAGTGTTTTTCTCCTTATTGACATGTTATTTGATGTGGTACTTTATTTGTGTTTAAAAAGGCCTGGAGCATCATTGACAGCTGTGGAGTGTTAGATGAAGCCGGAGGTGGACAGATAATGACAGAGAGAGGAGGACTGAGAAGAGGGCTGTAGACCAAATGAACACCATGTTTTTATTGTTTCTGTCCTCTCTCAGGCAGGAATCTGATTAATTATTACCTGCTCTTTAACAGAGCGGAGCAGCCATCCTCACATAAATGGCCTTTTTACCAGTGGGGGCAGCTTAGTTAGTTACACAACAGTAAATCTGGAGCAGGGAGCAGCCGGGCTGTGTATAATCACATTTTATGAGGTAGAGCTGGTGATGAGGAGGGTGAAACATCATGTGGGTAAATAAAAAAAAAGGGTGTTGGACCGATACCGTGGAGCTTCTAACAATTTTAACCGTGAAAAACACAATGACACAAAAAAGAAGAAAAAGTTCATAATAGTAATAATAATAAAATTACAAAATATTCATGAAGATTTGAGTTACAAAAAAACAAAATCTAATTGAAACAAAATCAGATAAGTCAGTGATAACTGTGTTTATAAATGCAATATTGTCTTGCAGGAAAACAGTCAACCACAGAGGGAGTTGAAAGAATGATCACGCGCCCCATTTGGAAGAAACCAAACGCTTTAAGGAGTGCCCGCATCAAATACAAAATACTAGATTAAAAGCTGCTGTGTTGCATTTTGCATGTCAAACAATAAAAAAAAACCACAAACTCGATTATATTAATAATATAACTGAGTTGATGATGTGAGAGCCGATTGCTTCTAAAGAGAATCAGAGAAGAGTCTCTCTGGTGATGTAACTACATTTGCTTCTTTCACTTTGAAAAACAAATATAATCCTTTAAAACATGTGTTTTCAGAATGGAGTTTGGTTTGACAGTTTGTTCACACGAAAGACGACTGGGAGCAGAGGCCATTTTTAATGTTAGTAATTCACATAAATTGAGTTGTCCTACTTTCCAGTTAATGAACCTTAAAGAATAAAGAATAAAGAAACATAAGAAGCCAAACTGTATGAAACTGACCCATTTTTTTCCTCTTACAACTTGTAGTAAAAGCTTGTATAATACACACAAACGGCTCTCTAAATGGTTCTGCCACAGCGAACTTTTCTGTTCTCAACAACAGAAAACGTCATTGACGACAGAAATACATCATCTGGACGGTCAATAAAGTAGTTGTGCATGTCGTGTTAGTCCTCTTGGATTGAGGCAGGCTGTACATACACAGTGAAGTGGTGCTATGAGCTAATGTTGCTAATTTTAATGTTAGCATGCTATCATGCCGACAACGACAATGCTAAGAAGCTTTTAGCGGGTAAAATGTTAATGAGTTGGCCCTCTTAGTTTAGCCTATGAGGTAGCGTTTGCTTTTCTTTGCATGCCGTAAGCTTAGCTTACAGCTAGCTGGAAGAGAGAAGTAAACACAGCTGGTGTTTTTAAAAAAGTTATAGAAAGATAGAAATGAAATGTTTTCTTTGGTTATTCAAAATCACCATGTTTATCTGCTCTTAATCTTTTTTTTGGTTGGTGTTTTTGTTTGATTTCTGAGAGTATCTGTTTGTTTGTGCTTCATGACACAGAGCTCTCCCTGGCAAGCAACATAAAACTAGAGCTCGAAAAGATGTCGACTGCACTTTCAGTTATTTTTAATCCCGCTCCGTATCTCACCAGCAGATCACGCTGGAAAGGTGGAAATTAGGCAAAGTGAGAGGAAGGGGGTGGAAAATGGGGCTATTTCAGTCCGCCAGCGTTGGAAAAATAGAAACCCTTGTGATTTTCAGCGGAGTTCTCATCTCTCCTGTGAGACGGGGATGCTTCACAGCTGCAGCCTATATGCAGCAACACGTTGTTCATCATTGGCTGATGTTACAGGATAAATTTAGCATGTTCATGTGCTACTTTGCTTTCATTGTATCTGTTGCTAGGCTGTTTGCAGAAATTGCATTATATGGTATGTTGCTATGTACACATAAATGTGCTGGTGCGACTGCTGAGAATTGATTCCGCACGTTATTAATTCACACTCTTGATTGCCACACTTTCATTCACACATGATTTATTCATGAGTGGACAATTAACATTTTAATGTTAATGTAATTTAATGTAACCTGGCTTATCTTTGCTGTACACGCTCCCATTATTTGCTCCCGCTGTATCTCCATTTCCCAACAGGGACCATTACAGTTACATTTTTACCTTACCTCAGGTGTGAAGGTAAACAGACTTATTAAGCTGGTTGCGATCACAGTTGAACAGTGTTACAACGAAGGTGACTCACAGCAGGAGCGCATCAGGCTCAGCATGGGGAAATCAGGTCTCTCTCTCCGGGGAGAGGCTGACGGCGGCTGCACAGCCGGGGCTACAGGTGCTGCAGAAGCTTTTAGTCAAAATGTTTTTGTTTTTTTTATATCTGCAGCTGCACTACACATGCTCACACCCACACGCCTACACGTTTTCGAGTCAAGGTCACGATTGTATCTGCATACCTGTTTTTATTTTTTCCGAAGAAAATTAGTGTTGAAGCTTTCAGTAAGGTATAGATACAAAAATGAATGGCTGCGTAGGGTTTTTCCAGTGTACGTGAGTAGTTTCCGGTACATAAATGCTTGATCAAGAATGATAATTAGCATGGCAAGAGCTGGAAAATTGAAAAGACAGTGAGAATGTGGCATGAAACAGCCATCTGCTTTTAGTTTGTCCTGAGCGCTGTGTGCTGCTCCCTTGTGGTCGAGCCTCCCTGATAACACTGGCGGCTGTGGAGAGCTGTACACCCACACCGCCGTTCTGTTGTGTACTGTTTCAAGATCAAATGTGACTGACTGTTCGGCAGCTACGCTGTTACTGTGATCATCGGCTCTGGGCTCAGAGGTCTCCACAACAGCAGCGCCACAGATTTGGGATTTTAAAGGAGACATATTTTGCTCATTTTCAGGTTCATGGTTTTGTTTTGGGTTACTACTGGAAAAAAGGTTTACATGGTTTAAATCCCAGGAAACACATCTGCTGCCTCACGCTGTCGGCAGCACTGTATTCACACTCTGTCAGAAACAGGCAACAAACTTGTCGCTATACATAAACTATGAAAATGTGACACTGTGAGGAAGCGTGATGTCACAAAGTCACTGAATTAAAGGTGAGAATACTGACGAGGTGTCTCAGGCGCAGTGTTTTTATGTGGGGGAGCGGAGCTCCCGTTGATACGTATTTTGGGCTTTTTAAACTTTGAAGACCTTTTGCGTGCACAAGAACCGATATAAAACACTGAAGGGAAGGAAAAAATCATATGTCTCCTTTAACAAACACTCGACTTTCGCCCCCCACTGTCTCACGGAATCAATTCGTCTCAATTAAAACCCCTTAAAGAAGCTCTGGGTGCTGCCGGCTGCCAGCGAGCACCAGAGCGGACGCCGCGGACCGAGGTGAACTTTCCAAAGATCATCTTGTCACAGTGACTCAGGAAACATCCCCGAGGTGAGCCGTGGGTGACAGCTGCTGCCGCTCCACTGGCTCAGGTAAATGCCAGAAACCCCACTTGGCTACACTGGATTGCTGACACACAAACACACCCACACAGAAACACACACACACACTGCTGTGTCTTAAAAGAACCTAAAAGGAAACACAAGCAGGCTTAGCATTAGGCGCACTGCCAGCACAGAGAATAGAGACGAAACAAACGGTATGAATATGTGTGCAAATCTTTAAAGATGCATCTCTCTCTCTCTCTCTCTCTTCAATAGGGCAACCCAGAGTTTCAGACGCAGTCCTTCACTGTAATCGTTCAGCATAAAGAGAGCAATAGCAGAAGGTTTTTTTTTTTGTGTGTTTCTGCCTGGAAAAGGGAGGATAATTGCGAGACAGTGGCATAATACAGCATTATTACCACACAAAGCGACCAAATTCTTCCAGCCATTACTGCGACAGTGATTATTGAACATTTTAATTCTCCAAAAATGATCCTCTGTGTGGGCGCGCTTTTCATTCGTGTGCACGTTTGTATCTTCGCTGTAACGAATCCATTTGTAACAATGAACATTTTGAATTCTGCGTGATGATATCTGGGCTGTTGCCTTTGCGTGACTCCTCATTATTTTTTTTCACATGACGTCACTATACGAGTAACCCTCATCGACTCGTGCGAAGAGCTCTCGATCTGTCTGAAGAAGTAAAGATTTGAAGCCGAGTGACCCAATCAGAAGTGCAATATTGATTACGTGCATTGATCGTTCTCTCATCTGCAGATTTTGGTCTGCCCTCGCCTGACAAATGATCTTTAATGAGTGAACTCTTGCTCTGTCTGCTGCAGAGCTTTCTCACATCTCTCTGAGAGGTTTTAAAGCGCAGAAAATTGGGGGGAAAAAAGCCTTGTTTCTACCTGAGAGTAATTGTGTCATCATCCAGGTTTTTCTTATCGAGCTGCAGTACCCACGCAGGACCACCAGGTGTCTGTAGAGTAAAGGGGATGCATCTGTCGCTCCAGAATCAGATCCCAAATGAAGAAGGCAGATTGTTTTAAATTACTGTTTCAGCTCAGCCTGCTCCTGCTCTTCTTTCCCTCACAATCAGGTGACGCCACTGTGGCTGTGTCACCTGCCCGCTAACTGTGCCGTTGTACCATTTTGCCATTTGCAACACACACACACACACACACACACACACACACACACACATACACACCCACACAGCAGCAGCAGCAGCAGGCTCCACTAATGCAGCATTAGTCACACTGTCACCCTGCAGAGAGGCGCCACAGGAAGCAACGCACAAACACGTGTCAACATTAGATTGCAAAGTACGATAAGTAATCTAGAAACACACATTAACGCCGGGTTGTGTTGGCGTACACACAGGCATAAACTTGACGTACGTGAGCGTCTGCGAAAAGAAGGCCACATGGTCAGTTCATCAGCCACATGTTCTGTTTTGAGTTTCATGTTTCCCAGAAGCTGTTAAGGTTTGTTATGAGCACACGTTGACATGTAGAGGGGTCTTAAAAACCTACCGGAGGCTCACAGACACGAGACAACCACCTAAGCATGTAAGCAGACCAATTTAGCCGTGTTGAAACTACCTTATTAGTGTGCCGTGAGTCAAAGTGTTGTTTATAGAGCTACTCAATTAAGTGTCATTTCTCTGCTGTGTAAAAACCAAACGCTGCCTTGTAAATGCCTGCTGTCTGTGTGTGTATTTGCACAGTGCATTAAAGCGGAGGTGACATTCCGATTCACATTACAGACGCTTTAAATTCAGAGCGTATCTGCTGGTGGGCTGCAGGATGACTTACGCGTGGAGCTTTTTAATGAGCTCTTGAGTATTTCGGGGAGAGCATTTTAATATTGCAACGCGGGTTCCACTTACTCTCAGGATGTTTTTATTGACAATGATGATGATGGTGAAGATGATGATAATGATGAACTTACACCTCTCTTGCTAACCTGTGTTTTTTTTTCTTCTGTGTTTGACAGTAAAGAGGAGGCAGCGGCCATCGAGACAGAGCTACTGAGGGACTACCGGTTTGGGCAACAGCAGCTGATAGAGATCTGGGGTCAAGCATGCGCCACCGCCATCACTAAGGTCTGTATGTCATCTCCCTTTATCCAGTCACACTGTTGTAAAGAGTACCCACCAGGTAAAAGTCCATGTGTACATGGATGTTGCATGTTATTGGTCGGGGAACTGGTGGAATCAGTGCTTTTAATCTGTTTGCTAATATAATACATTTAAAAAAAGAAATTCGCTGATTGGTCCGATGCAGCATTCAATCGGTGACTGGTAACTTCTCCTGTGTTTTTTGTTTCCCGTTTGCTTGTCTTCCCGACTTTAACTGCGCGAGCGAAGCAGAACACGGCACGCAAGCGCTGCTTTTAATTCAGTGGTAATCCCCATCCGTCCATATCTGTCTCTCTGTCCACCCAACCATCCAATTTATGTGGTCATGCAATACTACCGCCATAAATAAAAAGCTCAGACAGAAAACATCATTCCCAGTATGTTTTTATAGCCACTTTTTGTTTTTATTGTGAAATGGACCTTTGCTTTGTGCGCTGCTGTGCTTTTTAAAGCTCGTTTCTTTGGCCCATTAAACCGGTGGCACCAAAACACTGAGCGCTGAACAGCGGTTGCCATTCACTGAGATATGGGCAACTGCAGAAGCAGCAAATTTTCATTTTGTCTATATTTTGTGACACGTTTTCCATGAATCGCAGTGTTTTATCTTCTCCTCTGCTCGGTCTTTGTATTGCACTGAAACCACAAATTGTCGGGGAATGTCACACAAAGCTTTTTGTAATTACCACGTCCACCAATCTCGTAGCTGTCAGGTTTTAACACAGTTTCAATCAAGCTTTTCTCTGACACAGCTTGCAAAAAGCTTTTTGGAAAAATGGTCAAATTAAAGGAAGTCATGCAAGTTTTTTTTTTTTTTTATGATTACCCCGCTTTTTTTTTTCTGCATGAAGCCGTCCAGCCCTGGATCACTGTTACAAGCTCAAGTCAAATAAATTCAAACTGTGGCTTCAACCAACACGCTCCTGTGCAAATCTGCTTAATAGTCAACGCTGTGTATCACTCAGCAAATCGTTTCTAAAGGTCACAAATTTCATCCAAAGTTCTTTGGAAAGCCGCTGCACATTCTGCCTCTCTGAGCCCCCGTAATCACCACAAACCTCAGTGAGATCCTGGTGTGACTGTTTGCTTGTACAAGAGGGCAAAAAGTCACAGCTGCTGCTACTTACGCCTTCCTTCATTTGCATAAACTAACTTACAAAATGTCTGATTGTTATCTGGAGGAAGTGTTCTAACTTTGTGTGACATTTGAGCGGCTCACCTCGGGGCAGAACACCTGAGCTCACTCCGGGCAGTGCTCCTCAACTACACCGGTCCAAAGCCACAACTCCTCTTCCCTGTGATCTGGACTGTGTCAAACTAAGACTGTGTGTGTGTGTGTGTGTGTGTGTGTCTGTGTGTGTGTGTGTGTGTGTGTGTGTGTGTGTGTGTGTGTGCGCGTCCGTGGAGGGCTGTTAGGAACACATGCGGTTCCCTTTGACCAGACCACTGGCTTGGTGTAACGCCACACTGGTTTCCTCAGCGGGCTCTTCAACAGGCTGTGATGAATAAGAGTCTGAGCTAAAAGACACACTACACCCTGCGATGCTGTCAGAAGGAAAGATGAAGAGAAAAAGACGGAGAGAGATGAAGACAAACAGAGAGAACGGCAGAAGCAGAAAACAGACATTATGAAGATGTCTTTCATAGGAAAGAGGAAAGAGGAAAGAAGAGACACAGCAAATACATTGAATAAATATGCAGAGATACGAGAGACACAAAATGATGACAACTGATGACGAATATCTCCAATAACACCAGACCAAACACCGTCATGTCATCACTTTTTATGTTGATGAGGTGTTAGCAAATAATTACTCATTTCCACATACAGTAGTTACAGAACAACATTATTGTCTATTTTGAGTCATGCTTCTGGCCACCTGACAAAGTGCAACTACAATTTTTACTCTCCTTTAACTCTGTTTTTGGTCTCTACCATCTTCTGAGGGAAATATCCCGGGGCTCTTTAGCTGCTGAATACTCAACTATGTTCACCAATTACTTACTTAACTTGTAATTGACTACTTACTAACTTGTGCGTGCTTTTTGGTGCTGAGTGCAGTGGGATTTTTGGACACACACGCATACCTAAACAACTCAAAAGGGTCGATTTTCAGCATCTACCAAAACAACACAGCTGTTGCTGTGTAACAGCAAAACACATATCTGACCTTCTTTGTACTGTCGCAGTCTAGTCAGGTTTAGTCATTAAAACCACTCGGTTAGCTTTGGTCATTAAAAACACTTGTTAGGTTTCGGCATTAAAACTACTTGGTCAGGTTTAGTCATAAA
Source organism: Diplodus sargus (assembly GCA_903131615.1). Classification (NCBI taxonomy): domain Eukaryota; kingdom Metazoa; phylum Chordata; class Actinopteri; order Spariformes; family Sparidae; genus Diplodus; species Diplodus sargus. Next base: position 818,408 of record CAEMYA010000052.1, read on the forward strand.
AACCACTTGGTTAAGTTTAGTCATAAAAACCACTTGGTTAGGTTTAGTCATTAAAACCACATGGTTAGGTTTCGGCACTAAAACCACATGGTTAGGCTTAGGCACCAAATCTACTTGGTTAGGTTTAGGAAAACGTGATTTTGGTTCAAATCTACGTCTTCTGTTACGTACCAATGTTACTAAAACAGCAGTCTTGTAAATGAAAGTTCTGTGCCTGTTTAACCCAACCATCCGTCCTCAACCTCCCCCCTATAAGGACTATTTAAACTACTTCTTCTCACTAGCTCCTTTGCTGCTGTAATAATTACCACAGACGAAAGAGGTCGTCAACTAAAAAACAAATATCTGTGGTAAGATGCGGCTTCCCTTCTGGACCTATATGTGGGGGGCCTCGCTGGTGAGCACAGTGGAGCGTAACGGACAGATTAATGTTTTGGTCATACAATTGAGTATTGTCTAACCTAATAAAGCTATTACATTCTTGGGGAGTGAGAAAACAGACAGACACAACAGCATCAGTTTAAAGACAGTACAATGGAAAAATGGGCCACGTCATGTCAAAAGTGAAGCAGCCATCAGTCAGCAGTAGAGACGTTGTGCTCTCCCCTCAGAGTGTGTGATTAAACCCACCACATCCACTTCCCCTCTATTATCATCGGCCACCGCTGGCCCCGTGCCTGGCCCTCCACCAGCAGCCCCAGCAGCATAGCCTTACTAGACAAACATGGCCAGGAGCGCTGCTGCCCACAGCCGCCAGAAGCACGCTGCTGCTCACATGACATCACTGCTATTTAAGGAAAATTACAGTAGAAGGAGATGCAGACAGTCTGATTTCACTGCTTTGGCCTACTGTTGCTGGCTTTACCACACGGACACGCACACACCTACACCTTTGGTTGCCAGATAGATTATAGGTTTTCTGTAAGTAATCCCTTCACTGTTCCAGCAGCAGCAGCCACAGCCACCAGCTCCAGACTGTGTGTGTGTTTCTGTATCAGTCTGAGGCTTTTCAACACCTGAGTGCAGACAGAGAGAGTTTTTGTTACCACACGGCAATAAATTAGTCTATAGTTTACAGGAGCCCCTGGACTTCAGTTTGGTCTCCTAGTTCAAATATTAGGAGGCACTGTTTTCTGCAGATGTGAGAGTATTTGTGCTTTTGTAGGACCTTGACAATGTTTTCTCAGGCTCAGTGTGTGTTTCAGGTTGATTGGAGGTAAAAGAACATGTGTCTTTAGCTTTTATTTCAAAGAGGTATTCCCTCAGAGGCCTTATTACAATCAAGACAGACATTTGTAGGTGCGTGAGAGAGTGCGTGTCAGTGTGAGGGGGGGTCCTCCCACTACTTTGCACAAGACCCTGCACTCTGCTCACCTTTATTAACTTTGGGCGCTTACTGTACTGAAGCTCACTTTCTAAATATGTGTGATGTTTAGGGCAGCAACTAATGATTTTTAAACAAATCACTTCATCTATAAAATGTGAAAAAAATAATGCAGATCAGTCCACAGTGACCTCTTCAAACTGCTTTTTTCTTTTATTTTAATTTCCTCTTTTTTGAGGTTTCTTTGCTTTTTTCTTTTGTTTTCTGATTTCATTTTTCTCATTACTTGTTTTCTTACTTGTGTTACGGGACACAGACAGATGTGATGATCTTAATCAACCATCTCATCTTTTTTTCCTCTATTATGTGTTGTTGTTTCAATTCTATATAAAACTTTTACATATAACCCTTTTTTCTGAGTATGACATCAATGATGAAAAAAAGCTTTTTCTGCCATCCAACAGTTCAAAACCCAAAGACTCTTCATTAATGCTCAGAAATGACAACGGAAAGCATCAAATACTCCCATTTAACAAGTTGAATCCAGCATATGTTTGACATTTTTGCTTGAAAACTAATCTATTAATCAACTAATAATCACATCCTATTGAAAAAACGTGTTTTTAGAATAATGGAGACGTTCTCTGACATGCTTAAATGTCACATCCACAGCAAGCTAAGACAAAAAGTTCCACAGAAGAACAGATAAAAAAGAAGCAACCAGATCACAAACCTGCTGCACAGATGTAACAAACCATCTGTCTGCACTTGTAGAAACCTCCTATACATCAAAAATATCGTAAATATCTCAAACACTGGAAAACATTTGAACAGGTTTTTTAGGCTAAAAACTGCCTCGTAAAACCTTGTTTTTCTATAACAATGCTGTGATGAAGTTGTTGCCAAGGCAGTTTGCACTGTTTGAGAGTTTAATGGAAACAAATGACATTTTTTTGGAATAAAGTGTATCGCAGATATTGAATTTAATAAAGAATGACGTGAAGCTATCATCGCTTGAAGCTAGAAAATCCAATGCGACTTTTTTTTTTTTGCCTTTTGATCACGCTGAGACCTTTCTTACTTGTGTGTAGTACAAAAAAAAAAAATCAGCCAGAATTAGATCATACTTGAAGCTGTTGTTAATATGATGGTTAAAGTAGCTGAAAACCAAATACAGAAAGGTTTCAACACTGACACTGCAGACTGAAACCTATTGGAAATGCTCTTTATCTCTTCTTATGATAAGTGTTTTCACTTATTCAGTCATCGTTTTGACAGCTCGATATCAGAATAAATGCCTGGTTAGAATAGAAAATGTGTGTGATTCAAGCGAGTCAAACTTTTGTTGGATGAAAAAAAGTGCCTCCCAACATGAGTGCTGCCTGAATTGATCCGGACCTGCTCCCTTTATAGCTGCTTACCTTCAGCAGTGTGTGGCTCTAATGGTTTTTCCAGCAGCATGACATGGCTCCAGCTTTGATATCACTGATCCTCCTGACGCTCCTCAGGTCATTAAACCTCCTGGTGTGAGCTTTTGTATGTCTGAAACAAGAGACAAGAGACGGAGACGGTACAAATGCGAGAAGACCAAGCAAAGATTTCTTTTTAACGACGCTGACACAATGATTTTATAGCAATATTTTATTTTGCTGGAACAAGCTGTAAATACAACACTGACACTTTATCTATCACCTTATAAAGTTGTTATGGCTGACGGGTCAACACACAAAAGCCTATTTACTCTAGAGTGCAGCCCGGGCCGCATTTTTCTGTCTGAGAGAGAAGAAACCGAGTCCGACCCGAACTCGACAGGCGTTCTGTTTTTGATGTCCGGTCACACAGTTGTTATGATGGTTGCAAACGTATTGTTCTCCGCCCATATAGTAGATATCAAGTATAAATATCCATATATATTTTATATAATGACTGAACCCGACCCCTAACCATACATAATTTCTTTCCAAACCTGGCAACCCAATTACCCCAATAATTGTTAGTACACTTCTGCCAAAACACAGATGTATAAAAATGTGCGTTTCTTTTTTTGTTTCGTCACCAGCACCTGCTTCTTTGTGTTGCGTTTGGGTCCTCTTTGTGTAAAAACCTGACACCCATGAAAAACACCTGGTTTCAGTTGCCCCAAAAAACACATGGAGATGGTGCGACATTTCCCCACAAACCTGAACTGCGGTCGCCCACTGAGCAGCCTTGTCGCCTGTAATAACACCACCGCCCTCCCCACACCCTTTTGTGGTGAAATTCCGCTAATAACCATAGAATGTTCACATTATATGCCACATCCTGTACAGATTTAAACCTGGGATGCATCTGTGTTTTACAGAAACGTCAATAGCTAATATTATATCCTGGTGACTGGGCTGACCATCGGGTCTTATACTGCCTATATGGGGCAGCTCACAGCAGGGGACAACACAATCAGACATGGCTAGCATTTCCCTCCAGGGAGTAAGTCAGCACAGAAAGCTTGACATTATACCCCTCCACACACACACATACACGCGCACATTAAAAATGTCCCCTGTTGTCATTCAAGTCCCCTGTTCTTGCAAGTGTTACGACAAGTCCACCGTTATATAGGTTCACGAGTGCACACGCACACATTAAGAATGCCACATTCTCTCTCAAGTCTCCCGTTCGCACAATCACAAACAGATTGGGATGTGTCATTCAGTGTGCTACTCACTGCGAGCTTCACCCTCATTAGATGTTACTGTCTTCCACTTTTAGTCTCTACTCTCCGTCTCTCTCTCTGTTCGACTCAATTGCTCCCTGCTCCTCTTTCCTCATATAACACACTCTCCTCCATCTCATTTTATCTGTGTGATGATTTCTCAGCTGAGCTGTTATGGTGGAGATAACTGCGGCTGTGTCTCATCCCCGGGATTCATCGCTCTACTTAATGCACTCTGAGTCTTGTTACATCCAATTATACGATGAGGAGAATGGCATATTTCCTCTACATGAACTTTTCTCCTGTGCTGAATACACCAGTGGAATTGGAGAAAGTGAATGGATTTTTTTTTTTTTAGAGGTGGCAGAGATTTGGTCTTTTTTTAAGGAGGTCGAGGATCAACAATGTATGATTTCATCGTAGTTTCAGAACAAGCATAAGAGTCTTAATTACACTTACCCAACAGGCTGCAAATGATGGTGTAATTATCTTCTAATTATGGTGCATTTCTTTAATAATTAAAATAATTACGGGTTACCATAAAACATTTACAAGGCACAAAAAGTTTTGTAAAGGAGGGCAAACTACTTTTTGGATTACATGTGTCAAAACGGTGTTGCATTACATTTATCTTAAGGCCTACCAGCTTATACTCATTCGACTGACTACAACGACATCATTGTACCTTTTAATTACCAAGTTCATTCAGTAATTGTTTATAAAAAAATAGCTTAATTAGTTCCCAAATAAATACAAAAATGTGACTCCTTTGCTTTCAGACTTCCACCTTAGTTCTATTCATTCATTATCCCGTTAATCCTTTATTTGTGCCCCATAGTTACAAAATACTTGCACTGTGATTTGAGGGCTGGCTGTGATCTGAAGCATTACTATGAACTGCGGTCACAACATTTAGTGGCGCTGAAACTTACTCACTTACGACTTTTGTTCCCGACACAGTCGTTTGGCTCTTATTGCACTGGATTTCGCAGAAATCTGGTGAACTGTCTCCCTCAGTTCAAGTTCCTCTTCTACTTCATGAAACCATGCTGTGACCTTTACGCTAATGAACAATCATTCTCGTTGGATGTAATAGTGCTGACACTGAACGAAACCCCCTAAAAGCATCGTCTAACAATGCATTATGTGGCAGCGAGGTCATGTGCTTCGAAGAATCGGTGGAAAATGGGGGCAAGACACCTTTGGGGCTTTCAGTAATGATCGTGACACCCACACACATACACACACACACTCGCGCAGCACTTCTGTTTAGGTGTTGAAGATGGAAGATTAGCCACTCTGGTTGACAGTTCTGCCGGCAAATACCTGTCTGGTTTAAGAAGGTGCGGGGTGATTTACGAGGGAATGTGCGGCCAATAAACGAGACGGATGCCAGCAGCCTGGTGCAGCCGGGGCCGAGACGGAAAGTGTGTTACATATACGGAAGCAACCCACGGCGTGGACACTGGTATTTTTTTCCACTGCTGCCAGGGTTATTTTAACAAGATTGGACCTTTTCTCGTGGACAGAAGAGACAATGGAGCTGGTGCCATTTCCACCCTCGTCCGGCATGCTTGGCATGCTGCAGTCGGGCCAGAGGCACAGATCGGATGACCTGCACTGAAAAAAAGGCCCGAGTCTGAAGGGATAAACGCTGATGACCATCTATCTTGCTCTTGCATTCCTCTCACTCGTGTTCTCTATCAATAACCCATCTATTTTCTCCTCTGTACATCTCTTTTAAGCCAACGCCTCATTTGTTTCCTTTCCCTCAGTCATCAGCTCTCGTTTCTAACCGCCTGCCTTTCTCCCTGTCTCTCCACCAGGCCTACCCTCTCTCCACTCTAGCAAAGAAGCAGCCAACAGTGCTGGTCATCTGCGGTCCAGATCAAAATGGCTCCATCGGCCTGGTGTGTGCCCGATACCTGCGCATGTTTGTAAGTAAACTACCGTGCACGAAAGCTTCTGTACACATGTACACACTTTCTTTACTCAAGGAGAAGCACAGAAGATTCTGGTGGAAGTAGAAGCACTGATTCAACTTCTTTACTCAAGAAAAGAAAATAAGTACAGGCTCTGAAATGTACTCAAAGCGTATAAGTATTATTTCCTGAAGCCAAGAACTTCAAACAGTTCCCTCTTTGCCTAATTCCGCCTGGTTACGTCTTTAATGTCGTTTCATGTTGTTACAAATGGTCCATTGGAAAACACAGTCTGGATCTCACCGAGTCATTTACAAAGGTGGCAAAAGAACACACATCCTTTACTCTAGAAGTACAGAAGGAGTAGTGATTCAACTTCTTTGATCAAGTAAAGGTAAGAAAGTACAAGCTCTGAAATGAACTCAGAGTATCAAAGTAAAAAGTGTTAGTTCTTGGAGCCAACAACTCCAAACGTGCATCTGTATTTAAGTATTTGTGTAAATAAAACACAATCCTGCGTACTTTAGCTTGCACCAGGCCTTACAGGGGACCCTCTCCTGTATACGGGCCCTCTGCGCTTTACAGAATCTCATTTCAGCTCCTGTAAATGCCTCGGAGCAGTTATCCAATTACCCTCTCTGCAAGGCCACTCAGACAGTCATGATATCATGCTATTGTTACTCTCGTTAAAGCCGTCTGTGTATTACACTTAGGATGTCACGGCCGTGATGTCGGCCCCTCGCAGCCACGTACTGCCTGCGCCTCTCCAAACATATCACAGATCAGGACTCAAGCTGTTTCTTCTTCGCTTCATTTCAGTCCTCGGCGCTGTGGTCCCGCACCAGTTTGACTTTACTGGAAGGGAAATATTGGATATGTGTGTTTGGGATCTTTGGTTTGGATTGGAATGCGTCTGTGCGCTTTACCATATGTGTGTGACATGCTTGATTTACAGTGCATTGATAGTTCTGATTAAAACCATGTTAGATGGACGGCTGATGGCTCTCTGTAGAGTCTTTCTCTCTTCCCTCGCCTCCCACGCTCTCTCTTTTCCCCTCTAAAGACCAGGGACAAGGTCAGAGTCCAGCTCAGAGGGAGACTGTTTTTCTCTGGTATTCCAGACATGAACGTTAACTTAAAACTTTAAACAATTAGGAATCGATGCCCTCTTTTAAATCTGTCTTCTGCATGCTATTTTTATCCCCTTTTTGTTGCATGTATTCTAATAATTTTACCTTCTGCTTGTCTTTCGTTCGTCTCAAAGTGACTGCGCTCCACAGTAGGCCGATCGGGACCGCACTTGTCTGAGTTTGCTCTAACTTGAGAAACTCGAGTACTTACTTTGGACTGCGAATCGCTCTCCTGGTGTAAGAGTCTATGTTTTTCATGGTGCGATGCGATCCCTGTCAGCAGGAAGACATGCAAGGATACACTTGAGACGGGGGCGCGCGCACACACACACACACACACAAAACCTCAAACCTCTGATGCAGAGCTGTGAATGTGATCAGACAGAGCATAGAGATGAATGATCAGCTGCAGGAAGAGGGGGCCAGCTCGATTCTCACGTCACTCGAGGATGTCCGTGTTCGCAAAAGCAGGTTTTATCGTTCAACTTTGATTACGTCCACCGCTCCTGCATACCTGAAGACACACATACTCCTTGATCAAAGCTAATGTTTGATGGGCGTTAAAAAATCATGTCCTATGCACATTAGTTCTGGTGTTTTGTTCGTATCAAAACAAGCGGACATGATGTTATGTTTGGCTCGAAACTGTGTTCCATAGACAATTACTGCATGGAAAGATGTTGGTTACATGAAATGAATGAAAAAAAAAATGCTAATTCTATTCATTATACAACCTAAAAAGGAACATACATATAAACAAAAACATCTCTCAAACAGACGAGAGCAAACAGAAGTGGTATGTCGAAATGTTTCACCGGTTAACGACTTCATCGTGCTGCAGACCGTCATTCTTAATGGGCTATGGATGGAAACAAAACGCTACAAGACACCGCCGTCCCTCCGGGAGAAGAAGTGTAACCCTGCTAGACGTGAGAAATACTCAGAAAAAGACCTTCTCTGTACCCCGTGCTTGTTTCTGTTTCACGGCCCAGTTCAGTTCATGCTCAGTGACACTGGCGGTCATTCCGCGGCCTTCCTCAGTTTCACACGGTTTGACTGGATGGCGTAACTGCTGATGAGGTCAAGGGCATGCCGGGGCCACTAGCTAACCCCGAAGGGACACACACACGCACACAAACACAGCGGATTGTGTCTGGCTCGGTTGCTCGCTCTGTGGTCTGTGGAGATTGTGATGGAGATGACGTCAGGTGATCGCACGGTTGTAACAGTTTGATTGGTTTAGGATCCCTGAGGAGGCAGCAGTGTGCCTGACCTGACAGATCACTTCCTTTGTAGAGCAGGCTTAGCTCATCAACATTTTAAAAGTAGAGTTTCTATTATTTCTTTTTTTTCCTTTCTGTGATGTCCGTGAATATAGCCTAGCTGGAGGAGGTAATCATAGGTTTTTTTTGTGTGAAAAGGTTCAATGTAACCATTTGTTAGCAGTTTGCATGTATTAATCGCTTTATAATTGGCTTGTAATTGCTGGATAGAGGATTTCTTAGTGACAGACTCAGATCACATTTTCAGCACCTTCTCCTCATAGTGCCCCACTATTAACAGAGAGCAGCTGTAGCAGACATTAGTTTAAAAATGGAGTCCAATATAAAATCATATGAACTGCTTCCTCCACAACTCAGAAGATCCACATTACTAACTATAGTTCATGCGGTTTTCTGGTGCTTTCTGGAGTATAAAGCAACACTGAGAGTCTTTACCCACAGCAGGTCTGTGAGGCTATACACAGGCACAGCAAGGCTTAGAGATAAATGCTAACCTTGGCATGCTAACATGTTTGCAGCGATAGTGCTAATTGATAAGCAGGTATAATGTCTACAATGTTGACCTTTTAGTTCATAATGTTGGTATTCTAACACTTGCTCATTACAAAAAGTACAGCTGAGGCTGATGGGAATATGACGGGGTTATTTAGTCATGAACCAAACTAAAAGGTGGCGCTAGATGAAAAGTTAAGGAACCGCCACAGTTATCTCACCCCATGATAAAGGCCACATGAATGTCTGCCCACGCTTTCGGGGCAGTCCAACCAATTGTTGTTGTTGAGATACGTCAGTCCGAACCAAAGTAGGAGGCCATCTACCCCCGCAGCCATGCTGCGAGGACGGCTAAAAACTGCAACAGCAACTCAATAACAATGCGTCTGTCCAGATTCAATGACCCCATGAGTCTGCACAGACCTCACTGTAAACACTTTCCACTGGAGCCACTTTCTAGCAAATAAATAGATCTCAGAGCCTGGTCAAATAGAACAAACATTGCTCACAGCCTGAATGAGTGAAAAAAATGTGTGAACTGGTCCTTTAAAAGCAATTATGGAGACACTTATCAGTATGTCTTTGAGGGGAAAGAAAACTGACAATACTGACAGCGGTTCCTAGTATTTTTAAGATTTATCGTGGGGCCGTGTAAAGGTCACGGATCACAGGTGCTTCCTGCTGAGCATCACAGACCTTTCAGACTGCGGGTGTCTGGATTTCTACTCTCAGCTTCCAGTTTATAAAGGAAGTATTCATCCAGGAGACAGACCATAGAAAACCACAGCCTCTGATCACCGATCGACAGTATTTCCACTTGTCGTAAACTAAAGGTCAAATGTGCACTGATGCAGCACACTCATGTCAGCGTTGGCGGAAATCGCAGTAGCTATGTCGGTATGGTGTAACTTGTTTCTCTCTGTCCTTTGTGACCTCCCACAGATTCTCTGTTGTTTTTCTCTGTCTCAACCAGGAATATGAGCCCACCATCTACCACCCGAAACGCTCCTCTCAAAGTCTACACCAGGACTTCACAGTTCAGTGTGAGAAGATGGACATCCCTTTCCTCTCCTATCTCCCCACAGAGGTCAGTGGCATGTTTTCTATCTAATCTGTCATTTGATTTAAAGTATTCACTTTTGATTAAAGGTGAAATATACAACGGTCACTGCCACGAGTTATCTGAGTAGAGCTAAAACGAATGCGTGTGTTGTCCACTCAATAAAGTTAGGGGGGAAAAAAAGGGAAAATCACAGTCAAATATGAATCAAGATTCTGTTGCTACATAGCCTGTTTCTCGCTGCAGATGTTTTCAGAACAGTATTTTGGCTTACTGTTCAGCCGCGATGTTGAAAACAGACATAGGGAGAAACTCACATGCACCAAAACAAAGAACAGAGAAGATTTCAACACACTTGTCGCTAGTGTGACGTCAGTTTCTGCTCAGGATGTCATTTCTCCACTGTATCTTTACAAAGCAAATAGTTGTTTGCTGCTATAATAATGCACAAAATCTCTTTTACTTAACCTTTAATTTATCCCAATACAACGCTTTACTAATAAGGGTAGTTTTAGATTGTGTCTGTATGGGAAGATTAATATCTCTCTCACATTTGAAATACGCAGCTGGAGCCAAAAGCAGTCATATGTCATTTGTTTAAACCCGACAAAAACTGACAACTGAACCAGATTTCTTGCCTCGTGGTAGTTTGCCTCCAAGCACCCATCAAGTTGCTGTTCCTCAGCTGGCGGCGTTTAGAACATTTATGATGACACAGTGACCTTTGATGTTGTGAATATGAAATGTAATCACACCAACACATTTCCTCCAGGCGTCCCTGAGACATCATGTTCACAACAACGGTCTCCCATGAGGTCACAGTGACCTTGACCTTTGACCACCAAAATGTATGCAGTTCATCCTTGACTCCTTGAGATATCGGGTTCACAAGAATGGGATGGAAGGTCAACCTGAAAACATCATGCCTCGGCTATCGTCAGCATGGAGGCATAAAACTAAATTTGCTGTGTTTACGTTGGTAATGCGGGAGTAACTAGTGTCTTCCTGGAGTCTCAACTGGTTGCCTGAATGAAAAAAATATAAGATGTTAATCAGTGAGCAGTAGCGTAGGAGGTTTTTTGAGTTGTTTTTTTTCATTTCATGCTAAATTAAGCTAATCAGCTGCTGGTGTCGCTTGAATGGACAGATATGACAGTGGTGTTGATCTTCTCGTCAGACACTCAGATCTCTTAAATTTTGATGTTCCATTGCATCATTGTGACCCTTATAACAAAAAATGCTTTGTTTGATTTGCTTTCCTATGCCGTTTTTCAGCTTTTAATTCATCCTGTGAACCACAGGGGAACCACTGATTTAGGTGAATCTTGTACAGGAAGTTAATTTACTCATTCTGAGGTCTGTTCTGTTCAGGTCCAGCTCATAAACGATGCCTACAACCTAGTGATTGACGCCATGTTGGGCCCAGAGGCAGACCATGCCAACATTAAGGAGCCCTACTCTGGTATTCTGGTCACGCTGAAGCAAATCAAGACCCCCATTGTCAGTGTGGACGTGCCCTCAGGTGAGTGTTTCGTACAAACTGTAGAAATCAGGCCCGGAGGCTCAGAGACACTACATGATAGATGGGCCTCCAGGCATCTCCCTCGGAGCCTTGGCTCCCAGGCAGGCGTTTTCCAAATCTGGAGGCACACATGGAGGATAAATCTCATGCAACAGTCAGCTCAGTGGGAGCTCATCATACCCCAAATACATCACCTGCTGAGTGTGAGCACAACTAGCAGAAAATGATCACAGCCCTCCTCTCCTTAAGTGCTTCTTTTTTTTCTCCCTCCCTGTCTCCTTCAGGTTGGGACGTAGAAGAACCAAGTCAGGACGGGATCAGCCCCGATGTTCTCATCTCGCTTACAGCACCGAAGAAGTGCGCCATGAGGTTCTCGGGGAAGCATTTCTTGGCCGGACGCTTCCTGCCCTATGACATCCAGAAAAAATACGAGCTTAACCTCCCAGACTATCCTGGCACAGACTGTCTCATAGAATTGTAACACATGGGGAAACGTAACAGCCGGAGTGGCCGCTCCTCGTTTTCAGAAACATATGGTTAATCTATTCTCTTGTTTTGTATTTTATAGATTGTTACTGTGAGTTAACGTTAACATCTCAGTTGTGTAGACCTGGCTACGCACTAGTCACATGTGTGCTGTTGAACTGCAGTAGAGAGATAATATCGTCTTTAAAATGTCTTTTTAGGGAACGGCATGAGGAGTTTCTGTGTCAGTCTACCTGTAAAAGCTGTAGCATTGCACTGTTTACTGATTTCTGCAAAAGACAACATTTTATTTTCCCCAAAGTCGACAAAGGAAGATGACTTTTAACCTCCTGGAATTTTTTTCTTCTTCTCTTTTTGTTTCATTTTACTTTCTACCCAAATGTTGCTGCTGAGATTTAATGAGTGTTGGTTGGCAAGTTTGAACTTTCTGTTGTGTTATTGGTTTGTTTGGTCAGCGGGAACTTACTTTTGTTTCAGTTCCTTCATAAGCTGTTACAAAGGGCCCAGATAGTTCTTGTTGCTCAATTAAAATGTTTCCTTTTAAAGGATGTTTCAGTTTCTGGTGTTTTGTTTCCTTTCTACTTAAAGCTGCACCGATTAGTATATTTCATATCAACAATGACTAAAATGATTATACAGTGACTACTTGTAAAGGGAGTGGCTCATAGTGACAAACCAACAAAGAAAAAACAGACAAAATCTGTTTGAGCCTTTTTGAGCCCTTTAGCCTATTTTGGATCTTGTTTTGGTTTGCTTGTATGCCTGCACACATGCTCCCATTAACAATGTGTACAGGCAGCTCATTACAGCAATGAACTCAGATGATGAACTCACTGAAAATGACTTACTCAGTAAACCAACAACAGACGGACAAAGTTAGCACCTCGCTGGTGAACAAAGGGAGCATTTAGCAGATAAAATACCAGACTGATTTCTCAGGATTTGGTCAAGAACAAAACAGATGAAAGGAGTTTAATGTTGAAGTAGCATTCATAAGTGTGGGTGAACTTACGCTGTTAAGCAGGGTACATGGATATTTTCTGATAAACAATATTCTTTTATTGTTAATTTTTTTTAATCTTCAAAGTTCTGAAAGTGGTTGTTTTAGAGTCTCTTCAGCAGGGTAGCGTACTCATTTCTTTTATGCAACAGTTGCTTGTCACTGGGAAACATGGCGGTTTAACACGCACAACTCATGCAATTAGTGCTGATGAGCGCCGACTGATGCTTTTGTATATTTGTTCCCAGCTGGATTCTATTGGGTAAGGAAAGCCATAACAGCTGTGATCAGGCTACAATCAGCTGTGGAGGAAGGTCTAATGATTGAGCTCAGGGCCGTGGGCAGGAGTGACAATGACCATGCAACACTGCGGTGAGGTAACTTTTCTACAAAGCACAGGAGCTTCTTCTGAGTACTAATGCATTGATGCCCGGTGTGTGTGCACGTGTGTGGGAGAGCGTGGAAAAGTCAGTGAAAAGGAATGTTGACCCCTTTTTTTCTGCTCGGTGGTATTAAATCTGTCAGAGGCGAACTGACGAACGTTGTCCAAAAATGTCTGAGCGCTCGGTCGTCCTTGTCTTTCATGCCTGTCCAATCCCTGTCAGGAAACAACGACTTGTCACCACTCTGTCCTTTATGCCTTTTCACGGGAGCCGTTGAGTAATGAGCTTTGGAGTCGTCGGTGGCCCGTAGAATTGAAAGATCACAACTGACAGCGGCACTTGTAGCAATATCCAGTGAGAGATAGACCAACATGGAGAAGAAATGCGGTCAAAAGAGTTGGAAACAGAGCAGCAGAAGATCAATCATAATGCCAAAAAGATCAACAGAACCGTTTCTCAAATGGACCAAAAGACTTTCATCTCTGTCTCTGTGATAATTCTCAGTGTTAAAGAATAAATGTTGTAAAAGTACATTTCTGCTGAACCAGCGATAACTTAAAACTGAACATAACTCAATGTCACGTTTGTTGAGGTTGGGGTGTTGAGTGTGGACAGTGATGGAAAAAGAATCTTTAAATCAGTAAACATACTGGTGCAACAATTCACGATTCAATGACAAGTAAAAATCAAGGATTTTAAAACCTGCAAGGACAGAAGTATGAAAAGTAACAGTAGGTTTTCTGCTGTAAATTGTCCGCTGTGACTGATTCAGTATCATACTTACATATGATTGTTAATACTGACACAACAAAATGGTTACATAGTGTTTTGCTGTTGTAGCAGCTTGAAGTGGAGAAAAGAAGTTCTGCAACATAAACTTTTATCTGTATATATAATGACTTTTTATTGATCTTTGTATTTTGTGAAATAATGGATCATTTTACCTCTCTGGGCCTCGAACAGTTGCACTGCAAACAACAAGACAACATCTAAAACAACAGAAAGAGCCTCAACAATTAACATTTTTGTTTGTTTGTATTGTTCATGGGTAACAGGGCTTTGTTTACTGTATTTAAAATCTTAATTTTAATAGCAAATTTTAAGGTTGTCAGATACATGCATTGGTGTAAAACTTGCTCTATTTATCTCTGAAATATAGTGGAGTAGCAAAAACAACAATAAACATTTATTTAAAAAATAATAATAAAAAAAAATACATAATAAAATAAATATTAAAATAGAATTAGAAAATAAAAAAAATAATAAATAAAATAGATTTGCCTGAGTAAAGTACTTCAAAGCTGTATTTAGGTACATCAGGATGAAATATAGGACTTAATTCCATCCCCACCCCTCAAACTTTCATCCAGCTGGAGAAAGTCTTCCACTGTGTGACCTTCATGTAAATGTAGGTAAATAGACGTCTTTTTCAAGAAATGCATTAATGCTCCAAAAGTTGTTGTAAACACCTTTTTATGTTCCAGCAGGGGGGAAATGTTAAAAGACTTAAAAGTACGTAACATATTTTAATTTCCATGAATTTTTTTACAAGCATCGCTGCTAAATTGCAACAATTCACATGCTGTAAATGAGTACATTGCACCTCATAAGCATGTCTCGTGTCTACGTTCTGAGGAGTTTTTCCTGAATGGCATGCCATATGACGCCACTTCCACTCTTTGGCAGCGTGTCGCCCCGCAATCAGCGACTGTTAAAAAAGCTACAAAACTGAACCAGAAGTTGAGGGAGAGGCAGAGCAGCATCTGGCACTGTCCTGTGTCTGGTGCAGGGACGGATTAGAGTGAGGACATGACATTTTACAGGAGGCGAACAGAACCGCTTCCCTTTTTCTGCACCGGATAAAGAGATAGAGAAGTAAAGCGCCGTCAATGACAAGATGTTACAAACCAGACTCCTACATTTTTTAAATGTTACAAAAAGAAAAGCCACAGCACGTAAAATCTAATAAGAAATGAAAATGAAGTGGGTCACCTCAGGCTCTGTTTCTGCACACACACACACACACACACACACACACACACACACACACACACACACACACACACACACACACACACACACACACCTGCTCTGTGGATAAAGAACATTTTATAGGAGTTAAAGAAGATTACAAATCAAGGAAAGATGAAAATATCCTTGCAAAGAAGTCAGAACTCATGAGCTCCTGCCTGGACGAACAGGAAAACACCTTTTTTATTTTCAGCACACTGTCCCTCCCTCCCTCCCTCCCTCTCTCCTCCCCTGACTCTCTCCCTCTCTCTCTCTACCCCCACCGTACCCTCACCTTTTTTTTGGAAGATGATATGGGGGACCCAGATGTTACATCTCACTGGCCAATGGTGAGCAGAGAGGGGCTGGATCGGTGTTGCACTCCCGATGCCCCCTTCTTTTAAAAAGCTCCTGTCTCCAACTCAGCAACTCGACTCACATGAGAAAGAGCTGCGGCTCGACCGGCAGCATCACTCACACCTGACAACCTGGAGCAGCTGCGTCTTCACGCCGAAGAATCCACTTCTTCACTCTTAATTTTAAGTCTTTAGAGGATCCGAGAAAAAAAAAGAAATTAAAATACAGACCAGCAGCACCTGAAGGTGTGGTACCATGTTGGGATTAAATAAGGTGGCACTCCTGCTGTCTTTCCTGGCTTCGCTGGCTTTGGGCCAAGGTAAGTGAGACTGAAAATGCAGCTGTTGTTATTGCTGTTTTCCAAAAAAGGTGGATGCCAGAGTACCAGGAAATGACTGTAAAATGTAGAGTTTCCAGCAAAATGACAGCCAATTTTTAAAATGAAATTTTTTGTTAGTAACCACACACTGTAAGAGCAGAGGGCCGGTGTATGAACACCCACACGTGAGCACTGCAACTAGAGTTTTCCACATTGACGGCATTTCCCCCGAGGATGTCAGAGCAACTGGTGGTGAGCTCATATGATAAGAGTGTATATATATATGTGTGTGTGTGTGTGTGTTTGTGTTATTTCGTAGACCACCGCAGTAGCTCTTAATCTCTCATGTTAAGTCACCGGCACGTTTCACCACCAGGCTAATCAGCCTCAGGTGGTGATAGAGGTGGAGGTTAAGAGTAGGAGGAGGAGGAGGAGGAGGAGGAGGAGGTCAAACAGTGAAAACCCTTCATTCTGGCCCTGCGGTCAGATTTAATCAGCTCTGATGATGAGAGGAAACGTGACAAAAAGTTCCTGCTGGCTCACATTTTGTGTCAGCCCCGTAATGTCTGTTCGACGGCCTGCCTCTTCCAGATTACGACTTTTTTTTTCCCGCCACAGTATTTCGCTCTTATCATCCTCCTGAAAGCTCGCCTCTCTTCCTGAACGACACCAGTAGCAGCACTTTTTTTTTTTCTTCTTTCCAAAGCTGTCACTTTTCTGTCCGCCTTACAGCTGCTCCCCATTAAAGGAAGCTGGCAGCTCATAAAAGCAAGCGACTGTAAGTACACCTTAATAGTCTCCATATCTTGCTGGACCGGGAGGCCTCGGAGTCGTAAATGTCTCTGCGGAGGCTGTGTGCCATTAACTGATGAGTATATCGAGGTGGGAGAGAAGGTAAATGTATAAAATGGCGACCTTAAAACGGATTGTAAAGTTTCACGCTTCGAGCGGCATGTCCACGTGTTGCTGTGAGGTGGTGCGTTTTTGGTTTTTCTTGGTTTTTTTTGTCCTCGTTTCACCCGCGTTCCCTAAAGATATAAACCCAGTCACCTTGGAAACAAGAGGCAATAATCACAAAGCGAGTGACCCACTTTCCCACCTGTTGGGTTTGTGCTCGGCTCAGTGAGGGAATGGAATAAAAAGGAGGGATAAAGAGCACAGGTAAAATGACTTTACCGTCCTCTTTTCCATGTCACTCTTTCCTTTATACATTTTAACGGTCGTCTCGGCCCCCCCTCGCCGCCCTCACGGCGACCGTATGTCTCCATCTGCCCAGTCGTCTTTCGTTTCGAACGTGTCTCCCTCAGGTATTTTCCCTTTTTGTGCCTCGCCCTCACTCCATCACGTTCCCTCCTTCGCCTTTTCTCCACCCATATTCTCTCTGCCCCACTCCATCAAACGCTCTCTCCTCGCCCCGGTCCCTGTCACTCTCTCCACACACCTCTGGGCTTTACAGATTTACGAGCTGTTTTCCTATTTGAAGGCGGCAGCTGTTGCCGGGTGCCCACTGTAGCTCAGAGGGGAACAGCGTGGCATTACTGGCTCCAGCCCTTCTGTAACTCACTGTAACCTTCTATATCTGAACTCAAGGACTTCCAATCTTTCTCCTCCATCGCTTGCCGTCTCGCATAAAATGTCAAAGTCAGATGATGTGTGTGTGTGTGTGTGTGTGTGTGTGTGTGTGTTGGAGTAGCTGGAGGGCCGTTGTGAGTCAGACACCGGGGCTAGTTCTCCAGATGTTGACCACTGTCTGCTCCAAACACAGAGCTGTCTGGCCAGCTGACTCTAATGACCAAGACAGGGATTACAATGGATCAAAAGACAAGGCGCAAATTCCCATTAATGACAACCTCCGAGCCATATCGCATCTTACTTTTTCTCGCTCTGTGTATTTGCGCCAAGATATCCTTCACTGCAAGACTAATCAGCCGCTTTCAATCTGATCCTGGCTCGCTACCTGTGCACAGGTGCAGAGGTCCGAGCAAGGACTTCCAGATATACGCGGAAACTCGACTGTGTTTCTCAAGGAGAAAATAACCGAGGAACACAAAGCCTTTGTTGTGCCTCTGCAAATCCTTAAATCATTTGGTTGATTCGCATCATTAGTTTATGTCAGGGGGGGGCGAGATTGTGGATTTTAATGAGCTCCAGATGTTTCAGGAATCAGAGTTGAATTTGTTTGAGAATGAGGGACATCGATGGAGATGGACGCGGAGAGAAAAAGCAGACTCCTCTGCAATCGCACACACCTCGGCGAGGAAAGCAGGCCAAACACATAAACAGCTTCCATATGACATGGCAAACAGATCATCACACACACGGGCCCCACACACACTCGCGTCAGCCAATTCATACGCGAAATATCATCAATTCAAAAAAGGCAAGAACTGCACAGCCTCGCGCTCTGAGCGAGCTTTATTTTGTCCAACAGGTTACATAACGTGGGCAGGGTGGATGTTGTTTTCGCCTCCTCTCCCTCTTGTAAGGATCTGGAATATTGTAAACAGAATCCAGACCTTCTATTTAAGCCCTGTCCCGCTGCCAACATACATCTGGCTCGACCGCACCTCTCTAATCCGACTGAAGCCATTCTGGGTGCAACTTCATAAAGTCCTGCGTTTTTTTATCCCTCTTCTTCTCTTCAGCAGCATTTTTATTAGATTCTGGCGAAGGCAGAATACTCCCACTCAGAAAGTCAAGCAGAGAGAGGCCGGCCTGTGAAAATAAAGGCACTGGTGATTATTAATAGAGGATTTGCCTTTGTGTAGCCAGGCTGTATTTCAGAATGAACCACGGTGACGTAAATCGTTAAATCCAAAGATAGTCCTCTAAAATAAGAATAGCAGTCGAAGGGTAGAGATGACAATGAGTGCAGTGTGGGGTAGGAAGTAAGCCAGTAGCAATGTTTCAGATATGTTACTGGCATTCAGGTGCTTGGCATGTGGCTATATATGGAAGCGGATACTAACTAGCCCACAGATGCAGGTCTCCCCCTAATATATTGGTGCCATTATGGCCTATCTTCTTACCTTGTCCATGGTTTATGAGGGTCACGGCAAGGCTGGTGGAGGTTTATAATAACCGTCACATGGCGGGGTTCATGTCAAAGGTGAAACTGCAAGAGAAAAGTGATACATCCTTATATGCATTCCACTACGCTAGCTGCGAAAGAAAAGAAGCGGGCGCCCCAAAACAGCTCATATTTGAATGCTGGAGTCTATTGAGTGCTGAGCTGAAGTCAACAAACAGCATCCTGATGGGGCTATTGTTATTTTCAAGTTGTGTGAAGACTGAGTGGAGGGTAGTGGTCATGGCACCTTCTGTGGATCTGTTGGCAGCGACGTTGTCTAGATGTACTGTAGAAGCAGTTTCTCAAAACATGTCATCGCGATTGGGAAATGAGCCACAGTACAGTAGTTGTTGAGGCAGACTTTATCGACGGTGGCTGTTTCGAGGTAGGTGGGAAGTCTCCTGCCAGAGAGAGGGATGCTGACAGTGTTAGTAAAAACATCAGTTAAGCTGATTGGCACATGTTTTAGCACACAGCCAGGAGTATTATCAGGATCAGCGGCCTGTTTAATGACTGGTAATTACTGACAGTGGCTGGTTCCTTGGAGATGGAGTGGAATTTACAGCTGCCTGGAGATCAAAGTGCGTATAACTGTGTTAAGCTCATCCAGCAACATGACCTCACACACGAGTTTTTAATCCCCTGCCTCGACTGTGCACTGGAGGGTGCCTACGGCGTCATAGTTTGAAGTGTTGGGTCGATGACCAAACTGCCGTATTTGATGCATTGGAAGGAAGAATGCTCTGGTTTGCATTTAAGTGACACAAAAAAGTCTCATAGAGAAGCACCCAAACAGGAATAATCCAAGAAAGTCCAAAGCCTAAGAGGCAACCCAGGAAAACTACACTTTGTAACTATGATAGTGAAGGCCCCATTATCTTAACAAAGTGGATATTTAACAAGTCCTTCAAATTCAAATGTCAAAATGCATTGATGTCCATGCCCACTAGACCCACACATAGAGAAGTTATTTGGTCTGATGGCCCAACAGGATGCATGACATCAACTATTTGTTCCTTCCAAAATGGATTCATATCAATAAAGAACAATTAATACATTTCAGGATCTAGAACGCTTTGTTTAGAGGTCCTGCATTCTCGATTTAGCAGCATGTAGCGGTGTGGTTGCAGATCGTGATCAAGTGAAGTGAACGTCTTGAAACACTCATTTTGATTGTTGGTTCTACGACATTAGCCTTGAACAGTCAGGACTGCGAGGAGATTTGTGTGAGCGAGGCACACGGAACACATGATCAAAGATAAACAGGATATACTGTACCAGCGGAGCACTTGGATTTTTATTTTAGCGGCAAAGAGGAAATAATAAGTTCTAACCTTGCTCCATCTGGCTTAAAAAACGTGTCTTACTTGCCCCTCGATGAGGTAAATCCCCTCACATACCAGCCACATGAAGCAGTGCCCCAATAAAACCTCCCGGCTTTTAAAAAAAAATCCGAAAGTGTTAACATGCCACTCAGAAGCACAATGAGCTCTGTGAGTCCACCGCGGGAAGCCGGCCAGTTCATACCTGCCATAACTGAGGTCACTACCCCGACGTTTGCCTTAATTCTAATCTGGGTTTCCTCTTTTAACTTTTCTAAAACCATTAGTCACCTCATAAAACTCGGAGAATCGTTTTGGTATTTCGCTTTTCATTATCACACATCTTGAACTGATCATCGGGAGCAAAAGCGGTTCGGCTGTGAATTCTCTTTGTTTTGGTTCTGAGCGGTGGAGAAATGTTATGTAACCAGAGGAAAACTGCTTTAGAATTCCTTGGAAATAAATGGATGCACTTCAGAGTGAGGAGGGTATAATTAATTAGCCACAAGTTTGGAAGTCGGGGTTAATTAAGTCGAACAAAAGGGTTCTTTGTGTCCCCTCGGCATCTTTTTTCGCGTCTTTTAAACTTCTCAGAGTGAACCCACATGCGAGAGGCGGAGATGTTCTGTCCGGTGGCAGAAGAGCTGTGTTTTAACTGTTTTGATAATGTAATCAGGGCAGACAACAGGATTCAGGAGACAAAAGGAGCAGTGTGGAAAAACTATTTGATTTGATTTACTAAAGTAAACCTGCACGAAGAGCCACATCTGCCCGGCAGATCAGAGTGAAAGCATTTGCTTCTGTTTATCCAGCGATTCCAGTGTATCAGAGAGACAAAGCCGATATGGAAACCTATCAATGTTTTTTTTAAAGCCAGGGGCATAAAAACACAACAACCGTGACGGTCAGCCGAGAGCCTGTGTTGCCCTAAAGCTTATGTAATACATATCTGGACAGTAGATCTTTGTTCTGTTCAGCTACAATCCTTCTATGCTAAGTCTATCAAAAAAAAAATTGTTAAGGGTGTGAAAAGAAATGTGCTGGCATGACAATAAAGACTCAAAGTGAGCCATAAAACCAGTGGGGACTGGGATCGATACTGGCCCCTGTGCTGAGAGTCTCTGCTCGTAAACTCAGCAGTGTCTCTTCGAAAGTGCTAAGTGCTTGCACACATTACTCTCTCTCTCTCTCACACACACACACACACACAAAGAGACACACACACACACTTGTTGAAAGTTGCATAAGCTACTTTTTGTTTCAGTCACAGACCTCGACATTTATTTTTTCCCCGCGGCCCGAGCGAAAGGCGGGAAATGAAATGTCAAGCAAACAACTGACGTTTTTGAAAACACCAAAAAATTGGTTACTGTAGGAAAATGATTCATTGTGCCTGAAAGCACGAGGAGGGGAAACATGCCACGGTGCATGTTTATTACATCAAACAGCCGAAACCTGCGATGAATGCCAACTTGAATGCCTTCCTCTTTCTAATAAGGCCACATTCGCTTTCATCGCATCCTCACAGTTGTGCTGCACATGCATGAGAAACGGCGAGGGCGTAAGAATGACTCAGTGATACAGGCATGCTGTATGTGTGTACATTACGATCATACATCATTAGGATCAAAAAGAGATTGACAACAAATTGCTGAAGTGTGTGTGTGTGTGTGTGTGTGTGTGTGTGTGTGCTCTGTGAGAGGTGATGGAGCAAGTAAAGTTTTTCTGGCTCGGCCCGCCGGTTAACAGATGACTCCACATGCAATAATTTGTCACAGCTGGAGCTTGATTAGCATCCTCAACAACGGCTGCCTGTTGATGGATCAAGAGCAGAAGGGAGGACCTGGAGGAGGACAAGCAGAGGAGGACGGGGAGCAGTAAACTGAAAGGATGAGAAGATGTAATGACAAAGAGCACGGGGGGAGATGATGAATGTAGGAGGATGTTCCGATGGCTTGATGAAGACGGTGAAGCAGGGAGATCAGCAGTGAGAAACTTTAAAAGAGGAGGAGAGGCGAAGAAGAAGCGGATGGAAGCAGAACAAATACAAATGAAAGCTTGCAGGACAGGAAAGAAAGGACAAAGGAGGAAAAAAAGGATTGCCGTTTTCTCCCCATTCGTTGTTTCAGCACATAAACAGGACAGAAGGCCTGTAGCTGGAATGAAAGCAGTGAAAAAATGGAGCCAATATAAAGTAAAGGGCAGAGGGACGGCGAGTAATTAGGGGAACCTTCATACGGTGGAGAAAAATCAAAATGTGCTCTGACCACATCACTGTGTGTGTGTCTGTGTGTGCACAGGGCTGCGTGTGTGTGTGTGAATACAAATAAGTCGCTGTGAAATGTAACGCAGAATGTAAGAGAGCTGGTGTTACAATTTTTGTGCCGCAGAAAATAACACCGGCATCATTTAGGCTAATAGACCAAATCAGTTTCTGGGGGGATACTAGGGTTGTCAAAAGTATCGAAACTCAAAAAAGTATCGAAACTAAAATGTTGTATCGAATACCATACTCATTTTCAAAAGTATCGATACCAATAATTTTTTGCACTACCTCAGACCTGAAACTTGTTATCATAGTTGCAGTTTCTTTTTGCACAACTGTTTTTTATTATAAATATTTAAAGCGTGGTTCTGTTAATTGCTACATGTTGTAACAGAGGTTATTTTTGCATTTTTCTTGTTAATAATAATATTTCTTTTAAATTTTGGAGTCTTTTTTTAATCCTTGTGGTATCGAAAATGGTATTGAGTATCGAATATTTTCCTGAGTATCGGTATCGAGTTGAAAATTTTAGTATCGTGACAACCCTAGGGGATACGGAGGGAAACACATAGAATTAAAATGTATAAACTGGAGGATTGAGATTATGTGCCTGTTGCTTTATATTGAGATGTTTCTCTCCCTGATTACAGGATCTGTGAGGATCAGGAGTCAGCTGGACAGGAGCCGGAGAGTGGCCCTCAACACGTTCACGGACACACAGACAACAGGTACTGAATCCGTCTATGTCCTCAGCAGTGACAGTCACAGCTGATATGTATTGGGAACCTTCGCATCTCATGTCGTTTATGTGTCTTTGTTGTTGAAAATAAATAAAACTGTTGATTGGATGTATTTGTCGCTCAGTGGTTAATGTTGTGGCTCTCTATAGAGTCCCACTCCATCACTATAATTTGAAGAGTAATTGACAAACAGACCTAATCAGATCAATACATCAAACTTGATCGATACAGTTCCTTTCAAACTAATCCAAAGTGCTTCACAGGTGACTTAACTGGATTCAGAGACTACTGCACAAAATCATAAATGACGGGTGTTAAGACAGTAAAAGCAACTCAATCACCAGAATAAATGTTCGCCGTACATTTCTGCCAAAAATAAGTTGAAACTGAATTTTTCTATTTTTCTCTTGTCACAATGCTGTACCTATCCTCTGGTTTGGTTTATGCACAACAACCACTTATCACGGATTGCCTTTAAATACCTGCTTTTGTCGCCGCAATCACGGATGGCGATGATCAGACTTCCTGTGAGGAAAAGCCCGTTTTGGTCGCCACAAAAATGGCTGGAAAAATGTTTAGGCCTCCTGAAAAAAACCCCACCTAGTTATGGCACCTCAGAACAAAACTCAATGTCCCCAGGTGTCCTTCAAAACATCCAGCGGGAGTTGGTGGCTTATAACACCATGTGAATGGTGGCATGCTGTTTGGTACATAGAGGATGCCAACCTTGGCAGTATCTGTGGTTTGCAGGCATGTTAATGGCTAACATTATATGCTGGCGAAAACACATATACATAATAAAAAC
The DNA here is from genome assembly GCA_903131615.1 of Diplodus sargus. NCBI lineage: Eukaryota > Metazoa > Chordata > Actinopteri > Spariformes > Sparidae > Diplodus > Diplodus sargus. The sequence continues at coordinate 842,591 of CAEMYA010000052.1, forward strand.
ATACAATTCTAAAACGCTACATACAACAGATGTATTTTGACTTCAGTATATTTTCAGCTCCTCTCTGATCCTCCTGAAGGCCGCTCCAGCATCTCGGAGCATTATGGCTGGAAGCAGCATCACCAAATGCTTTCGTTCTGCTTTTTTGGAACAGCCAGCAGAGAAGAACTGGGGGATCTGAGTGGCACTTCCTGGTTCACAAACCAAAAGCATTTCTGAGACCTCCCCGTATCAGAGACACATGGCTGACACATGTTCTTATTTTTATGTTTTTACCTCACTCACTTTGAGATTTTACCACATCACTGGGACAAAGGAAATGAGAGTTAAGTGTTCAGAGATTTTTATGACTTAACATCCTTTTTTCAATTGAACCAGCCTGTATGCAGGTTGTTGTCTGCAGCACGTCCTTCCCATCGCCTCAGCGCAGTCCACCAAGGAACTATATCTACTAGACTAACGCATCAATTTGTGATCCAAAAGATATCATCAGATTCTTTTGTTTTTACTCATATTCCTCCTGAGGAAACACTCATGTTTCAGAACATGCAGCAGACTAAAAAACTAGACAATACGTCTCATCAGTCAAGCCAGGGGGGCTGGAAAGAACCTGGACAGTGCGAAGCTCCCTTGGGGTGTATGAAGTCAGCTTCAAATTGTAGTAGCAGACCTCCTCTTAAAGTTCGTAACCCATCCATGCTGATTTCCTCCTCGTGCTTTTTCTTGGTTCTGACCCCTGTCTCCCGTCCATGTAAAACCAGCCTCGCTCCCCCTCCCTCTTATTCCTGGATCCTGAGTTGAATTGTTTTCTTTCTGACTTACTTTTCTTTTTTTTTTCCATTCTGACCCTCCATTCTTTTGGTTTTCCCTTCCGTGTGCCTCCAGGCGTGACAGAGTGGACGTCTTGGTTCAACATCGACCATCCTGGGGGGAATGGAGACTACGAGCGCCTGGAGGCGATACGTTTCTACTACAGGGAGAGAGTCTGCACGCGGCCCATGGCCATGGAGGCTCGCACGACAGACTGGGTCGCGGCGGCGGACACCGGGGAAGTGGTCCACTCCAGTCTGGAGAAAGGCTTCTGGTGCATCAACAAGGAACAGCCCTACGGTCGCATCTGCTCCAACTATCACGTCCGCTTTCAGTGTCCCCCAGGTAGCCCTGATGACAGCCGCTCAGAGCTGTGCAGATACGAACACTCAGCCATGCGTGCATGTAGCACTGGCTACAGGGTGGAATCAGTCATCATAAATTATGCCTTGTTGTGATTTCCTGTCCTTGAATGTAATGCCAGCGTTGCTCAGGATGTCGCAATCTGTTCTTCAATGTGTGTTCAGTGCAGAGCTACTGGACCGACTGGAGCGAATGGGGTCCCTGTTCAACCACGGAATGTGACGACGTAGGCGTCCAGGTCCGCCAGAGGAAATGTGTCAACACCCAGCCCATGCCTCTCCTGTTGGTGCCGGCGTGTCAGGGCCACCATTCAGAAAGGAGGGAGTGCTCCACCGCTCTATGTACAGGTGATAATCTTAAAAATTACCAGTAAGTTATACAATGTGATGTGGCTAAAACAACGACACTTACAGCAGCTGTAAGGCCACGCTGATGCATCAGCTGTCTCAGATGACAAGAGGACAGAATTCAATACGCAAAGTGACTGCCCATCCCTGAGCATCTGTGTCAGCAAATAACTTCATGCAACATTTAAAGCCCACTGAACATGTCACAGACACTAAAGTGATAACTTCTGATTTTGGCGGCTGAGCCAACAACCTTATGAAAGTGTAATCGAAACTGAGTTTTGCGCCGAACTGACGAGAACATCTCGGACCGATCTGAATGTACCGCTGACTGAAGAATCAATGCTGGACGTCACAGCGATGTGAACGGTGACGTGATCCCTCATAGATGTACCAAGTGCATTTGAATGGTGATGGTGATCAAAAAAAGTACATGAACAAGCCTACAAACAGTAGTTGTGGTCGATATCGTCGACGAACACCAACCAAAAGATGTCAATTGAAACGAAGTGATTGTAATGTGTTCCAGTTTCCAGGTCGCTGCCCGGTCCCTGACCCCAAACCCCTTGTAAAGGTTAAATTGGGAGGCTTGTATGAAATGCGAGGATAACATTAAGCTGGAATCCAATTTTCCTGTATAGATTTTCACTATGCAATCACCACGGCCCAACACATTCACGAGTATCTATAGAAATGTTAAAAAATGCTGGCAATCGATTCTTTCTATAATAAATAGACTCACAATAAGGAATGTAGGGAGGTGGAGAGTGAGTCCGTAACCATTCCTGTGAAAAAAAGTATACAAAAAGAACAATTACACTCAACCAGATGAATAACGTTTATCATAATCACAATAACAATATATATATATATATATATATATATATATATATATATATTGTATTACCATTATAGTGAATAATGCTACTCCTTCATGTAATACCATTGTTACAGCTGAAATTGTTTCAAAAACTGAAGGTCTGGTTTGGATTCTGAGCCATTTTCTGCTGTGACATTTCAAGCAGCACCCTCCAGTGCAGAGCTGCTGCTGAACAGACCTGTGCAACCATTAGCTGAAGTGTTCCTGATTGAGCTACTTGTAATCAGGTATCTTTTCATGCCCATTGTATAAGTGCATACAGAGGGTGCCCGTGTACAAGAGAGTTAACAACTCCCATTATAAAGTTTGAATGACTTAATGAGTTAATGATATCATTGAACACCGATTTAACAGAGAATAAGCAACACCACTCCGCCCTCTCATCACCACCTGTCTCTCTCTCTTTGTGTCGTCAGCCAAGTGGAGTCCGTGGGGTCGGTGGGGGACGTGTTCTGTGACCTGCGGTGGAGGTCGCAGGATCAGGAGGAGGACCTGTATGCGGACCTCGGTGACAATTCAGTGTACTGGACGGCCTGTTGAAGTTCAGAAGTGCGGAAAGAGTCCGTGCCCAGGTACGCTGGGAATACGCTGTAAACCATGTAATATCTTTGCTTTGATCAGTCTGTGCTGACGTCTTGGTGTCTGTCTGCCATCAGCCAAATGTCAGCGTGTGTGCACCGAAGGCCGTCCAAGTGAGGACTGCAGCCGGTGTGTGTGCGACAACCACGTGTTGCACGGAGAAGTCCACACTGTGACCGGTGTCCCCGTGGCAGGGGCCTTGGTGGCTCTGGCCAGCCAGCCCAAGGCGATCCGTGCTCGGACGGACGCCAAGGGTCAGTTTGGCCTCAAAGGTGTCTGCTCCTCCAGCTCGACCTTGATCTCCATCAGGAAGGAGAAGTACGCCCCGATCACTGTCTCCACTTCCAGTAACACCACAGGGTTGTCGTGGGTACAGGCTGTCCTCAAATCAGCTGGTGAGTCCTAATAAAGAAGATTATACAAGAAAAATAATAACACCACATCAAGTATTTTTTTTCCTTCGATCAAACCAAACACAAAGCACGCTAATGGAATACTTTAGTATCAATTCAGGATTTTGTTGGCTATTTCTTAGAAGAGGTATTTTCATAAGAGTTTCCTGATTCTCATTACTACTGCTCCACAGAGCCAGTAAATCCTCCAATCATATACTCAGACTGTAGAAAACAGGAAATTGACAAGACTACAACATAAACAGTCTGGTCTATTGTGAGACTTCACATTGTCTGGAGCACTCACTTACTTGGTTGCATGGAGACCAAATAAAAATAAAGCCTGTGCTGCTTTTCAACCAGTTATTCCCTCAGCAATCATTTTTCATAAGCGCAGAGACCAATGTGAGAGTAAAAGTGACTGAGTTTTTATGAGGCCTCAAAATCTGCAGCAGCATTCACAGAAAAAGCCTTGAGAGATTGCTCCTTTCTGTTTTCCCCAGAAAAGCCGTACATCGTGAAGCACCCGGAGGACAAAGTGCGTTACGAGGGAGGAAGGGTGCTGCTGTGCTGCAAGGCAACAGGATCACCAGCGCCTGACAAATACTACTGGTGAGATGAATACTAGCGCTGGAACATTATTAATCACAGAACAGCGCATAGAAGCAGATTGCATCGGAGTGATCACTTTTACATCCGTTCCAAAAAATCTAATTTCATTTATGAATGATACTTATGGAAGCATATGTTTCTCATTGTTAGAGCAGCAACCATCAATTACTTGTAGCACCGCTTGGGTCTCTACTAAACATCAGCGCTGATGAGAGCGGTGAGAGTGAATCAAGGCTGTGATAATGCAGGCTGGAAAACAAAAACAATGAACTGCAGAGTAGAGTGATATTTCTCAGTGGGTTAATCAGGCATCTCGAGGTGTTCATCAGTATCATGTATTGTATTGTATCATATTACACCACAATATTATGTAGATTCTTTGGACAACGAGATGATATTTGCAGACATCACAAAGACTGCCACGATACGACATCGATTGGATTAAGTTTCACACAGTTAAGAAGAAGAAGAAGCTGCCACCTCTTTCTTTCTTGCTTTTGGTCATAAAAGAAAAAAACACACACACACTTAAGTAATTGTAAACAGTCAAGTGCAGTACAGTTTACTTTACATTCACATCAATTCGGCTCAGTATTAAATGTCAAGGACACAAAACAATAGTTTTTTTTCTAGTCACCATTATTAGTGTAAAACTATAGCATTTTACATTGCATAAATTAGCCTAGCAGCTAGTCAAGTTTCCTTCTACTCATAGCTTAACAAATTACATGTATTATTTAAACTTTTCCTGCTCACCTCTGGTTTAAGTCATTGTGTCTCCCGACAGAATACCGAAGTTCAATTTCAGCCTGCATGCATGTGCCAAATAAGTAATGATGTTGTACCAAGAGCAGATTAGCATACTGCTAAATTAGATGCCTTTTTTGTTTGTTGACCTACCTGTATTTGCTCCAAAATCCCAAATATTTCAGCACTGATTTATTTTTCCGCAAGGCTTTCCTTGGTTGCTTGCCATCACCTGCCTGGCGCTAGCTCTTTTTTTAAGTTTAGGAAGGAGGTGCACTTGGACAGAAACTGTGGCACAGACACGCCCCAAGATATTCAAAATAAAGGCGCATCTTAAAGCTGATGAAATGTATCAATGTTTTCATTTTGCATCGATTATAGTGGATCATTGGTCAATGAACTGATTTATAGATACAGATGGATGGATTGTTACACCCCTAAAGAAACCCCTTTCACATTCCGCATTCACAATACTACACTGGCGCTCAGTAGAGCGTTTGCCTCTGCCCTTTTGGACTCACTGATAGACACCAACCAATCTTATCTGGATCTACACCAAAAGTCAGTGAGGTCTATTCTGGTTGTTCTCCTGACAAACCAACCAACCAACAGACACTCAAACAAATGACTGGCCTCAGTGGGGCAATAAATGATTGGTTAGCGCAGCTCTAATGATCAAAACTCAATTTCAGAATACATTTATAAATCAAAATGGATATATTTATATTCAATATTTTCTTATCTCTGTAACAATTTTTCAAGGTACCACAACGGGACACTGCTGGACAGGAAGGTGTACAAGTATGAAGAAGACCTTGTTCTGCGCGACCTGAAGCCGGAGCAGTCGGGGCAGTACTACTGCAAAACTACCAGCCCTGCAGGCAGCATCAAGTCCTCGCCATCCCTCCTCACTGTGATCGGTATGTGTAGTACGGATGTCAGTGCAGTTTTCTTAAGATGTTACTTACAACCGCACATTCCCAGTCACATAGTTCAAGATGTTCTGTTGGCCATTATTTACCACATGACTGGAGACACATACAAGTGTTGGTAAAATGTTAAATCCTTCAAAGTTCTCTTTCCTGTTAGTCTAAATGTGTTCTCATAGTCAAAAGACACAAAAAATACCACTAGTCAAAGGCACAGTGATGTAACATGAACTGTAATTCATCATCATCAGCATGGAGAGAAAGTAATGTACTATGATCATGGCAAGCGGCACACAGGGATTATAGCTCAGGGTGGCTGCTTTCCCAGTGCATTCGACAATGACGCATGTTGTCAAAGTTCTGCACAGGTTCGAGTAAAACCGCTGACAAAAAGCAAACAACGGCACTTCATTTTACTGTATAAAGAGCAGCTGCCGTGCAGATTGAATACACACTTCGAGGGGAATGTCAGTGCTAAGCTCCAACTAAGTCACCCGTGAGCCATGTCTGTGCATTAAGAGGATTCAAACAAAACCACAGTGTCCCACAACTGAAGGCGGGAGGAAAGTCAGTTAACAGACTATCTGTCATTGGAAAAAAAAACATTACGAGCAAAGAAAATAGGAAAATAAAAATATTAGGGCTCGCACAATCCGGCTGTGCTCGGAGCAGTGAGTTTTTATTATGTTTACTTTGGTTGAGGTAACGGCTTTTCAAACTGGCATTCTTCATTGTGAGGGATGGCTCGGGACACTGTAAAACCTCAATTTCTCCTAAACACTCAGTGTTGGGGTGAAATCCAGGATTGTCCATAAATCTTGTTTCCTCTCTCTCTCAGACAAGTATGCGCTTCCACATCCACGTGGGAGGACAACACATTGCTGAAGTCCTTCAGGTGCTTGTTAGCATAAACACAGATTAAGGAACAGGGTTTTCATGGAAGGCCACTAAAGCAATCTGTTCCAGCCTGCAGACGAATCCCTGCACTCCAAAAGTAATTATGGCAGGAGACACTGTATGTGTGCAGAACAACAGCTGCACCTCTGGGCAAGATGAAAAATGTAATATCTTCGACTCAGCACATTTTCTTCTCACAGTTTACATCATGCAGAAGTTTATTTGATTTCCCATTAAACGTGTTAACCACAGTTCACACAGGTGAAAGGAAGTTACATAACTTATTGTCAAAGGAAACTCCAAAGCCTGTTGGTAAAGCCATCAGCAGTACTGTGATGATATTTCATACACAACATTGCAGCGATCTGTGGATGCAATTATCGACCCACTGTCAAGATGGGCAGCTTTACAAGGATACTTGACTATAAGCTCGACCATGATATCATGCACATTAGTTATTCTGCCAATGTCTGGGTGAACAATAATTCTTTCTTTCCCACTCCCATCTGGATGGTTGGTAAATAAATGTTCCATTCAACTTCATGTCTAATTACCCTTTTATGCACAATCCAGCATCCAACTTGGCCAGTAACTGGTACTTTCAGGCCATGCAGACATTCTGTGTGTGTGTATAAATCATTTATGTGACTGTGTGTATGAGTGTGGGCGCATCCATGTGGGTAAAAAAAAATAGCATGAATATTATTCTTTTAGTTATTTAAAAAAATTTTTTTAGTCATTGGCAAGTTCCACTAGACACTTAATATACACTTGTACTATTCTATTCATACATTGATATATCTGAAAATTATATAATTAAACAGTTGTACAATGCAGCAGAGAACATACCTCCACCGAGCCCCGCAATCCCCTTTAATTCAATCAAGATCGAATATCAAACTCGATATCTCTGTGTCACTCGACCCATACACTTTCATGTTTTATGTATGTGTCTTCTATATATGCCATGTGAACACAATTAAGTAGTAAATAATACAATTTGTCGTCTAATTCACAGCAAAAGGAACACCGGCATGCAATTCCACCCCGGAGACGCACCTCATCAGACTGCCGATGGACTGTGTTCAACCCGGGACTGTTTCCAAGTACTACAACGCAGGCCGCTGCCCTCTCAACAAATGTGCTGGCTCTCTAGATTTTGATATGCGCTGCAGAGACGGGTCCGCGTTCTGCTGTGGGGTCCAGAATATGGAAAGCCGAATCATTGACTGCGGGAGCTACAGCCTCCCTATCCGGGCTGTGACACAGTGCGGCTGTCAGAAGTGTGTGCAGCCGACTGTGCTGGTTCGTGGGAGAGTGGTCACAGCTGACAACGATGAGCCACTGCGCTTTGGACACATGTACATTGGTAAGGAAAGGGTGGGCACCACTGGATACCAAGGAGGCTTCACATTGCAAATTTCTCATGATACACAGAGATTAGTTGTAAATTTTGTTGACCCCACTCAGAAGTTTATTGACACTCCCAAGGTGTTCATCTTGGATAAGAAAGGTGGGTCCATCTACCATGATGTAAAGGTGATGAGAAAGCAGACGCCGATTGATATCAATGCAGGAGAGACTAACTCTATAAACCTAGGGGAAATTAAAGGGGAAGACCCCATTGGTCAGTTGGTTATTCCTCCCAACTCCTTCCACAAGGACAATGGCGAAATCTATGAGGGAACTGTGAAAGCCAGCGTCACATTCATTGACCCGAGGAATATCACCACGGCGGCTGCGGCCCCTGGCGATCTCAACTTTGTGGACGATGAAGGTGACATGCTCCCTTTGAGGACCTACGGCATGTTCTCTGTGGACTTCAGAGATGAAACCAACAAGGAGGTACTCGGAGCCGGAGCTGTTCAAGTCCTTCTTGACACACAGCACGTCAAAATGCAAGAGCACATTCCCAAAATGAAACTGTGGTCTTTAAACCCAGACACGGGAGTCTGGGAAGAGGAGAGTGACTTCTACGCCACGCAAACTACTGGTGGTCACGGGCGAAGCAAGCGAGAGGAGCGCACATTCCTCATAGGCAACATGGAGATCCGAGAACGTAGGCTCTTTAATTTAGACGTGCCTGAAAATAGGCGCTGCTACGTCAAAGTCCGTGCCTACATGAGTGACAAGTTCCTACCTACTGAACAGCTGGAGGGTGTTGTGATCAGCTTGATAAACTTGGAACCCAAACCTGGTTATTCCTCTAATCCGAGGGCATGGGGGCGCTTTGATAGCGTCATCACTGGACCTAACGGGGCTTGTTTACCTGCTTTCTGTGATGCCCAAAGGCCAGACGCTTACACAGCTTACGTCACGGCAATGATGGGTGGGGAGGAACTGGAGGCAGCTCCCTCCTCCCCAAAGATGAATCCAAACATCATTGGAGTGTCTCAGCCATACCTGGATAAAATCGACTACCAGCGCTCAGACCACGAGGATCCAGCTCTGAAGAAAACAGCCTTCAGAATTAACTTGGCAAAGCCCAACCAAAATAACCTTGATGAGACCAATGGGCCAATATATCCGTATCAGAATTTAATAGCCTGTGAAAATGCTCCCGTTGATGCGAATCATTTCAGATTCTTCAGAGTGGAAAAGGACAAGTATGAATACAATGTTGTTCCCTTCGAGGAGAATGATTTGACGACCTGGACTGGAGACTACCTCTCCTGGTGGCCCAATCCCCAGGAGTTCAGAGCATGCTTCATTAAGGTCAAGATCCAAGGGCAGAAGGAAGTGATGATCAGATCGAGGAATCTGGGAGGAACTCACAGAGAAACAAAAAGCAAACTTTATGGCATAAGAGACATTCGCAGCACCCGAGACATGCGAGAGGCCAACACCTCAGCAGCCTGCGTAGAGTTCAAATGCAGCGGCATGTTGTTTGATCAAGCTGAGGTGGACCGCTCGCTCATATCAGTGCTTCCTCAGGGGAACTGTCGCAGGATTAACACTAACAGTCTCCTACAAGAGTACCTCATCAAACATCCACCAGTAGCTCAAAATAACGAGTCCCATGCGTTCACCATGCTGGCGCCTGTTGATCCTTTGGGACACAACTATGGCATCTACACAGTCACAGACCAGAATCCCAGGGTGGCCAAGGAGATTGCTATAGGCCGCTGCTTTGATGGCACCTCAGACGGTTTCTCAAGGGAGATGAAGTCAGACTCTGGAGTGGCTCTGACCTTCAGCTGTCCAGAGAGGAAAATTAACAGAGAAAGCCTTTTCCAACGTCTGCAGACCAACCCTGGTCAGACTCTGTCTCAGATGGCGAGGGACATGAGGGAGTCGGAGGGTCTGCAGGCGCAGAGATTATCCTCCCAGGTGGTGGCCTATCCTTCAGAGCAGCAGGGCAGGTCCCAGAGTCGCAGAGTCAGCTCTACATCCAGGAGGAGAGTGTCCACGCGCATACAGCGGCGCCAATAGATGTGACAAGAGGTAGGCCTAGATAGGGTAAATCGAACTGTATATACATTGACGATAATATCAGCATTTTAAATGTTCTTTGCTTTTCATCTCTAGGTCTTCTGTCAATGATGGCATCAAGTCGAGGGAGTAAAAGTTGAACGTCTGTTAATGAGCATGAACTCCCTCCTCACTATGGAAACCACAAAACCAAGGCAGACAGCAATTCAGCAAAATCAATGAGTGTGATTGAACATATTCATTAGACGTATACTTACTTGAAGGGTTCGGTATATCATTTTTCTTCCTTCCCTCCTCAAAGAAATGCATCATTTGTTTGTATGTAATGCAGTGACTGGCATTTTTTTTAAATCAGCTTTGGTCTAACTTTATGTATGAATAGACAAACTTGACGTTTGAGATGGTAACTTTTATAGTTCTAATTTGTGGCATTCCATTTTCCCCATGGCGGGTGTTTTTGCTGACATCTCTCAATGCTTGAGTCGAAAACCAAACCTTCAAAAACTGTTAATACTAAGCCAGGCCCCAAACACTTCATAACTGGCCATTCCTTTCCGCGAACTTCATTCAAGATCGGCAAGAAACCAACTTGAGGTCCTTGTTGTCTGCAGCAGACACTGAACCCTTTTTCTACAAACTGGGAAACTCTCTCCACCAAGGGGAGGCAAAAGAGACATGTTGGGTGCAGGGAGGGTGAGGCATGCCACCCGGGGGAACAGAGGATGTTTTCAGTCATGCTCCTAATGTTTTTCTTCAGCATGCCACATTGCCAACTGTGATTCAGCCAAACGTCTTTCACACCTACTTAAAATGTGCAAGACCGAGGCCTTTGCCAAGACAAGCACCGATCTCTCTAGTGGCAAGCAGTCTAGAATGAGGATAGTCCATTGTGAGGTATGACATGATTTCCTTTTGTCCTCTGCACAGTCCAAATTTGCATCACCAAACTCAAAACTGTACTGTTCATTCACAAATATTTCACTTTCTCAAAAAACGCTCACTGAGACTCATTAAGGGTCTTGACTTTTTGACGTTTTAATTGTTGGGGTTATGTGTTTGTCAGCTGCCTTTGTATCTTGAAGTGCAATAAGTATATAATTTAACTTTTAAGTAAGATTAGCATGTAACAAACAATTACAGCACATGAAAAGTGCTGCTGGAGAATGAAGCAAACTCCCTCAGTACATGTAGCAAGTAGTGTGGTGAAGGTGTTTGTACGAGATCTTGCACAAGACCATTTTCAGTGATTTAACGCAAGTAATTTAACTGCTATGTTGTGTAATCATTCTTCAACTCTCTCAACTACATAGACTCTTATTAACCTTTCCATACTTTGCTGCATGGCTCATTTGATTTTAGAATTAGTGGACCACGGTAATCTTTTCAAACTTCAGCGGAGCCTTCTCTTCATTAACAAACCCCACTGTGAGACTCGTACACAGGAGAGTGATAATTAAAAAAAAATACACGTGTGAATTTACTGGCTAAGTTTTTTCAGTGATCCTGTCATTGTGGCAGAATGTGTGACAATCTAAGAACTCTCAAAGTATTCATCTTGATAGATATTCAGACATATAGACCTAAAAATACTCAGCTATTTAATCGCTGTCGGTAATAAAAAGAAACTTCACTTGGTGATAAAGACTCAACAGTTGCTTATCTGCAAAATGGGCACTTGCAGAACCGAGAGAGAAGCTCTTCAAGCTGAACTAATCCAAAACCACATAAGGGGGATCACGGAGGACTGAGGAGGCGGACAAGTAAACATAAGCCTCATTTTAATTGGCAAATAAATTACATAGTCTCTTGATAACTATTAAAAACAGTTTAACTCACTTTCACAAACAGCCAAACAAGTTAATCTCCAGGGCACAATGGAAGAAGTTAAGCAATCAAGAATAAACTGGACCTATGGGAATTACGGTCCAACATATTTATCATCAAAATGGCCCCCAATCCACTGTACAGCTAACTCTTCATCCATTCAACCCTGACTTCATTTTTCATTCCTAATGTGCAGCAGATTTATTGTTTCATTTGTGCCAAGAGGTGGCATCGCGAGGTTGAATGTTTAAATGAAAACCATATATCGTAACCCTACACTCGTACTCGGCCCCACTTTGAAAACAACAATCTCCTCCGTTATGCGCCGTGAGCAGCACGCTTCAGAACAAAAAAAAACACTCAGAGCTGTGTAATAAAGGGTGACAACGCGCGTTACCTTCACCGTGATCACTGACGTCTCTAATCACAGGCCTGCGGGCCGTCCACAACTCAACAGTCCAGATCTCCAGATGAAAACAAACGTCCCCCCGCAGCAGATGTAGCATCCGCCCCGTAAGATGATGATTGAATCCAGGTGTGGGAAGAGATAAGTCCCATAAAAATGCAATGGTGTGTGAGGTCAGCTGAGGAGGCCCGACAGCTGTAGAGCAACTGGAAAGGAAATGTTAGACCAAAGACATCAAGAGAAAGAGGAGCGAGATTATCTAGTGATGGATTTAATCATTTTGAGGCACTGTTTGGTAAATGGAAAAAGGAAGGGGAAAATATTAGTGGTCTCTGGCCTCACAGCCCATCACTTACAGAGTATCGGGCTTCGAAAGTGGTTGCACATGGAAGAATGCAGGTTTTCGGAGGAGAACGCTTTGACAGGAGAATTGGCTTATTCATGAGGAGAAGTTATCAGAGGAGTTTGAAGGACAAGGTAACAATAATAGGTTGAGTAAACCTTTATATAAGGCTTTGCATGTGAAAGTAAGCCAGGCTCTCCCAACAGTTACTTTGTCTTCTGGGGAACTTCAAAGGAGATTAAAGATCCTCCAGAGTGTCTGGTTTAATACCTCAAGAAAAACACTTTCCAAAGACTTCAGAATCAAATAAGGGAGTTTGAGACTGAATCCAACAGATAAAACACAGCGCAACAAAAAAAATCTCCCTGAATCTCAGTGGGATATGTAGGAGCAGCAGCAAGCGTTTCATTTTTACAGGGATTCAATGTTAATATCACAAATGTAGCTCTAAGGAGCTCAATGTATTTTTGTTTTACAGCCTAAAACAAATACTTTGACGTTTTTGGAAATAAGATTACATTGTCTTGCTCAGAGTTGGATAAAAAGATCAACAGCACTCTCATTTCTGTCCATTAAACAAGGCCAGAGCCAGTGGAAACAGGGTAAACAGCTTGCCAGGGTCTCTGCTGAGAGAGAAAAAAAAAACTTCATGGCTCTGGCAGGAAAGGTCATTTTTACACTTGCACAAGTTCAAAAGCAAGCTTAAAATGTTTTTTAGGCAAAGTTTGTCACCTTTGGACAAAACTAGGCCTGCTGTTTTTATCTTTTTTACAAGGTTAAAGCTAAGCTAAGATGGCTGGAGCTTGGTATTTACTGTATTTTGTGGAAGTGGTTTGAACCTTCTCATCTAAACTGAGCTGAAAATAACAAATACCTGCGTTTCCCAACAGCATGCTATTGTTTTATCCCCATAGACTTACTGACTAAACATGGACAGTTTTTTGTAACAGTCAAAACCCGGTGAAGTTAATTGCTTTCGATTAATACTTAAACTCACTTTGCGTCTTACTGTGGCTGCACGTAATGCTAACCGGCTGCATTTCACTAAAGCTCTCAATCTACCAGAAAGCACAGAGAATTTCACAGTATCTTAAGCGTGTCAGATCTGTCCATTATCTCTTCTGTACAGTCCAGCTGGTCTCAAGGAGATCATAATTTATTCAGGAGGTCATCCACGGAAAAAAAAAAACCCTTCCAAAAAACTTTCTGGAGCCTACGAAGAAGAGTTGTATATTTGGCACTGTGCTCCAGGAAGCCGCCCTGAGCGCCGGTAAAAAAAGAATCACACAAATTAACTCCTGATCATTTTCTCTGTCAGCGCTTAACTATTGCATGGTGATGCCCATCTCTCGTTTCTTTTTACGTGTAAATTGTGTATTGTATGAAATATACTATAACTGTATGAATAAGAAACTGTAAATAAATGATTTTGTGTACATGTTTTGATTCTTACTCTTACGGGTTGTGTGTTATGTATTAAGGGAGGAACTAAAAAATCATGAAATATTGAAAAATTTCCCGTTTCTGAATGAGAAAAGTGGGTTTTAGTCCACTTTCTGTCACATATATAACAATGTTGCTTACATACAATAATTTAATTTGTGAATCAAACAATACAGGTACAATTTCACATCTTGCATAAGTCACAACAATAAAAACAATAGCGACATACAACCCATTGGTAGTTGAAATTAAAGTGTATGCAGTCATTTTAACATACCATAAATAATTCAGAAAACAAACAAGTAGCGAAATGTATTAAAATATTTGAACACATGAAAAGTAAAGGATGTGTAGCAAAATGCTGACATGTACTATGTTTACACTGACACCAAATAGCTGCATCTCCATTGTGTCTGCCCATTACCCCCCTGAGGGGATGAGTTACAGAAATCTTTCGGGACTGGAATTACTAGTGTAATAAAGTCGCACGACGGGGAGCGCAGCAGGGAGGGAAAATGAGCGTGTTGAGCCACGCTGTCACTGACACTTTCATGACTGCTCTCTGTGCCTCTGCCAGAAGTGGAGCTGACAGAAAATCTAGTGAGTGACTGCGCTCACCACTGAGGAAGAAAGAAAACACTCGCATCAGTGCACACACACACACACACATAAAGCTAGAAAAACACATTTCTCTTGAGTCAATGGTGCATTTCAGGTCGTGAACCTTCCCTCCGGCGCCTTGCTAACCGTTTCCTTTGAGTCCCATTGCGTCAGTAACAGACAAACCTGTCTGTGCACAGGCCAGCAACGGAGAGAAACGCTGATGGAGACGTCTTTTGCTCGGACTGCCACCAGTGGTAATTGCAGTGCCCTTCATGTGTGTTCTGCTTGCTGGAACCACATGTGGGTTAAAACACTCCAGAAGCACAAATTCTGAAAAAAGGGAGTTTCTGTCGCGTGAGATCACTGGAATAAATGTCTAAATTTATCCAAAGGCCACAACTCAACAAGTGTGACTGCTACTCTGTGACAATTTGAGGCCTCAGGTGACACTTGTTAAAGACATGGAAGAGGATTATTGGTAGTAAAGAACACAATGCCCAGTTCGGCGTTAGTTGCTGAAGAGACAACTGTCAGCACACGTTCACCATTAGATGATAACAAATTTAAAACGCTGAAAATCAGTGGAAGCTTTATAATCAGGGAAGGTGATGAGTACCAGTTCTTCTAGCGTTCTGTCCATCAGTATGGACATCAAGAAAAAAATCACTGGATTAGGTCTTAGGTTATATAATGTAACAGCCCTGTCGCCAGGATATAATGTAAGCAGCTAACGTTTTTGCAAGCCACAGATATGACCAAGGCTGCCAAATGGCCGCCTGCAGTTTGAATCACACTGCTGGATATTTTTAAGGAAACCTGGTGACATTCCCATCCAAAGCTTTGGGCGTTAAAACCAGGTGCTTTTAAGGAAACCTTAGACAATTCCAGATGACTTCCAGCCAACTTTTTTCCGGCTATTTTTCACGGGACGTCAAACTAATGTGGTCACCAAAACAGGTATTTCAAGCTAAACAGTGATTAAATCCTAAACCCAACCAGATGGGTTTTTTTGTGCCTGAACCTAAGCAGAAAGAAATAGAAAAATCAACTGAACAAACCATAAGTTGAACTTCAGTTTTAACTTGTTTTGCAGTACTTACATTTATTCTGCTTGATTGGGTTGAATGTAATAATTCCGATGGCATCTAACATGACTCAAAAAACACAAAGGCTTCATTTCTGGCTGCATGGGATCATCCCCTCATTGCAATAATGGTTTGAGCTGTGCACATGATCATTCTGCATTTAATTAGAGACAGGATTTTGGAGAATTCTCTGTATACCAAATATTTGCTTGCTAGTGCATACAAGACCGGCAAAAGATTGGCAGGAAGGAGTTGGAGAGCACTTTCAGATGGTGGTTAGTGGGTTTCAGTTAAACATTTAAATGCCCAAAAATGCAATGGGCAAACAGCTTACGCTCTGCCCGGAATCAAATCTGCTGATTCTCCCATAACACCTGCTGAGAAAAGTCAATGTTCTGTATTTGTGTTGCAGCATCGAGCTTCTGTCTGGTGCGTGAACAAAGTCAGCAGTGAGCTGTTCGTATTCAGTGTCTGTGATGAGTCTCCACCTGGAAGGCCAGCAAGAAAAACTCTGAAACAATTTAATGATGTCATGCCCTCTTCAGACAATCAGATATAATCCTGAGTCCACAGCAATCTAAGTAGAAACAGTCTGTGAAAAAGGACAGATAAGGCTCAGGAATGTTTCAGATGGCTTGGGTTTGTGGAACAAGTCTTAAAAATAGCCAGAGTGGGGCTTCGCTATACGGCACAGCCGTCTCACGTCAAGCTGAAAGTTGAGGTTGTTCAATTCTTCGGATCCGCAGGGAAAGGCTGTAAGGAGAGACGAGTGGTGTGTTTCACGTACACATTGCCATCCTCCAGCTTGACTTCATATACCTTTTGCTGTAAAAAAACAAAACAAAACAAAAAAAAGCACATCATACAGAGAGATCTGGTAGAAACACAACATCATTAGCTACAGTGGAAGCAGAGATAACTCACACAGCACATGTAAATTAGCATCTTGCTATCAACACTCACAAACTTATGAACAATTGTTTGTTGCAGCACCGATGTTACCGTTATGTTTATGTCAAATAAATAAACTAATCTAAATCTTAACATGCAAAAGAGCATTGTGGGCTTCCAGTGAATTTAATGTCAATTGTGACAAGTCACGGTGTGGCAGATGTTTGCTGTTTTTCATCTTTTGCATGACAGTGGACATCACAGTGATGTCTGATTAATGATTAAATTAAAATAAAAAAAAGATGACATGTTTATGGAAAGTTCTTGTTTGGGCGGGTCACTGATGCGTGCATCCAAACAGCAGAAGAAAAGGGAAAGAAAGATGTTTGAAGAAAAAAGAGAAACAAAATCTCAACTTTGACTTATAAGCTTTGATTTCGATCGGCAGATCATCCAACATCTAATAAAAAAGGATGATTTGAATACGTATCACTGCAAAAGTTCACACTAAGGCCAAGCTGCTTCTGCCTTGATGGGATACAATCAGGTTTTCATGTGATGTATCTGAATTGTATGTCATGTCCTTGATGTTGATGTCTTTGATTAATCTTTGTAGGTCTCATCAGTATTTTCCAACATTATCTCCTAGACCCTGACAGATATATATCATTTGGCTGATATTGTCTATATTTTGGAGATATTTTTTCTAATGTGCGCCGATATTAAAACTTTTTATTCATGTTTTACAGAACATAATGTGGAAAAACATGCTAATGCTGGTAATTTAGAATGGTTAAAGTCACAGTTAAACTGAACTGATGGCTCCATTACATTTGTGCCTTTGTCAACACAAACATGATTACATATGTATTCTGTTTATATACGAAAATCAGCCACTAGAATATATAATAATAATGGAATTTATTTACAGTTTAATATCAGTATCGGCTGCAAAAATCCAGCTTTGGTTGGGGTCTGGCACTTTATTACACTTTATGTTCAATACTGAGAATAAGACGACATGTCACTGTTCTGGTGACAGAAAAAAAAATCAGTGTTATGAAACAACAACGTCATATTTGCCTGTAAGGAGGTGCCTGACTTCCCGGTTCTCAGCTCAAAGTCGTAGTCGTGCCAGGGGCAGAAGACCTTCAGGACCCCGTCGGCCTCCTCGATGTCCCCATCGCACAGAGGGCCGCCTGGGAGACAAAGGAAATTGTTAATCGCATTTTCTTCCTCTCCAAAACAGATGACTTGTGCCGTCTTCCCTTCTAGGAAAATGTGATTTGACAACACGCTGCGAAACTGATAAACCTGTCACTATGGACACGGTAGCCTGGCAGTTGTAGGATAAATACACCAGAAATAAACCAGACGCATCTACCTACATTCTCCATGTTAGGATGAATGTACTTACTATTGATTATATTTATAAAAACGATATATAGCTAGATAGATAGATAGATATAGCTGCAATTCACATAAAATCACAATAACACACAATATAAAACAGACAGGAATGGTAAAAATAATACAATATGTACAAAAATATACACACATATATCATACTGCAAGATTAAAAGGGGACAGACAGAATAAATACTGGAATATAAATCTAAAATGTGGAGTGTTCAGGTTCTGGTTGTGTCCTCTCCTCTCCCTCCTGCCCACAGAGTGATTGTAAACTTTGTCTGTGCGTAAATCTGCTCACTAAGGGTTAAATCTGATACGCTCAGCTCAGAGTGAGTGTGTGGATGCTGAGGCTTTTTTTTTTTACCGGAATGTGCGCAGCGAGCATCCATCGCAAAGAACTCCCCCTTCACGTAGAAGAGGCAGACGTCGGAGCCGCGGCCGAGCGGGGAGTACATCAGCCGGCAGCGCTTGCTGGAGAGCTCCGCGACAGGGCCTACGAGCCTCCACGAGCCGCCTTCCGCGTTCCCCTCGTCATCTCCGGAGCCAGAAGCCATAAACAAACAGCGAAATGAGCTGCTTTCCTAATTTGCCGCTACTACAGGGCTCCTTTTCTCCCCCCGCCGGTGTGAATGAATTGGTCTGTGGGAATGTTCCATATTAACCACCGGGGCCGGGTTGGTTGTGAGACGGTCGGCCGAGCGGGGTGAGCTGCAGCTCGGCCAGCTCCTCAGTCAGCCATCCGGGACATCATCATCATCATCATCATCATCGCACACGGAGCGGAGCAGTGCAGCCCGGGCACGGCCGCTCCTCCGTGCATTAACGTCCGTCACGCCTAACACACAAGCAGCACCAACACCCTTCATTAAACTCAC
>CAEMYA010000052.1:871129-905249 GCA_903131615.1 Diplodus sargus
GAAAACAATATTTGGTGTAAAAGTGATTCGATCCACACAAGGGTTCAAGATAAAATGATTCTGTTAAAGGGGTAGGCCAAAAACTACAGACATTGTTTAGCCCCCTCGCCCCCTTTCTCTGCAACGTGCCTTTCAGTTGGATAACCGCTCAACATGGTTCCTTAGAAGTCTCAGTTTGACTCATAAAAAACCCCACAAACACTAAAACATCCTCTCTAACTGACACATGGGAAAAGCTCTGGGTTGATCAAAATATCAAAGGAGACATATTGTGCTCATTTTCAGGTTCATGATTTTATTTTGAGTCACTACTAGAATAGCTTTACATGCTTTAATGCTCAAAACACATCTGTTTTCTCATTCTATCCAGCGCTACAGCTCTGTACTCCCCCTCTTTCTGAAATGCTGTTTTATCTTCTGTCTCCTTAAGATCCCCCCCTCCAAAATACCCAGTCTGCTCTGATTGGTCAGGTCTCACAAGCCTGAGCAAGCACCACTAACAACAACAAGAGAGGAGCTTTGCTAAATCAATTTGTACGTGCTAAACTAGTCTCGAGTCATTAATTATGCAAATGTGTGATGTGCTGCTGTAGTGTGATGTCACAAAGTCACAGAATTAAGGGCAGAACAACTGAGGCGTTTAAGGAGCAGTGTTTTCTGTAGGAGAGAGGAGCTTCCCCTGGTGTGGACTCTGACCTTATTAACTTTCAAGATTTTTTACATGTACAAAAAAAGCACAACAGGCCCCCTTTAAAATGTTAATCTGAATCAAATTCAGTTCCGCCCGAGGCAACATACGAGCTGCTCTACCGTCTTGATGGAGGTTGTTTGATAGAAGATGCTACTCAAGGCTGAAACAAAGAGACAACCCTGAGCTGTTTCAGCAGTTTTTATTTACAGATTGTTCTGCAAAAAAACCTCAAACATCACTTTTAAGACAGTACACTTTGAACGATAGAAATGAAAGATTTAATGGTTCTTTGTTGACATCAGAAATGTGAATTATATTTTGAGTGTGTAACATACATAATGACAATATTTCTCAAAAAAGTTTCAGGGCTCTTTCATTGAACCTACTGGTTATTATTGGGTTGGTGCATTACAGCAGCTTTGATAACCAGTTTAATAATATAATATTTTTTGCTAGATGATATGAATTTAGAATCTTTTTGGCCTGTTAAGTGTGCACATACAAGGAATCTGAACCCATTTTTACCACTAAAGAAATATCCATATGAACTAACAAATTAACATGTATACTGCTTGAACTTTTATACTAGTTGTACTTCTACAAGGAGCTCTGACTCCATGCCCCTGGCTGAATAGTCATCACTTCTTTCATTTGCATTTAAAAAAAGATTTCTTTAATGCTCGCATACATAACCGCCACCTTCTAATCAAGGCCGACTAAAGCCTTGTTCTCTTTGATTAAATCCTAATTTCGTATGTGCATATCCATCTGACAGCATAAACAAAATCGCTGTCACAAACAGGGTATGCTAAGCTCTCGACAGCTCCGTAGTTAACCAGCATTGATCTCACATGCTTTGCGAAGTTGTTTTTTATCAGACAATACATCTCTGCATGGTGTTGTCTCTTAGCAAGCGGTCGGCTTCCTTAAGCGAAATTACTCACATCTCGGTGGGGCGATGGTGTTGAAACAAGAACAATGTGCATGTGCAAAGATCACAGACACGCATCTCAAATATCCTCGGGGACCGATCGAGAAAGAAAAGTTGCCCCAGATAACTCACTGCTGCTGACAAATCCTCGCCCTGTCCCATTCATAATTGTACCCTATTTGACAGATACTTTTGAACCTAGTGACAAAACACTACTCGCATTTTGAACATAGCTAGAATAATCCACCAGAGAGAAGAATAAATGAGCCCTGTTCTCTCGGCTTGGCATGCAGTGTACAATGTAACAGCTTCATTATGTTTTGTCTCATGCCCCAGATACCAACCCATTAAACTAACCGTATCTCAGGATATACACCTTGTAAATATATACAAAATACAATATCAACTGAAAAAAAAGGTCTTCAAACTATATCTGACACACGACCAATTTAGAAGACAGGGCCAGCTAATATTTGCTGCCCTTGTATATCTGAGTGGAGTATGGACCCAAACTAATCCTGCATAGAATTTAAAGGGGAGGCATCTTACTCTTTTTGTAATAAAAACTGGCAAACAAACCAGATTCTGATCCCAAATGCACTGATGTCTGAACACATAATTTGTTCACAATCTGACACCAAATGAAAATGTCAGTTCTGAATGGTATGCTCAAACATCCCATCATTCATTTCAGAAAAAAAAAGCTGACGAGACATTGAGGAGCTGCAGTTCGGTTTTACCACACTTCACTAACATCTGGGGCAAAATTTTCCTCAACCTCAGACACCTCTTGTCTTCCACGTGTTGCTATATTTCACTTCAGAGCTGGCAAATATGATAAATTGCACACTGAAAACTAGGTCGGGGCAGGAGCTACCTGGTTGGAATAACCTGCACATTGCCCAGGGAATCCTCCGTGCTTTCCTGAGAGCAAGCTCGGAGTATTAGAGCCACAGTGGAACTCTAATTAAGTGCTGAGTGTATTTCCAGCCTGAGATCTGGAAGGTTAAAGGTCCAGTGATTGTCCAATGTTCATATATCAATCAGAAACAGGAAATAGGATCAAGGTATTCTGGCAAGTGAACATATATCTGAAGAAAAAAGCCGTTAAAATATCCACGTGCTGACGACGTGCTGAGCACAGAGTAAAGTCACACTTCCATTGTGTTATTATCATTATTGAGCTTCTCTGGTTTCGGAGGCGGTCTGGCCGTGTGTGCATGTTAGTGCATGTGAGCCCCCTCCCTTCGAAACTGCAGGACCTGCCCAGTTTATAGACACAGCAACCAGAGGTGTGTGTGTGTGTCTATGTGTGTTCTGGCTTAGGCCACTTTTAAGGACACCAGATTCAGGATTGCATTTGCATGAGAAAAGGTCAACTTAACCTTCAACAATTCAAGAGTAGCCCAAGTTGGTGGGCAAAGTGCGGACTCGGGCTGCTGAGTATTTTCATCTGCATGCCATCAGAACATAAACTCCCATTTAGTTCTAACATGCTGGTGCTGAGCTGCGACCACTAGTGGTACACAATTTGGCTTTTCAGACCTCTAACATGCTAACCAGCTTGCAGCAGCCCGTCCTGGTCCTGAGCTCTCAGTCCAAATTGCTAACCAGATGGCTAACCAGCTAATAGTAGCTACAGTTGGCAGCAGTTCCACAGGCTGCCATTTCTAACATATTGAACCTTTAAGGAATGAGAAAGAACCGTGATGTGAAATTCTGCTGCTTCACAGCTCACGCAGAGGATGTGGTTCATGATATTCATCTTGTATTACAAACATAGTTGCATCGTTTCAAAGCCATCTCAGGTTTTGAAATAACGTTCCTTCAGTCTCTGGCGGCAAGATCACATCGTAGATAAATCATAAACTCTGAACATGACCTCGTTACATGGCCTGATTAAATACATTTTTTAACCTCTTGGTTACTTTACCAGTCTGAAGGGTTCAGAGGGGAAACGAGTGGAAGAGAAGAACAAATGAGCAAAACACTGAAATTACTTAAACAAATGGGGGTAATATGAAATTTCCACTTCCCCAGAGTTAAAAGTGATTTCTTGTATGGGTTTGCTGAATCTGTACTTATGGCACGAAGTCGTTTGAAACTGCAGTTATGAATATTTTTTAAAGAGGTGAATTCAAGCCGTCTCCTTTGCTCCAAATACCATCCCTCAATCCTGACTGCTTACTCTTTTTTTCCACAGGTTAGACTGCTTATGCAGCTAAAACTCTTCTGCAGAAGTGGCGGCAACCTCTTTTGTCAACATTTTCAATGTAAGCTTTTCATAATATGCAACAACTGTGCAGCAGATTAAAGCATTTTAAGTGATCATTTATCACCACATCACTACAAACGTTCTGAGATGAGTTCAGAAAGATACATTTAAACTGTTTATGATTCTAAAACAGCTGATGCTGCATTTGACCCAGCTTTATTTCACAATCTGTTTCACAAAGAGTGGCCTGTAATATGAAAGCTCTTAGACCTTGAAAGGAATATCATCATACTGTGACCGTTGCATAAGGCCAGACCTTTGAGACATGAATCATTGTGGCAAAACAGGTTAGTGTTCATACTTTTAAGCATGTGAAACTAAAGAAGCACGAGGCAAAACAATGTTTCTTTCCAGAGGTCATACAGCGCTTATCCTGCGGATGAGGCCTTTCTGCATGAAAATACTGTGAATCAGTATTCACTCAACAGAGTGCCGCAGAAGTGAGTCTTGAAACTCATAAATCGGTCACCAGTTTTGTTTTTATGGTTTCCTCGTCTGAAATCAAAGGGGCTTTTTGACTGGGTTTTCAGTTATATGCCTGAGATAAGGCCTGTGGTTAACACATGCATAAGAGATTTTCACCTTTTGTTCCACAACATAAAATATGCCAGTACATGCCTTATGTTCGAATAATGAAGCGTTTACGTGACTCAAAAAAGTTGATTGAGAACAAGGCGGTCAAATAAGACTCTAGAAGTTGTCGGGGACATTAAACACGGAGACTCGTCTATTCACTAGTCCGTCTTAACAGTTGACTTGAGTTGCAAACTCTAACAAAACAACTTGTAGATAATTTATAGTGGCATTGATTTTTTTTGCCTGTGCCGATTTCATTTACACTCCAAAATCACAAAAGTGTTGTTCAACTGTGAGGATTATCTTGATGAACAAAATGTGTAAATAGCATAAACTTGTGTTTATCACAGAGCTCATCGTCAGCAATAATCCAAAGCCCACTTCAAAAGTCCCGTAGACTTTTTGTTGATGGAACCAGAGCAACGTTAACATCTGGGTTAGCCTACATAAATACATCATCCGTGCAACCCTCTAAGGAGGATACACATTTGCACGGGCATGTGCTGCAAGAAAACCTCACCACACAGTGTCTCATTACATGTACATCATTAGTCTTTTGTTAGTTAAACGCATGTAAGCTGAGTATCTTTGTTGCATGAGATACGCTTCAATCTCTCTCTCCTTGTTCATTGTCAACTATATTGAACAAAAATTTAGCACCAAAAATCACAAGAGAGAGAAATGCTTTACATCAATCAAGCAAAATATCAGTGGTTCTTCTAAAATCTACAAGATAAAGACGGTCAGTGATGCATGCTTTCATCTTCAAGACTCTCAGCAATCCTGAAATTAGCAAAACCCAGCACGTGTCATTCTGCTAAAAGTTTTCATGGGCTACCTGCTTACATGTCGTGTGTGTTACTGGAAGATTAAACAAAGGGCAAAGCAGAGAATTCAGACTGCATTGTGACTCAATTTGGTTACTGTTTTGTTAATTCTGAGATCGACGCAAGCATGAGCACGCTTTTCGTCACTGTGCAGCGTTGACGGCACCTCTCACAGACGCTGGCAATAAAGTGCAAGCTTATATAACCCCGTCACATCCCCATACCATCCCTACAACCCCACGACCATTCACGTGCATCTTGCACCTTGCTATGCTTTACTTTCTGAGGATGTGCACTGGCGAGGCAGCCATCATGGCTCACATGGCCCTGATTTGCCCCGCGAAACGGAGCCGGAGCCAGGTCAGTAAACGATAAATGTGACAGTGACAAATAGCAGCTATTCAGTGAATGACTGAACTGTTGACGTCCAGGACTCAGCTACTAAATCATGAAGAAAAAGGGCACAATGGATTAGGCGTATAACGGCGCAACAAAGCTGAACAAAAATGTTTTAAATATCCTGCTATGAGGCCACAGAAATGAATCACAGCTCAACAATTAACTGACTCTGACTGTTGTATGTTTTGGCGGTAGATCATAACAGTTTGTGCAATCTTTGTAACTTTGACTTTCATTCAAACAGAAGTAATCATAGCGCACGTTTGTGGTTGTGCGGGTGGTCCTTGGGAGCAAATGAGCCGTGTCCCGTTCTCACTACAAAAACAACACATAAAAGGACACGCACGGTGCACACCCGCACACGCTCACACAGTGTAGACACAGATGTGCACACACAAACACTCTGATCCCCTCATCTCTGATCGCAGCTGTCAGGAATCACCAGATAAGAAGCGCTCATCTGTTTTCTCCATTGAAAATTCTCCTTTAATGACAAACACAGACTGTCTGACTCGTCTTCCACCCCAAAGGCAGGCAACCCTAAAGATACACACTCTATTGTTCTCACTCTCATCCTCTTTATCCACCTCCCGTCTGTCCACTAAGTATCCAAATACCTCCAAATACCTGCCTTTTCTTCTCCCCCTTGACTGCCAAATACCCAGAATACCAGTGTCCTTTTCCATCTGGTGGGACCAATCTATTCAAGGTTTCCTGTGTAAAAGTGAACACTGGGGAAATGGACATTGAGAAGCTTGGCCCCAATAAAAGGAATCCACACTTGACTGCAGACATTGAGTCCAGATAACAGAAGAGATTTCTCAAAAAAAATGATAAATATCTTTTTAAAATCCCCACATTGCAAAACACAGCAAAGAAGACAGAAGCAGAGGAGGAGTTGTGGTCCGATGCATATCTCTACTGAAGAAATGAAAACACTTTAGTTGGGTGGGAGCCTTTCTTATCTCAAGCTGAATACACCCAACCTAATGTGTACGTGTTACATTCACACATGCACACACAATCCAAAGTAGCCGTGTAAAAGCAGATACAAAATAACTTCTTGTGAAAGCACCACAAGTAGAGAAGTACTCTCCCTGCCTTCTTTACTACCTCCTCGAGTAGAGAAGGCAGGGAGAGTAATGGCTTAGAGGATGGAGCTAAAAATCAAAGAGGCTACCCGTCACCCTGTTCCTCGGGAAAACTGATCTTCTCACAGTAACGATGAAGTTTCCAATTCTACCTTTCTTACTGAAAATAAGACGGCAAAAAAGAAAGAAAAACCTGCTCACGATCCATCACAAAAAATAGAAATGGACCCGGGGCTCAGCGGGCAATATGGTGGATATCATGACCCAATATGACACAGACTAGTCCTAACTCCCACATCTGGCACTTCGATCATTTGCCTCAGCTATACCGGTGCTAATGTCTAATATCAGTTTACCAATCCTATCTGACCTCTCGTTAGCCCTCCATGAAGAGAGCTGATAAATCAGTCTTATGCTGCTTACTTACAGACCTCTTCTGCACCACAGTGAAAACCTATACAGCGCACTTTCAAGGGTCTGTTTTTGTTTCCACACCGTTTGACCAACACGATTTTCTTTCAGTGGCGCTCCCTGTGGTCAGAACAGAGGTATTCTGTGTCAGTACCTGTATATCTTCATGTTTACAAGAGAGAGGGGCTGTTTGTCGCACTCTGCTATATCTTTACATATACAAATTTATATA
The DNA here is from genome assembly GCA_903131615.1 of Diplodus sargus. Classification (NCBI taxonomy): domain Eukaryota; kingdom Metazoa; phylum Chordata; class Actinopteri; order Spariformes; family Sparidae; genus Diplodus; species Diplodus sargus. Next base: position 878,563 of record CAEMYA010000052.1, read on the forward strand.
CTGTATGTAGTCTTCAACGGGGGTCCACGACTGCTGCACTGTGACTGTAGGAAGGGGCACACAATACTCGCTCGATACACGCAACTCATGATTCATGTGCAGTTATGTAAATAAACTAAAATAAATGTTATGCTTAATCGCAGTGCAGCACTTATTCACACCAGCCAACTGTTAGGCTAAAGTGCCAGTCGTACCAATCATGTCCTGTAAGGCCTTGCAGTAGGAAGGCTTTGAGCATTGCACACAGACAGATGCCAGGGTGGTGGGGGTGGCAAAAGAAACTTTGTTTTTTGATGACCTGGGCTAAGATCATGTGGCTAAATATGTATTCCTGAAAGGTATTTGCCAGTTAGCTTCCTATAGTTGTAGGTCCCTTTAATATGCAACAATATTGTAGGTGGTCCCTTCTCTGTATCTCTATTAGCTGAGGGGTCCTTGGCCTGGAAAGTATTGAACTTATCTAATAATTGACCATTTGCTAAACTTCCCCTCGGAACAGTTATGTCAACTAAGAGGCTTGACACCAAATCTGGACACCCACTCGCCTCTGAGGAAGCAGCAGGAGGGGCGCTCTCTCGCCGACCCACCAGAGCAACCGGAGCAGAACACAAATGTTCCGCCTCGCTGCAGCCACTACATTCATGTGATAAACATGACTTTAAACTTCATCATTATTACTTATAAGTTGTTGACAAAAAGTTTCATTATCGGATTCATTTATGATTTTCTAAAAGACTGAAAATCCTGCCAATGTGTAATGATGAGTTGATCTCACAGCCAGGGCTGTCACCAACAGCCTGTTTAAAGTAGTTTGACCTATTGCCTTATTGATTAGTAAATATGTCAATGAAAAGGAGGAGGACAGGCTAAGCTGTGTTGATCCAACAAACCACAGCGTTTTATGCAATAAATCTGCCACTCATTACTGTAGACCTTGCATATGTGGCAAGCGAAATGGAAAGCGCGCTTAGCATAACAACAGGATCTGTTGGGGAACAGAGGTTAGTCAAAAGTCAATTATCTTGTGGGAAAAGAGAAATTAGATCTTCACTTATTCAACTCTACATTCATGTGACGAGACTAAAACCGGCCGACGTGCAGGTCCTGCGAGAACTTGCTGTTTACTTTAGTAATTATAAGTGGGTTCATACAATTTCCTCTTCTTTGACAGGTCCTCTTCAGAGACCTGATGAACAGCACAGCAGAGACATGAGAGCTTTTAGCTGCTAGTGTCACTTCTCTGGCAAAAAAATTAAATAAAAAATGAGGCCTAATTGTTTCGTTGGGAGAGCGTCGTTCTTCAACAAAATGAAAAGGGGGTAAAAGAGGAAAATTCCCACCCTCTTATTCTACTGCTTTAAATCTGATACATCTAAATATGAATCCCATGTCTAAAGCGGATAGACACCATATGTTTTTTGGATTGAAAGGGGCTCAGGCAGAACAGAAAAACACCCTTAGAGCTGACATAATTTATGTCGTTCGAAGCGCAGTCAAATTATTTGTCTCTTTTTTTCCTCTCCTTTTTGCTCGCCATGTTACTTGAGTAGAGGCTTGATATTGGCAAGAAGTCGCCAGAGGTTTTCTTAGGTAGTTACATATAGTCGTTAACCGTCTGCCTGTTCATATTTTCAGTGTTCGGGTCAATATTGTGACTGGTCGCTTACACAACCATTTGGCCAACAGGAAATTAATCGAGTGCCCCTGATGTAGTTTGTTGGTGGTGGAGGCCCCGAGAAAACGCTTGCGATAAAGACAAACAGAGCATGTCTTCGTAAGTGCTGCAGATCTGCTGCCTGAGGGCAACTGCACACTCTCGACAGAAGGCTGTCAAACAGACAGAAGCCACATAAAATCATGAGTTTGAATCATCAGATGTAATCTCCTGAGGATTTGGTCAGTGTGGTGGCACTGATCGTCACATGAGAAGCCAAAGTTCAGCATCAGAAGTCTGTGAGTGAGTCTGTGGTGGGACAGCGGACTTTCTTAAATTGCTGTTCTTATGTGTCCAGCACACACGTGATTGTCTTTCAAAGGCTGTACACATAAACTTATTTAACTTGGAGACACTTTGATAGAAAAACACATTTTCCTGTGTTCCCAACAGTACTGTAACACCTTTGCATGAAATACGCCTGACACACTATTGGCACCTTTACAATGTGAAGTTGTGACACTTATGTCATATAAGATGCAGATTGTAATTAAAGATATTAGATATTTTCAGAGCTGGGGTTCAAAAGTAAGTGACCCTTTGCAAAATGCTTGTACATTACAAATCACTGTCATCAGGGCTTTACAGCTGCATTAAGATAAAATAAGATAAACATTGTAGAGAGAAATTAAGCTTTGGGGCACTTAGACTGTGTCAGTCAGGTAAAAGCTGCATTTCAATTATCAAAATAACATCTCAATGCTACACCAGCACATATCGAGCTATAATTGTGTATAAACAGTCAAAGCCTGACTTGGAGGAAAAATCTTTTATTGAAATCACAGGTGCACCAAAGAATGTTTTTTATTCTCTCTCTTCTTATAGACTCACTCTGGGATCTGTCTATTGGTGCAGCATTACATTTCCAGCTGTCGAACTGCAGCTCAGAAAACCTCAATACCAATGCACGATTTATTTTTTATAGTGGCTCAAAATCAAAGACCAAAAGTGTGATAACAAACCTTAAGGAGATATTTATGATATTCTCACAATTCTTGCAATATTCAGCTAGAAGTGGGCCTTGTTAAGGTTTAAAGAAATTATATATAAAGTCATCGTAAAGAGCATTTCAGTGGTTTTATATGCTATTAATTAGAGGATTTATCTGCTTCGGTTGAAGGATGTATTGAATGTTGCTCATGCATCAGCAAACAAGAGGATTTGGCGGCATGTGCAATCTCTTCATCTTTAGTCGGAACATTTTCATGACTGAATCAGAATCTTATAACCGCATGTTAAGGTTTGTTCTGTAGTTTCCTGTTTAGTGGAGAAGAGATGACTGTCAAAATTAAGATAACAATAAAGATAGCAGTTTAAGGTAATGAGTACATCATAGACCAAACAGGATCTCGGAAAATTTCACAATCAATGTTGGTGTAGATTTTAGATGTTGATATTCAAATCAAACTTCAACATTTGTGGTGCTACCTGAATTACGTCTGTTGCATAAAACAATATATTGTAGTTGGCTGTTAGTGCTGTTGCGATTCTTTGATGCGATATTTCCTGATCTGAGTCGCAATTATTCAGCAGAAAATCAATCTGCAAAATAAGGTGTCAAAACAAAGAATCATTTTGATCTGGTGGGTCTATGTATAGCGCATATCTCTGCACACTCCTTGAGATGTGTCATTTTAAATGGCAGGAAATACATTTTCTCCTGACTCAAAATGCTTACAGGGGAAGAAATAAAGACATATGTTTAATGGAATGCATATGCCGCTTTTTTAGGTATTGTATCGATGTTATAAACTCCTGTATCGTGGCAACTCTACCATGTAACTTTTTAAATTTCGTAAATAACTAATATCTGATTAAATTATCATATAATTTAAAAAGCTGCTTTCTCGGGCTAAGAAAAGGTTGTTTCATTCTCAGTGTTCTGTTGGAATCATATGAAGCAACTGAGGGAGCAATAGTATAAAAAAAAGAGGTCAGCAATACTTGGTGTGTGTGTGTGTGTGTGTGTGTGTGTGTTTCTTGGAATCCGTTCTTGTGGACAGGAAGTGCTTCTGTATGGAGGCTTCCACCTCCAGAGTGCTGGGCCGCGACACACTCGGTAAGCCTGCGATAAGAACGATCATATAAGGGGTGCATGCTTGCTGGAAATATTCACACACATATACATGATGACGACAACTGAACTTAGCTAAAGTTAGCTAAAATCAGCGGGCAGTCAGTTGTGGTCCACAAAAGTGAAGGAGCCCGAGCAGAAAAACCCTAGCAGACATTTTTTTATCGTAAAGTCTGACGTGATCTTAAAGTTAACAGACTCTTTGACAGTATTTGTGCAAAAAAGATCATTTGTGAGATGCAGCACGGACATGAGTCAGCTACTATCAGGGTAATTGTTGAACACAGTCAATGGCAACGGCTCTCAGGCCGTAAACTTCTGTTACCATATGTGATTCCGTTAAGCCCACGGTTTGATCTATCACGACAATGCTAGGAATGTCTGTTTCTCTGTCTGTTGGCTTTTATTGTTGCCATTTTCCTTTCTTCATAATAAACATGTAATTTGCACTGTGATTGATGGTTTTTTAGTGGCGGTTATTACATTCCCTCTTTCCTTGTTGCTGTGTCCAATCACTAAACCAGCCAGTCCTCTCGGCCCCGTGGTCCCCATAAAAGTGACGGGCTAGCTAAAGGCCCTGTTTCTTACCGAGCAAGTTCCTCTCTGCATCTCCGTCTGTAATTCCCATTACTGCCCTGGACTCCAGGAGCTCACGTCCTAAAAACCTGTTCACTCTTTTGCTTCACATCTTCCCCACCTCCTCTTTTGTTCCCCTCTCCCTCAACACATGAAAACTCTATTGTGCATTACTCAAAACAATTACAATAAAGTTTGTGACTAACATATAAGAGGGACATACTTGAGTCTAGACTAGGGAAGTGATGTAACAGACATATCTGTCCTCTGTGGTCAGCAGGCTGCATACTTTCAGGCTTGACTACACTGCAAACAGGTTATAGTCGTCAGTTTCTCAAATGTCTTTGTATCTTTTAAACATCTCTTTGTATCTTGTCCTCATCATCTCTCATTGGTTTAAACTAGTCGGTACTGCAAGTAAGTGTATTTTTCTCTATTCTTACCAAACTGAAACAAACAGGCCACAAGCTTATATATCTGAATAACTGGACATTACACATACATTTTTTCCTCATAAACAAATCATGAAGTGGCTCCCTGCTTAAAAGAAAAAGTGTGACAGATATATTCCTTTACTACTTTCAATGCCGGTTCACGAAAATGCAGTCTGCCGACTGATCTCTTTTTCCCTCCAGCAGAATCCTAATGACTTCTTCTTTCCTCTGGTAGCTCAGGGGTCACATTTCACTTAAAGTTCCACCAACCACACGTTCAAACAAATCCTATTTTTATGCACTGTCTTATGACGTGATAACATCAGAATAATGTTACCTTTGGGGCTGTGTGACAGACATAGAGGCTCCTCTGAGAAAGCCGCGGCTTTAAACACTGAATGCCAACAGAGGTTCTTCAAGGCCGTGTGAGTGTTACCACAGAGGAATCAATGGAGAAATTATGGAGCATCATATCGCAGTTCACTACACCGGTCTTGATTTATGCACAAGCTTGGGCACCATTTGATTCAATTACATGTTAACTTGCGGTCATGGACACAGTTAAGAGGTGACTTCTCATGTGATGTAAATTTATTGAAATGGGAATCCAGGCCAGATATTTGTGAAACAAAGAGTCTCCAGTAAAGAGGCATCGCTGTCAGTGTTTGTGTCATGGCAGCAAATTCTTACCACACACATTATCATTCCAGCACATATAATGTTACATATTACATATAGTGTATGAAAGAGATAGACGAGATAGTTCCAGATTAGAAGCCTGTCTGATTATTAGGGCCAATATTATGATTGTGATTTTTTATTTTTTTTATTTTTTTTGTCAGATTGGTAATGAAACAAACGAATTAAAAAATGTGCTACTTTGGCATTGACTCAACTTCCTCTCACGCAGTGTTTTCCGCCCAAACACCATCTGATTGGGAACGCATCACAATTTACAGCCTGTAAACAATAAAACAATATGAATCTGCAAAGTAGCTAGCATTGATTTTAAAAAGTCATAGTTGAGTCAAAGTAAAGATATCGTGTTTAAAATGTTACTATAGTTAAAGTGAATGTCACAGTATGATGTTAAATGAAGTTAAGATTCAAAAGTAATTTTCTAGCAAAAAAAATGACTTTAGTGTCATATACTGTATGTAGGCCCGGCCCATTATCAGATCCCATATTCAAGCATTTTTCCGATTAGCAATAAAATAAGTAAACAATTTACATTTTAATTAATTTGAACTTGCACTCACAATGGCTCTGATGCATGCATGCAATCTGTAAAAACAAACAAACAAGTGACTTAAATTATTAAATTAACGTAGTGGGTAAGAAGTATAATATTTGCCTCTAAAATGTGGTGGTGGAGAATTATAAAGTAACAGAAAATAATCAAGCAAAGTACAAGTATTCCAAAGCTGTTCCTTAATACATTATTTTAGTAAATATACTTACTTATATTACACCACTGGTAACTCAATGTATCAATTAAATGTAGCAGAGGGGAAATATGAAGTAGCAGAAAAAGAAAACAATCAAGTAAAGAACCTCCAAATTGTTTTATAGGCCAGAAATCGAGCAAATTGTTGTTTCTATCACTGGTCGTTCTAAGTTTTCACTCAAACATTTAGTATTTTTTACTGCAAATGTATATCTGTTCCAAATACTGTTAAGTCTATTTAATTTCTAGTCAGCCCTGTAAATCTATTTAATAAGACATTGTTGAAAAACTTTAGACCTGTTCTATGACTAGATCCATCCTCCTTATCAAATTGGTTCACACTCACATTATCTGCATATGCAAATGTGCACACACACTTCCTCCTCTGCATAATGCAAGGAAGCATTTAAATACTGAAACTGTCAGTGAGCTGTGCCACTGCTCTTCAGTAGCTAAGCTCGACTTTGACCTCACCATGTTCATCCACTGTGAACTGATAATACTGAGTCTTGCACTGGCTCTTGATGGCAGAGGTAAGTAAAGTAGAGTTTCTTTATTTTATTTTGATTTTTTTGGTACAACTGTAGATGAGAGAGAACATTTCACAATGTGGGACATTCAATGCACAAGGGTGAATCTGAAGTTACCGGGTCAGTTTTGGCATATCTGTTGAGGACATGATGAAGAAGAAGGGTCAGCGATGTTCAGTTTAGCTTTGTGACTGTATAAATATGGTATCATGATATTTTCAATATTTTTTTTGTCCTCAGTTCATTCAGCAAGAATCATTGGAGGCCATGAGGCTGTGCCGCACAGCAGGCCATACATGGCGATTGTGATGGGGAGGGGCGGTAAAACACACTGTGGTGGCTTCCTTCTGAATAAGAATTTTGTGATGACTGCGGCCCACTGCCAGGACAGGTCACAACACATTTAGTATCTGCTTATTTACAGTGATGGTGCTCGGAGTTCTGAGGCATCTGATTAAATTTTTCATTTTAACAACAAAAATATTGACGATTTATTTTATGAAAACACTGCTGTCACAAAGAAAAAAAACATCTTTTCATTTTCTTATTTTGTCATTTCAGATCCTATGAAGTCCTTCTAGGAGTTCACAGTTTCGTGAAAAGTAATGATGCACAGCGAGTGTTTGTGGAACAAGCATTTCCACATGAAGGCTATAATAAATCTACATACGAAAATGACATAATGCTTCTTAAGGTAAGAAAAAAAGCCTTGCAGTGAATTATTATTGCTATTTTTGTGATTCATCATTTCGGTTTCTCATTATGTTATTGTAAATGCTACATCTATGCTAGATTATTTAGTTTAATATCATCTATGCTAGATTATTTAGTTTAATAATCATTTTGTTCTTTGTTTTTTGAATCCCTCTGTCCTGAAGCTGAGCTCCGAGGCAAAGTTCACCCAAAACGTGAAACCCATTCCTCTCGCAGAACAAAAAGGCGACTCTCTGCCAAAATCATGTCTCGTCTCTGGCTGGGGAAGAACATCAGAGAATGACCAATACATGTCTGATGTACTCATGGAAGTCAATGTAACACTCATCAACGATGAGAGGTGTGAATCTGAAAACTTGTACTGCTCTACGGGAAACATAGGAACGGGTCAAGTATGTATATTTTTGTAACATAACATTGACAAACACACCCTAACAATAACAATTGCTTTACTGTTGAAGCACTCACTGCATACTGTGTATGTACTTCCAGGGAGACTCTGGTGGTCCACTTGTCTGCGAGGATGGAAAGGCATACGGGGTGGTGTCCCACAACTACAGAGAAAAAGATGGACAGCTCTTCTATTCTTATGCAAAGATTCCTGACAACAAAAGTTGGATCTATCGGACCTTTAAAAATGCATGAAAAAAAATTGTTAGACAGATTAAATCACATCATTTGAGTTTAATTGTATTTCAGTTTATTAGTGTAACATGCGGGAGCTGATAATCGAAATGCTAATATCCAAGAGCAATGATACTGTCTGAACAGTGGCTGGCTTTACACAGATTTAACAAGTGTTTTACTCTGTTGCTAGATATCTGAGTGTGATTTGGCACATTTAAGATAGACGGATGCTTTGGCTTTTCAGTTGCATGACAACTAAACAATAAATTAATACTTGTCAATAAGTACTTCAGATTATAATCCAAATTTAGATCAAGCGCATGTAGCTTCTCTTAAAGACTAGACTTCAACTTACAATCAGACATTTAGATTCAATGTTGTTTAATAGAAGTGATGTAGGCGATTTTAGATACTGTCTGTCATCCTGCTCTCACCCGCTACGTAATGTACATTAAACACATTACTGCTTTTTGCATCAAGGTTGTTATGTACCATTTTTTAAACAATAAACTGCTACTTGTCTCATGTTCTCTCAGTACTTCTGTTGCTGCCACAGTCTGAAATAAATAAAAATAAAGACAACACCGCCTCCCTGTGATGAAAGTCGACTGATGCAGCTAGAAGAGTTTGATGAATCAATTCTAACTGTCAGAGCTAAAACTTCCCTCTCATTTAGAGGCTCTACACTCAACTAAGTATCTTCCTGCAGTACAACAGACCCTGTTATCGTATTTTTAGCAACATATTTCCTATCCCAATATTGTTTCCAGACATGAAATGATGATTTTGTGATTGCTTTGGCGTTAAATTGGTCATTAAATAGCACCCACTTGCCTAATCATTCTACCAAATGTAGACTTAATGTATTCAACATGATCAGGCAGCTCATTTATGTTGAATGTTATTTGATATCCCAGTCACTCCTCTTACTATCTCATACCTTAAGGTGGGAAAACAATGATGTTGTGCTGCAACTTAAATTACTTTTGACGGTTTACAATAATATTAAAGAAAACAATGCTAGACTGCATGAGGTGTATGAACAAAAAACAAGGCTGCCACCTGCATCTGGAAGCAACTCAAATTATACTTGTTCATTAGTTATATTTATCCATTCATTCATGCGTTGACTCTGCCCTGGCTGGGAACCCAGAGTACCAGGGGAGTGTTGGTCATGTATCCTATCTGACCATCACCCCCTGAGGTACAAAGTAGGCAGGGGCTAGCCTGTTAGCATGCTAATGTCAATAGGTGTCCTTTAAAGGTCACACATATGGCTTTGACATAATGTCATTCTTTCACATTTTGTTGACGAGAAATAGAGATGTAAGATATGTGCTATACCTACTATACTGCAGTATGTAATAGTTGACAATGGGTAACAGCATAAATAAAAGCTACAAAAATGCTATAAATAACAGAAGAAATACTACAATCATTATATGTGCACGTCTCATATATAGTTATTTATAAATAACAAGAATAATTTAAAACATAGAAGATTTATACAAATTTGTAATATACAAATTACACATATATACACAGAATATTATGAAAAAAACATCACATATATTCTTGTACATGTACATACACAAATTTCCCTCTGGATATTTTTTATGCTATAATCTAGAATACTTTTATATCAATGTTTGACAGCATGGTCAAAACCACAGGGAAAAACTGACATAACTTTCGGGGAATAACATTTTTGATGTTTATTAAAAGATGAATATAGCTAAAGCTCCGTACTGTGTGATAAGCACAACAGCATTTAAGGTGATGGGGTTGTGAGGAAGCGGGCCTGCACCGCAGCAGTTTTTGTGTGCCGACTGGCCGTCAGAGAAGGGAGAGCGAGAAAGCACAGCTGTTGAAATTGAACATTGAAATGTTCTGTATCGGTATTACAGCATCTTTTGACAACACTTCTCTCTACGTCAGGGGTGTCCTCAGAATTTATGCTGTGGTCAGTCACTTCATATCCTGACACTTCCACTGCTCCAGCCAAGGAATCCCTGACCTATACTGTATCATTACCTACAGTCATCTTGAGCCCAGCAGAGGTCATTAACACCTCAGTGCACAATGAAGCCACGAGGCCTCATCCAGACATGCCAACACTGAGTCTTACTCCTTGGGTTTCTCTCCAACACACATCCTGACATATTTTATCACCATTCAACCCTTCTCATCGGCCTCTGCTCCATCCAGTCCCATCACCACTCACAACCGTGAAACTCTTAACCCTCCTCTCAAAACCAAAATGAATTCATCCCTGTCTTACATTTGAATTCTTTAAGGGTGTGTGTTTTGTTACTTAAGTAAGAAAAGGGAATGGGATCCAATCTGCCCTATGAACATGTATATAACTGAAAGTAAGCCTGCATAGAGTGCAAGACGTACAAGGGGATTTACTGTTGCTTCACACCATAAATAAAAAGGAAGTGGTTCACGATAGTGATCGATACTTCCTGATGATTAAAAACAAGATAAACACCGCAACACCATTTCACACGTACGTGCGTGACCAAAACTTTAATTATCAAGAAAACGGAGTACAGGGGAATCAGAGGCTGCTATATTTAGAGTAAAGGTCCAGCACAGGCAATGACAGATACTCTACGAGTTTGGAGAGTGGTGCATTCTATGAAATCATCTTTCCAAAACTAAAAACATGATTGCAGACGTGTAAGGAATAGATTCAACTGTTGGTGTATCTGCTCTATCTGCTTTGCTACAGCAAAGGGTAGCATGCCTAGCTGACTAGCTAACTGCCAATAATAGTAACCAGAATCATTTCCTAAGAAATGGGCCATGACATTGTTACAGGTAATGCTTCAAAATACTGCATGGACATACAAACATGAAAGCATAAATTTAACCACCGCTGGCTGGTTGTTCAACTACGTCTAGCTAAAGTGAACATTTAACCCAGTCAATAAGTTATTTGGATGCCGTTACAAAATTATTTAAAAGACCTGCATGGCTCGATATCAGCCTGTTTTTCTTTTTGCAAGTAGGACCTTCATTGGCAACACTCTCTCTTGGCTCTGAACTACCTGCTGCAGGACCTTGAAATATCAAGCAGTTTTCATCCATTGTTTTCTGCCCTCTGTTGGATTTAATGAGGAGCAGAACAGCTCAAATCATCTGCAGCAGTACTGGGCATAGTAGATTTCCTAAATGCCTTTTTCAGCAGTGTAAGTCTATATTTCAGGTATGCACATGCCTTTCTGTCGCAGAGAAGATCATTATTGTGAACAGCAGTTTTGTAAGAGCTCCAAAAACGCCTGCCACAAACTGATGTTGGCATTCAATTTCTTAATAATCAACTTTGGTGAGACAGGCTACTGTTGGATCTGACACAATCAGTGCATATCACAGCGCTTACGTAGAAGCTCATTAGAAACTTAACTGCAGTCTGTTTAACACTTCAGGTTTCATTTAGTTGAGAATTATATTATACAAAGCTCAGAGGTCACATTTCACGAGTCTTATTTTTATGCACTGTTTTATGACATGACAAAAGTAGAACAACGTGTTTAAAACAATGTTTTACCGAATTAACAGGGATTTTTGTAGAAATATGCTTTTTCTGAGTTCAGGTACCATATTTTTAAACAATAAACTTGCTTGTCACCGTGTTCTCTCAGTAGGCTAACTACCTACGATAGTAAGTCACCTTGCCCTCACATTATACATGTGGATCAGTTACATCTACTTATGTTCAGTGTTGAATTTAGATTTGTTTTAACAGAGCTCATAGTGTTTGGAGGGTTTTAACATTATAATAGAGGAAAAACAACATCTTGTTTTACGTTTTATTACATTTCTATTCTTTTAACAACAATGTTTAACTACAGCCCCCCTAAGGCACAGAATGTTCTCTGGCCTGTGACAGGCCTTGAAAGTAAAACCTCAAAGGATGAGTGCTAACCAAGGGAGGATTTACTGCTGTTTCATAGCTCAGAAAACGGAAATAGTAACTTTTAATCTATACCCTCCTGCTGATCGCGAACAAGATAAGCGATGCAGCACCATTTCAAACGGATGTGTTCAACGAATACCTTGAAACACGAGACACAGAGTGCTCTGGAATCAGAGGCTGCTTAACAATGTTTTTCCAATTAAATAAAATGGAAGACAGAGCCTTCCTTTTTAAAACAGAATAGAAATTGATGGACTAAAAGTGGAAGCAGTGTTAAAAAAGGGGTGTAATTAACATTGCAATGAATAATAGGGGCTACTGTTAGATCACATAAAATTCAGCACATATGCAGTAAGGCTAATAATCTATCTCATGACTTGACAAAACTAGGATGATGTTTCCTTTGGGACTGTGTGACCTCAGAGAGCCCTCGGCCCAGTAGCTCTTGAAGCCCAGCGGGGAGCTTGTAGAACCAGTTGGCTAAGTTCTACAAGCTCCCATAGCCTAGTTTAATAAATACATAAATAAACCACTCTGTTAAATGCAACAATCATGTCACCAGTGTACATCAGTCCAAAAAGGCTTCCCTGCATCACAGTTATGACTGACAGGGCTGCACTTTGTGCTACCGTTAGCTGCTGAACGAGCCTGTTGCTACTGTGGCAGCTCTGCTCTTTGTTAGGGGCTGTGTGCTTCGTGCTCCTGGATCAGCAGCTGAGCAACAGTCATTCACTTGTTCTGTGGTAGGGGATGAGGTGTGTGCTTTATGCTTCTGAGTTAGCTAAATGCTGAACAACAGGCTCAAGGGCTGTGTAAGATACCCCTATCCAGCTAGCATTACCTCATGTCTCACATGTAAGAAGACCTAACATTGAGCGTAAACACTGAACAACGCTATTGCTAGTACTCGCCACTGTCACATTTCTCTTCCACTCTTGTGTGACAAGCTGACTAAGAGCTTTAGCAATATATCTGCCAGTCAAGCACAATGACTGCGGTTCCGGTCTGTTGGTAGTCAGACAGCTTCAAATCCTGTCATAAGCCGAATGAGACAATTCAATGTGCTTATTAAAAGCTCTTCAATAGCCACATGTACAGGACTTTTATTTTATTCGTCAGAGCATTTGATTTATTGAGTGCTGTCAGGACACTAAGAGATGTTCAATAACAAAATTGCTTCAAGAATAACTTACCAACCACAGATTTAAACACCGTCAACAGAAACACTGTAACCCACATCATTTACATGACTTGATGACATGCGCTGATGACTGAAAACACTTCCTTTTCTGCCTCATGCTTGGAAGCATATAAGAACTGATGTTGTCAGTGAGGTGTGTCACAGCTCTTCAGTAGCTCGACTGGCGGCGCAACCTAAACATGTTCAGCCGCTGTGAACTGGTGCTTCTGATACTTGCGCTGACTCTTGATCGCCAAGGTAAGTTTTGTTCATTTATGGCGTTACTTTACTGTTTCACAGAGGTTATAGCATGCGATTTAAAGAAAACTAAGTACATGAGGAATATTCCACATACAGTACTTTGAGACATGCAGTGAAAAAAGACAACAAGGTTTGTTTTAGATTCTAGTCTCTAGTTTAAATGTGTATGATGCATCCCTTTTTTTCTCAGTTCATATGGGGGAAATCATCGGAGGCAAAGAGGCTCTGCCACATAGCAGGCCGTACATGGTGATTGTGGAAATGCGAACTGAGAATAACTCAACAAAATACTGTGATGGCTTCCTTCTGAATGAGGAGTTTGTGGTGACTGCAGCCCATTGCAAGGCCAAGTGAGTTTAACTCATTTATGTTGATCTACTTGGAATAAGACAACTTAGAGTCTTTGACTTGACTTCAATTTAAAATACAACAACAGTTGATTTCTTATTGGCAAATAAGTCTTTAAATAAATTGTATTCTATGAAAACAATACTGTGACAAATACTCCTTGATAACCTTCTTGCACTTCACTTAATCATTCCAGGTCCTACAAAGCTTTTCTGGGAGTTCACGATTTCCATAAACAAAATGGGGTAAAGCATGTGTCTGTGGAAAAAGCATTTCCACATGAAAACTACAGTCACCCAACTCATTTAAATGACATAATGCTTCTTAAGGTAAAAGGGAAAAAATAACTCTATTTGGTTTTGTCTTTTTTCTCTCTCTTTTGATTTTCATTATTCCATTTCCAAATGCATTATTGAACACATTAATCAATGAGTAATAAAATACTGTATAGATTCACAATTATACATTGTATATGTATATTTATCTCCTTGTGTCCTCAAGTTGAGCTCCAAGGTGAAGTTCAACAACAATGTGAAAAGCATCGCTCTCGCAGACGAAGGTGACTCTCTGCCAAAATCATGTCTCGTCTCTGGCTGGGGAAGAACGTCAGTCGACGACAAATACATGTCTGACGTACTCATGGAAGTCAATGTAACACTCAATGATGATAAGCAGTGTGCTGAGAGTAACTGGTACTGCTCTAAGGAAAAGACTGGGCCGGGCGAAGTACGCACATTTTTGTAACATAACATGGACAAAACAAGCATTGGTCAACAATGATAAATGATTCACTGTTGAAGCACTCACTGCATATTGTGTATGTAACTTCAGGGAGACTCTGGTGGCCCGCTGGTCTGCGAGGATGGACAGGCATACGGGGTGGTGTCCCACATGAAGGTCCAGCAAGAAACAGATAACGAGCCTACCTATGTCTTCACAAAGATTCCTGACTACAGAAGCTGGATCAATTCAACGATTGAGCATCATGGGAAAAAAGTAATGACTGAATGATCAAATCACAACACTGAAGTTGAACCGTTAATTTCCAGACTGAATCCATAGCAATTAGACTGTCAGACCAAAGTCAGGACTTTACAAAGACGTCACAAAGTTTCAAGATTTGTTTTATTTGGAAAGTTAAAACAACTGAAAATGTGAAAATGATTTGCTTTTAATTAGAGACGTATTTTGACTTTTAATGGTATGGTTGTTTTTTTCTGCTACTAATACTTTGTCAATAAAAACATTACATCATAAATAGGCTTAGAAATACAAGTGTGGCTTGATATCAGACATTAAAATGTAGATTTGATGCTGTTTATTAGGTGAGATATATGTTAAACTAGATGATTTTTCCGTCCTCCTGCTCTTAAATCCAACATTACGTTACACTTTGTGTATGTTCTTTTCTACTTGATGAAATGAGAACACAGGATCCTCCAAGTTTGTATCGTAGAATCTTTTTTTAAACGATAAACTGCTGCTTGTCTCACCATGTTCTCTCAGTGCCTCTGTTCATTCCTGTTCGAGCATGAAATAAAATCAAACACAAATGACAACATTGCCTCCTTGTGATGAAACTGTATTGATGCAGGTTCACTTTTCACTTCTTGAAACTTTCATCTGCTCTTTTATAAGCTCTAAATTTAAAAACAATGACAAGTATTATCACGTGTGGGGGAGAGACTGGGGAATTCAAACTGATTACTTTGACTACATGGAAATGTCGGAGTTTACGTAAACAAACCCTTTTTATTTAACAGTTCTCTAGGTTGCCACTCAGTATTATACTTGTGAATCACCATATCTCGATTAATATTGGTGTTTTACACATCTGCACCGATGGTATGACATTAATATGTACCCACATTGTGAGATTCTCTATTTCATGCGTTTTATATTCGTGCAACAGACTTGATTTTAATTAAGGTTAAATGATTAAACACATTATTTGGATCCGTAGGTAACAGTGATGCACTTTAGTCTTTTGGTTGGGTACATTGAACCCTTTTGTGAACACGATATCTCAAATAAAATAATAATGGTTTTAAGTAGCTTTGTGCTTTTGGTGCATTAATGTTCACAACAGGAAGAAGCCTTTTATTTTTGTTACTTTGCCTTTTGCGCCACCATCAGGTCATTTCTATTACTTACATGACTATAATTATGGCTGCATTATTAAACACACATACAGGCAGCATGTACTCTATATGTATACTGTAGATATATTTACATATATAATGAAAATAATAATAATAATAATAATAATAATAATAATAATAATAATAATAATACATGCTATAAACCCATTTGCAGAGTTTTGCTAATTAAAAAAGGTCTTATTATATTTCATCTCCACAACTGTAGACTCGCAGGTTGTGGCATTGAATTTGGGGTGAAAAAAATACATATATGAGGCTATACGGTCATTATACGGATCCTACTGCAAAGCAGGGAGGTGAAAGTCCCAAACTTCTGACCAAACATTCTATTTTAGTGATAGCTGAATTTGTACTATATAATATATTCACATACATATGCTCTTTTTATTTCAAAACTGTTTTTAATACATAAAAAAATGACTCTGAAACAAATATAGATTATAGGCTATTTTTATTTTCTGTTCGAACAACATGTTTATTTTAATTATACTCTGCCTCATTAATCACCATGATCTTGGAATTATTCTCCACCTCAGTTCCTGGCTTTCTTGGCCTACTTTTAACCCTCTGAAAATGATGGTGGATCATCTGGCATTAACATTACTGTCTTTTGAAGGCCGTCACGAGCCTTGAGAAGACAGTAATCATAGAAATCTTGAAATTGAAATGAATCCGCTGATACCAAACATGTCATGCTAGCTTACTGGGAAAGGAGCTAAAAATTGCTCCAAATTTGAACTGTTTTTATCACGAGGTCGGCGACCTCAATGTGAAATGATTACTTGTAATAATAACTTTCAGTCACCACTTAATGAGGGATGAGATGAGGATGAGGAACCTGCTGCTGCTGAAATCGGGGGGGGCAACAGGGGCCAGTGCCCCCGTAACTCTGAGTCCGGACCTCCCTGTGGCCCCCACGACAGGGAGTCTGCATCAATAATACAATGACAGATTTCTTGCAATGATTTTATACTGAAGGGAAAGGTGGAAAATAAATTGTCTCAGCAGTTTACTGCCCAATCAAAATTGCTGAAATTGCAAACACTGTTTTGTCTGAATGAGTGAGTTGTCTTTTTATTCTGGGTTGTATGTGGCCCCTAACAAGAAAGCCGGCCCCACCCTGTCCTCCCCATTAAAACTAGTCTAGAACCGCCACTGGCTGATACTGAGCTAGATTCATGGCTGTCTGACTGCCTTCAGTCTTTACAACTGCTGACATTAGCTTTAACTATTACTAAAAACTGTGTTAGCTGTGAACTGTGCTCACCTTTCTTTTGAAAGAAATGTGTGAGGAGTTGTCTTCCCTCTCCTTGCTTTCTTTTCCTTTCTGGCTTTTACTTTTCGTTTAAGGCCCCCCCGATTTTGCTTTCTTGGGGAAAGACATGTCTTGGTAAGCAGCAGCCACTCCGCTCCTTAAGCTGTTTGGAGACGCATCTTCATGCCTTTTGAGGGCCCCCACCCCCATTGGGACTTGGGTAATCAGTCCCAATTTTACCCCCAGTTTAACGTCCCTGGCAGCATCCGATTCCTACTATTTTGCAATGTAGTGGATGGACTAACGTAATTAAGGGGATGTTGAACATTTATCCCACTAACGAACGAGGGTAAGTGCTTTTAGAGTTTCCAGAAACTGTCATAACAAAGCATGATGAGGACTTTTCACCTTTCAGCATAGCTGCACATTAACAGTGCAAACACTACAACAACCTACTTAAGTTACATTACTGATACTCACCACAGTAGTTACACAGCAGCTAGCTGGCTCTGCGGTGGATCTCCATGATCCCTGACTCCTTAAATGTAGAAGAAACAACAAGCAATAACCAATGAAAACAGACAGCTTTACTGAAAATATCATACGATTGCTTCCTGTAGGCCTTTTTATATATACTTCATCATGAGCGTCATGAAAGACTGTCTGTTGACACTGTTCTCACTATCCCTGAAGTTACCTCCTTGATGATGCTTCACCTGCATTTTCAACCATTTAACCGTCCATTCAAAACCATAATCGATTCATCACTGTCTTAATTTGAATTCTTTAAGGGCGGGTGTTTTGTTACTTAAGTAAGAAATGGGAATGGGATCCAATCTGCCTTGTGAACATATATAACTGAAAGTAAGCCCTCATAGAATACAACACGTACAAGGGGATTTACTGTTGCTTCACACAAACAAAAAGGAAATGGTTCATGATAGTAAACAACACTTCCTGATGATTAAAAACAAGATAAACACCGCAACACAATTTGACACGTACGTGAGCGACCAACACTTTGATAAACAAGAAAGGAGTACGTGGGAATCAGAGGCTGCTATACTTATAGTAAAGATCCAGCACAGACAGTGATAGATACTCTGGAGTTTGGAGAGTAGTGTATTCTATGAAATCATCTTTCCAAAACTAAAAACATGATAGCAGACGTGTTAGGAATAGATTCAACTGTTGTATCTTCTCCAATGTTAACAGCAAAGGATAGCATGCCCGGCTAACAAGCTAACTGCCAATAATTGAAACCAGAATGATTTCCTAAGGAATGGGTCATGCCATACCTTATATATTTCATCTTCAGTTTATTAAAAACAGACAAAGTAGGCACACAAAACAACAACAAAAACACTCTAAACCAAATACACACAGGTGGGTGACTGCCAGTGTCAGTCATGTTGCAAAGTCAGTTTGGCTCAGAGTAAAGACATAGCAGCAAGAGTTACAAATCGGACAATTAGATCACATCTAGCATAACAGAAATAGTTACCACACCCTCAGGAAGTAGTTTTATGCATTCCCCTTGTCAAAACGAGTATGTTCCATCTTGGCAATAGAAAGGCAATGAGTTTGGTTTTGGAGTTATGCAGTCTGTCTAGGACCTTAAATTAATATAATAATCTGTATCTAGAACTAATAGAGCAACTCTGTATTCCAGACAAGCCCTCCTCCCACAGTTCATCCGACACAGGGGCTCCCAGCTCCGAGGCCCAGGCTTCCTTGAAATGACCGGCCTCTGCTAGTGTTGTTAAAGCAGTGACAAAGTGGGAGATTAAATGTTTGGATTCGGGCTGAGAGAGAAGTAAAATGCTTAGTTTGGAGCTGTTGAAATGAAGTACATTTATCACCTACGTTAAAATCACCAATACAGCACAGCCCCCTCTCTCTCCAGTCCAGAAACACCTTGTCCATCAGTGTCTTAAACGAGTGATTGTATGCTATAGGGCTCTGAATGGAGATATCTACCAATCTAAATATTTTTTTTATTTGATTTAAAATATTCAGGGAGTTTCTGAGAGTGAAATTACGACTAACTAGTCTGTCGGGAAGCTGCAGGTTTCCGAAACTAACAAGGATTCAATTCTTAACCAGAGTGGGGAGATATCAGGCTGGTCACCATCAGAAATGCCCCACCGCCAGAAAGTGAGAGCCCTCGCATTCGCAGCCCAGTAATAATGCTTAAATACCGGAAGGCCGAGGCCTCCCCTGTTCACATGCTTCTGCAAATGGGCTTTGGGAATGTGGGGGGTTTATTCTATGTGCAATATAGTCAGGTACTGACATTATCCCCGAGAAGTCCCACCAAGCCTGGGACCGCTAAACACACATGAGGTGACTACAGCCTAACAAAAAGTAGCTAGCTGAAAAAATCTACAAGAGGCTAGCTCACCTCTGCTGCCTGTCAAGGCTGGAGTAAAAAGAGTAAAATGACAGTCTCACACAGACCAATTAAGTTCTCTGAACTATAGAGTCATGTTGGAATATGATCAACCGTCTGTTTAAACACACAGAGTGGCATCAGAGCGTTAAACTTTCAAAAGAATTTTACGAATTGCGCAATGAAAATCAAACTTGTATCATGCTCTAGAGTTGATAGAGATGTAGAGGTTTTTAAACCCACATCATTTGCATGAGTTGATGACATGCGCTGATGACTGAAAACACTTCCTTTTCTGCCTCATGCTTGGAAGCATTTAAGAACTGATTTGTCAGTGAGGTGTGCCACAGCTCTTAAGTAGCTTGACTGGAGTGCAACCTAAACATGTTCAGCCGCTGCGAATTGGTGCTACTGATACTTGCGCTGACTCTTGATCGCCAAGGTAAGTTGTTTTTTATGGCGTTACTTTACTGTTTCACAGAGGTTATAGCATGCGTTTTAAAGAAAACTAAGTACATGAGGAATATTTCACATACAGTACTGTGAGACATGCAGTGTAAAAAGATGACAAGGTTTGTTTTAGTTTCCTTGGTCTTTGGTCTTTAGTTTAAATGTGTATGATGCATCCCTTTTTTTCTCAGTTCATACGGGGGAAATCATCGGCGGCAAAGAGGCTGTGCCACATAGCAGGCCGTACATGGTCATTGTGGAGAGGAAAACGGAAAATAACACAAAAATGTGTGACGGCTTACTTCTGAATGAAGAGTTTGTGTTGACTGCAGCCCATTGCAAGGCCGAGTGAGTTTAATTCATTTATGTTGATCTACTCGAAATAAGACAACTTTGACCCTTGAATTGAGACTTCAATTTAAAATATGCCAACAATTGATTACCTAATCGTCAAATAAGTCTTTTAATTAATTGTATTCTATGAAAACATTGCAGTGACAAAAACTCCTTGATAACCTTCTTGCACTTCATTAAGTCATTCCAGGTCCTACAAAGCTTTTCTGGGAGTTCACGATATCCAAAACCAAAATGGGGTAAAGCATGTGTCTGTGGAACAAGCATTTCCACATGAAAACTACAGTCAACTAACTCGTTTAAATGACATAATGCTTCTTAAGGTAAAAGAAAAAAATATATATATTTGGTTGTTTTTCATTATTCCATTTCCAAATGCATTATTGAACACACTAAACAATGAATACTAGAATCCTGTACAGATTACAATTATACCTTATATATCTATTTATCTCTTTCTGTCCTCAAGTTGAGCGCCAAGGTGAAGTTCAACAAAAATGTTAAAAGCATTGATCTCGCAGACGAAGGTGATGGCTCTCTGCCAAAGTCATGTCTAGTCTCCGGCTGGGGAGTAACAGAGGAGAGTAAAAATGGGTCTGCAGTTCTCATGGAAGTCAATGTAACACTCTATGACGATAAAGGGTGTGCTGAGATGAAGTGGTACTGCTCTGTGGGAAAAACTGGGCCGGACAAAGTACGCACTCTTTCTAATAATATAACATGGACAAAACAAACATTAGTCAACAGTGATAAATGATTCACTGTTGAAGCACTCACTGCATATTGTGTATGTACCTCCAGGGAGACTCTGGTGGTCCGCTGGTCTGCGAGGATGGAAAGGCATACGGTGTGGTGTCCTTCAAGACCAACCCGAAAGAAACAGACGACCAGCCTGTCTATGTCTTTACAAAGATTCCTGACTACAGAAGCTGGATCAATTCAACGATTGAGCATCATTGGAAAAAAGTAACGACTGACTGATCAAATCACAACATTTGAATTTATGTTGCATAACACTGAAGCTGAACAATTAAGACTGTAAGACCAAAGTTGGGACTTCAAAGACGTTACAAAGATACAAAGATTTATTTTAGTTGGAAAGTTAAAACATCTGAAAATATGAATGTGATTTGGTTTGAAATCAGACATTAAAATGTAGATTTTGATGCTGTTTATTAGGTTCGATATATGTTAAACTAGATGCTTTCTGTCCTCCTGCTCTTAAATCCAACATTACGTTACACTTTCTTTATGAAGCGATAAACTGCTGCTTGTCTCGCCATGTTCTCTCAGTGCCTCTGTTCATTCCTGTTTGAGCATGAATTAAAATCAAACACAAAAGACAACACTGCCTCCTTGTGATGAAACTGTATTGATGCAGGTTCATTTTTCACTTCTTGAAACTTTCATCTGCTCTTTTATAAGCTCTAAACTTGAATACAATGATAAGTATTATCATGTGTGTGGGGGAGAGACTGGGGAATTCAAACTGATTACTCTGACTACATGGAAATGTGGGAGTTTACGTAAACAAACCCTTTTTATTTAACAGTTCTCTAGGTTGCCACTCAGTATTATACTTGTGAATCACCATATCTTGATTGATATTGGTGTTTTACACATCTGCACCGATGGTATGACAATAATATGCACCCACATTGTGAGATTCTCTATTTCATGTGTTTTATATTTGTGGTACAGGCCTGATTTTAAGTAAGTTAAAAATGATTAAACACATTATTTGGATCCGTAGGTAACAGTGATGCACTTTAGTCGTTTGGTTGGGTACATTGAACCCTTTTGTGAACACGGTATCTCAAATAATATAATAATGGTTTTAAGTAGCTTTGTGCTTTTGGTGCATTTATGTTCACAACAGGAAGAAGCCTTTTACATTTTGTTACTGTGCCTTTTGCGCCACTATCAGGTCATTTCTATTACTTACATGACTTTAATTATGGCTGCATTATTAAACACACATACAGGCAGCATGTACTCATATATATATGTATATATATAATATATATATATATATATATATATATATATAGATAGATAGATAGATAGATAGATAGATATAGATATATACATCAAATGTAATATATATTATATATGTGATATATTTACATATAATAATAATAATAATACATGCTATAAACCCATTTGGAGAGTTTTGCTAATTAAAAAGGTATTATTTCTTATAAACTGGAAGCAGGGCCAAGCCAAACAAAGGAGCAACCACTATGACCCCAAGATATAGCTCTTCTAATGGCCACTTGATACTGGTCCTTTTGCTTTCTGCCCTGAACTTTGTTTCCAAACTTTTATTGAGCTGTTTTCAAGGCCCCTGAAATAACTAGTGGTGCTGCATGCCCATATTTCAAGCACCAAAAGGCCTGTCTCGTGGTTTTTAGTCAGGAGGGCCTTCTGCATAGCCACTCTAATATAATATACTGATTCAAGAGAGAGAGTCATCCATATCCACACATCAGTATAGATAGCAATATACTTTAAATATGGATAGCCTGCTGAGCCCGGTTTCATTGCCCGCTAACCTGGATCTGATGCCCATTAGGGCAGCACTTCCCTCCAGCATTCCCCGCTACTCATTGTGGCTACAGTTAGCAGTAGCAGCTATTAGTAAGGGTTATATCGGGACACTCACAGACTTGAGGCAGAGCAGCAGAAAACGGTTTCTCATAGTTGGTGGTGTGTGAAACAATGCACTTTACGTTTGTGATTGTACCCAGGTTACATGGTTAAAGACAGACAGGGGGGGACACTCTCCCAACTACAAGTCAGTGTCCCATCATAAAGATTTTGAAGCTGTTCTTTTAAAACGGTACAGCACAGACATGAAGAATAATATAAGCATGCTTCAGACTCTATTAAGTGTAACATTTGAATTTCTACAACTAAATCAAATTAAACACTGCAGCATCCTATTCCTACTATATTGTGTAATGTAGTGGATTAAAGGAGATGTTGAACATTTATCCCAGTAATGAACGAGGGTAAGTGCTTTTAGAGTTTCCAGAAACTGTCGTAACAAAGCATGATGAGGACTTTGCACCTTTCAGCATAGCTGCACATTAACAGTGCAAACACTACAACAACCTACTTAAGTTACATTACTGATACTCACCACAGTAGTTGTACAGCAGCTAGCTGGCTCTGCGGTGGATCTCCATACAACCTCTGACTCCTTAAATGTAGCAGAAACAAGAAGCATAACCAATGAAAACAGACAGCTTTATTAAAAATATCATATGATTGCTTCCTGTAGGCCATTTTATACAGATTTTCATTATAAGCCCCATGAAAGAATGTCTGTTGACACTGTTCTCATTGCAATCCCTGAAGTTACCTCCTTGAGATGATCCACCTGCATCCAGCAGATTAGCCTTTTTCCTACAACTTGTTTTAGTCATTAGGAGCTACACAGTGTAGCTAACAGCTTTGCTAATATTCCTCCATCACTGTAATGTTGATGTTAGATTTAAATGTATGACGGCAGTGAAAGTTATGTTTAACATCTTTAGCCCTGGCTACATTATGCTAACTTTAGTCGTGAAAACAAGCAGTTCTAGCAGCTAATAGCTAATTTTTTAGCCCAATTTTCAACTTGCATTTTCAGCCCAACACAGTGTGGCTAACAGCTATGCTAATATTCCTCCGTCACTACAATGTTGATTTTATCTTATTAATGAGGCAGTGGAAGTTGTGTTTAACATCTTTAGCCCTGGCTACGTTATGCTAACTTTAATGAAGAAAACTAGACTTAGCAGCTAAGCGAACTGTTAGCTGTAAATAGCCACATTGTTTTGAGCTAATACAGAAACCTGAGCATTGGTTGTGTTGTAGCTGACCAAACAGCCAAGAATATTCCTATCTGGCTACTCCAGTTGGTAAAAAAACAAGCTAAAGCGAGACAAACATTTCAGTATTAATGCTAATGTTACCTTCATCAGGCTAATCCTGCAGTGTGGACAGCTGGGAACAAATAGGAGCTCCACCTTGGTTTAATGAGCGCTACTCAGCTCAGTCACAGTTAATTAAACATAGCACCACTGTAAAACAACAGGGGAGGTTCAGATATTTTTGATTTGGGGCACAGGTGGAGCCAGTATTATCAACGGTGGCTCTGTTCCATTTCAGTGTCCTAGTAGGCCAAGGCTTTGCCACTGAGCCTGCATGAAAACACCTGTGCCCTGGAGATGACTCACCTGTTACAGAATAGAGACATCACTTCTTTGTTTTGTTTTTTATAACACCTGTGTTCATCCTGCTATGACACATCAAAAGACCTGGAGACATAATCAGCAGTAGAATATAACATTGTACAGTACATATACTTCTGTATTTAGAAGGTGGATGGTTACCTTTCAGGTTAAGAGTTGACATGTGAAACATTATTATCAGTTTATGAAATAAGTTATAAAACTACCCAACATTAAGAAGAGTTGTTGAAATTAGCTCCACTTTGACATCTTGACATCTAATCATTAAACAATCCCACCTACATGCCTATTACTCTGTTAAAAGTCATTAATTTAAGACCTATACATTTAATTAGCTTATATTAAATGTACTGAAGTATTGAAAGTAATTTTATGGCAATAAATGTAATTGAGCATCAAAAAGTAAAATTATTAAATATAGGAATATATAATAGAGTATATTAAGATTACACACTCACACACATAGAAATATATATATACACACACACACTTTCGGTCTATCTTTCTTTCTGGTAATTCTTCAGTACTGATTTTGTATGCAGATCTTTCTATTGAGTACATTATAAGGAGGTATTGCTACTTTTAATCAAGTAAAAAAAAAAAAAGAAATCGTAATTCCAAGTTTGAAATGCACCACCTTATCTTATCTTTCCAATCACATGTACAGGACCAGTGAGAGAAGGGAGGCATGAACATACTCCTGCTATTCTACCTGAGTCCACTAGGGGGCAGCACTGGATCTTGATAAAATCCCCTACAGGAGCCTTTGTTGTTGCACAAAAAGTTGCTGCACACTTTTCTGAACTTTAGGCTTGAAGGAAACTTGACACACAACTTGACACATTACATATTGAGTAGTGCCTCAGCCAGGTGCAGCAAAGATTACATAATATGTGTAAAATAAATGATTTAGAGTCGAATGACAAACAAGTTCTAATCATTAACCAAGTCTGACTGGTAATGAGGTTAAAGTCACTACAAAGACAGCTAAAGTTTATTGTTAACCGCAAACACACGTGCAGGCTGCTGAGCAGAGAACACACAGATTCGTGCAATATGCTGTTTTCAAAACTTGCAAAAACTCTGGACTGTCTCTGAATCAAACGCGCTTTGCTGTAGGCAATTGAGATTAGAAAGTAAAGACCACAGTCGGAGTTAAAAATAGAAGCAGATACTGCTGCAGTAAGCACTCTAACTTCTGAACTACCCTTTTTTTTCTACCTCGGCGCCTCCTACACACCAACACACCAGTGCACCTCACGGCTTCCTGTGCAACACCACAGTTTTCCATTGTGGTTGAGTTCGGCCTGTCGCGCCTCGCTGACAGATTTAGTCAGGTGAGCGCCTGCAACACAAGATCTGAAGAGATATTTACAGAGAATGTCAAACGTTGAAGAAACCGTCTGAGAGGGGAACGCTTTAATGTCGATCCTCGCGCGCACCTGTTGATTTAATGAGTCAGTTACTTTTTCACCAGGCGGGGGAACTGTCAGACAAAGAAGCAATCAGACGCTATGTGTGGCACGCTTTCATCTTTGACTATATATATGTTTTCTACTTTTGCCATGTCATTTGTGTAATTGTTATTGATATGACAGGAGGGGGCACTCTAGGCACACCTATTGCAGGCTTTCTTCCTGCAAGTTGGAGTCTGGACCAGCGCCTCCTCTGCTCTAGCTTCATTGACTGCAGCCTGCCAGTGCTGCGTCCTGCTCTTGACTCTGTATTTGATGTCGATTGCTCTTCCGGGGGCCACGGCTATGCAGGTGGGCCCCCCCTCCCCCCCGGATGATATGGCGCTCCAGCAGTCGAGCGTGACAGCTTTGTTTATCTCACATGATTATTTAGTCATGATTTTTTTTTTTTTTTGCTGCTTGTTTGAATACCAACAGAATCCCAGAGGTAACACAATTCTATCCACATGACCTGGTTTTGATTTATTCCACCAGACATCTGTATCACGAGGATGACACGAAGTCCTGCACTGGAAGATAATGATGCAA
>CAEMYA010000052.1:906606-962471 GCA_903131615.1 Diplodus sargus
CAGTGAATCTATCAGAGAGTATCAGTGGTAACTCGTGGAGTGGAGTATAAAAGTAGTCTTTTGTGGTTTCAGAGAAAGCTGCATGTTATCTGATAAATTGCCTCCAGCGATGTCACTCAGCAACTGCTGCTTTGTGGGTAATGTAGGCACCAGGTTTTGAAAGTGTGTGGTTTGTGTTGAACAAAGAAGGTGACATTTTTGTGGAGACAAATTGTTTTCTTTTAAAAAGCACAGCACATCTACGGAGCTTGTTGAAAGGTGCAGGATAAAATGATCTCTTCTACTTTAAAGAACATTATTATGATTGCAAAGCAGTCGTTTGAAGATGTTCGTCGGGTCCAAAATGATTAGTTGGTTCCAGATTCTACCAAAGTCTGTAGGCCAATGTCCGCGTTTTTGACAGCGGAAAAACTGAAAAATGGCTGAGTTCTACAGGACGCACCCATCATACTGTGCTGCCATTTGTGCAGCTAGCTAGCGTTAGCAACATCAAAGTTTGTGAGCTTGCATTAGCAATGGTAGCTAACATTTGCAAGCTAATGTTAGAATGTCCTCGTTGGCATTAGCGACGTTAGCTGAGTGCGCAAACTGGCAACGCCCTGAGGGGGGGGCAGACGATTCAAACAACAGCGGCGTTGTGACGTGAATGCAGTGGAAGGAGGAGATGGAACGCCGCTATTTAAACTGTCCATAGTGAGCAGTGCAGTGTAAGAGCAGTTGGCTGTGTTTCACAACCTGCCGCCCACGTTTTACCCACATTGCAACTCAGCCATTGAGTGACATCACTGGAGGCGATTTATCAGATTACATGCAGCTACCCTTTAATTAAAAAAAAAGCCTTGTCAATACAACAACACAACGCAGCACACTAAGTTCTTCGGCTTGCATTTATGCTGCATGATTTGCACACTTTTCATCAGTCACGTCTGCAAATCTGCGCGCGCGAAACTCACACCGGCGCATTTGTTTACCTTGCAGATGCTTTGCGCCTGTGTTTTTTCAGCCCACCTGACTGCGCAGCCTGAGGTGGGCGTCAGATTCATGTGGTATCGCCATCAAACTAAATGAGGGCAGATAGAAGTTTCAGCAACACATTCTCCCGACCTGAAGAAACGAGATCACTTGGTCACACACCACTTGTGCATCATGTTTTAAATTTAAATCTAACCAGAAGCCTAGCCTGTTGAGGTTGAGACGAGAGACGTGGACAAAGTGGCAGATTACTTGGCTCTGAAACACACACACACACACACACACACACACACACTCACACAAACACTCACGTCAGCACACAAACACCCACCCACATTAAATGCTTAGGCACACACTCTCATTGTTCCGTTTTCCTTTTGAGGGGCACGCTTGCTTCTTATCAGATACTAGTGACAGACACAGATGTCACTATGTTCATAAGGTATTTCTGGATGACTGCGAGCAAGTTGTTGGTTCCTTGTCATCCATCATGGGAGGGGTGCATACACAGAGGACATTCTGTTCTAGACAAAGCAAGCAAGCAGGCATACAACTCCGCTGCCTTCCTCCACCCCCGTCTGCCCATGCACCACCCCAGCCCACTAAGCCTGTCTCTTCCTAATAACTCCGCCAGACTCTCTCTGTCTCCTTTTTATCTATCTATCTATCTATCTATCTATCTATCTATCTATCTATCTCCACCAACGCCATTGAGGAAGCGCAAATAAAAAGTTGTTGTCATGGAAACCTGCCGTGCCTTTCCTCCTCTCCCCTCATCACCCCCTCAGCACACTCAAACTTGTAGACACACACACACACACACACACACACACACACACACACACAGTATCTTGCATTCATTCTATAAACACTCGAGAGACGTGGACAACTTCAAGAGGCGATGCGGAAAAAAGACGTCCGGATCTTGTGAGGAGAGACCGAGTGAGTGTGAATGCAGAGAAACAGGATGGGTGATACAAGATGTTATCAAAAGTGCAAAAAAAAAAAAACACCTACGTGTACAACTCAGCCTCTTCACATAGTATTTGGAATACTACTCAAAATCGAGAAATGACCTTTCGTAGATTTTCTGCAGGATCGTCGGATCGGTATACGTGAAACAAAACGTGCCGATGAGAAATGGGTTTTCCAAATCAGACTAACTGAACGTCCCCCGCTCAAATGAAGACGCTGTCTTTCTGAATGACCCTAAACATGACGTGATTGATGTTGTTGCACATTAAAGGTGCACTGTGTTCTTTTGGAGAGGAAATCTGAGACAGAAGAGAAAGAACTTCATTGACTGGTTTTTCAACCAACCGATCTCAGAGGACAACACAATTTCATACTGTTTCACTTTGTTTGCATTTGGCGGACCCTGCCACCTTTCAAGCCATAAATATCTGTATTATTACCTCATAACCGAGTTTGAAGTCCTTCTCTAAGACTACATAGTGCTGCCGCAGACACACGGACACGGACGTTGTCACAGGTTTTTTTCAGACATATTATTGCCCAGATATTTTTCCTGCTCGTCACAGATTAGCAGTATATTCACATTATTGGTGAGACTGTTCAGATCGCGGGCCGGTCGAGTACAGTTTTCCGATCGGCGAACAGCTGGTCGAGGGCTTCTGCTACTGATGTTGTTGTTGCCGTTGTTGTCGTCCCTGTAGTGACAACAACGGTCCTGAGGAAGCCAGCTCCGCTTGTCTTCTTCTAGGAAAGCAAAAAAACATACGGATAAACACACACACGCACGCACACAGGCACACAAACAGTAAGGCAGGTTGCCGTGGGTGTGTCCCCAGCTGCTCGTTGGGCTGACGCACTTCCACTACGCCCCCTGTGCATGCTCCCAGGGGGAGGGCACGTGTCCCACAGGTCTCCATTCATTCAAGGTGAGACGCAGATGACATGACAAGTTGCTGCCATGACAACGGTTGGTTGGGTAAAGCCACGCGGCATGAGCCTACATGTTGGCTGATAATGGAATCGCCCCTCCTTTCTCCTGCTCTCCCTCCTCCACTGGAACAGGAGAAAGACTGTCACGGCGTTCAAGTGCTTTGTATCCTCCACCATCATACCTAGTTTTCATCATTTCTTCGTCAGGTCCTAAAGGCCTCTGTTGATCCGCAACGTGTGTGCCGAGGGTCTGCACATTCTGGTCAGGTGTCTGGCTGCCCCCAATCAATATGTAATCAATTCACCAGAGGTAATTGTTGAGGCGCTGATTGCTTCTCGAAGCTGTTTCACCTGAGATCTGGCTTCTCCCCTGCTCGGAGGTGATTTTAAGGGGGTTGGGTTTCTCTGCATTGTTGCTTGCAGGATCAGACACAGTGTAATTTGCGCGTTAGCTTGCCAAGGATTGATGAGCCTGCACTTCCCAACTCTGTCCTGATGCGATGCATTGAGTGTGATTGGCATGTGGGGAGAGAGAATAAGCCAAAAGAAAACAGAAGAACAAAGTGTTTGTCAAATTAGTCTATCATCCCCCAAACAGCTAATGTATTTGATATGATAATTATGTTTATTTATTTTCCAGCTTCTCGTTACACTAATTAGACTTTAACAAGCTTATCAGGCAGAGGTCTGCACGGGAGAGACACTTTGTTGTCATGTTTCTATTGTTGGGATTCCCCCCCCTTAAAAAAGAACAAACAAATTCAAGTCGACAGTGATAGAGTTGTACGCGTGCTTATACACGATCCATAATCAGTGTTTAAATCAGAAGGGTTGGGTACTGAGCTCGGTACTTCTACATGTACTGACTGAATATCATCAGTCCACCAGAGTAATTCACACCACGCAAATCAATCACCGCCAAATTTTCAGTACCTGAGAGCGTTTATAGTGAGAAAGCGGTAAATACCCATGTTCAAGTCACAGCGAGTCAGCCAAAAGACACACTCGCTGAATTATGTGTAATGTGAAATGCGCGCCTGGCCCCAGGAAAGGGGAATGTACCTGTTTGATAGCCTTAGCCTATGCTAATGCAATTCGTTCCTCAAGTATTAAAGTGGAAATACCACAGCGCAGGAGCAGAGCTGTTGAACTCTTGGACAAAACTTTAAAGTAAGAATCGGCCTCCTCTCAAATTCATGCAAGAGGCGAGCAGCGTATCACCAGAGTCACCGCTAACTGCTGCTAACTGTTGAAGCTGTGCAGCTAGGCAGTTCAGTTAGCTGTTAGGCTAGTAGTCTGGATTGGGGTGGTATACTGACAGGACAGGCCGCGGCTACCGTAACACAATACGTAGTTGCTTTGATATAACGGCAAAATGGTTTTTTTGTAACATTTTAATGATAACTTTAGTAATGAATGTTTAAATGTCTTAGATATCTAGCTTAATATGATGCATCTTCAGGTAATTAGCAGGATAGGTTGTAGTTGGATAGGACTTGTTACCATCCACTTACAGAGGGCCTATAAAAAAAAAGATTAATACATGTTAATTGCTACAATTTGTTGCATAGAGCAGCTTTAAAGAAAGGGCAAAGAAATCCCTGAATCCACACCGAAATTTTACTGGGCTCTATTCTGGGTTGCGACCCACTCTCCATCCGAGTTGCGTGTAAATCCATTCAGTAGTTCTTGTGTAAACCTGCTGACAAACCAACGCACAAACAACCCAATGCAGGTGAAAACGTAACCTCCCGGGGCGCAGTGGTTATGAAGTGTCTGCGCCCCCTTATCTGTGAATCGCTGCGTCCAGTAAACGCTCTTTTCTCTGCCTCCATTCCAGCTCATTCACTCCACTCTAAATATTGTATTCACACGGACTGCCACCACAACAGCCCCGGAGATAAGAAGATACATTGCCGGTGACATTTAAAAAGAGTCGCTACCCCCTCATCTGCCTGTCCATTGTCAGCATCCTCCGTGGCCTATAATGAGAATGTGCACGCCCAGGCCATTATAAATAGTCTGTGTCCTGGTTAAATGCAACACCTCTCTTTGGGTGCTATTTGGGCTCCATGATTCACTGTGATTCATGCCAGTGTGTGTTCTCTCTGTTCTCACAGATGAGCTGGATGACCGGGGGCAGGAGATAAGGACTGCTATGGGAACATGGATCATGTGTGTGTGCGTGTGTGTGTGCATGTGTGTGTGTGTGTAGGCCGTGCCATGTGTGTGAGTTGTACATTGAACATAGAGAGAAAAAGAGATGGAGGGATTGAGAGTGCCCAGCTGAAGTGCTAAATTTGTCAGCCCACTCTCAGAAAAAAAACAAAAAATTGGGCCTACTTGAAGGAGGGAGGGGGAAAAAAAGAGTGAATGGAAATGAACGTTAATTTTTCCTTCACAGCGAGCCGCGCGTGTGACCGAGTGCGTGTCAGCATTGTGGCGTTCACGTGCAGGTGCGGCCACGTAAAGAAAATAACTGGAAACCTTGTTATCACGCCGCTGGTATTTTCCTGCTGTGCATGCACGCTGGTACATCACCTCCTCATTGGCTCTGATAGACGTCGTGATGGAGTGATGGACACCTATTTAATTGCGCCCCGCTGTCTGTTTGTCTGTGTGCCGGCAAAGGTAGGAGGGAGAAGCAAGAGCTAATGGACTGATATGAAAGCCAAGCCGCAAGGACGCATACTGTACCGAACGCTTCGCGTGGCTCTTTGTGCAACCGCCGGCTTGTTGAGCCACTAATTATTTACACTGAGATCACTTTTGCATGTGCATGTGAGTGTGTGTGTCCGTAATTTTTCTAGTGCACACCAGCTCCCAGTGGCCATGTGGGTGTATGGTGGGTAGCTCAGAGTTACATTAATAGCCAAAGGGCAGGCTGGATAGACAGGAAGGGGAAATACAGTTTGCTGGTCGCCCACCGCTTCCTGTGTGTCTCCTACACTCTCAGCCCACGGACCAGAGCTGCTTCTAAAACCAGTTTGTTTGCCTCGCAGTGTGCGACAGAGATAAGACACAAGCAAAGGTAAACAAGCTTGACAAAGGAGTGAGGAATGGCACCGGCGATGGGTTTGTCACCGCAGTGAGGTTATGCAAGTTGCTGAAAAATGACTTGCCCCACACGGCCCTGCCCTTTCAGCTCTTGGCTTGTCATGTGTGAAGTAAGTGAAGCAATCAAGTGTTACATGACAAGAGCAACAGCAGATAACAGATCGGCCTCTTAAAGTGATGAGCTGTACTGGGTGCCTGATACTATCGCTGCAGGAACAAAGTCTAATATCAACATTTAGGAAAATGAAAGTTACATAAAAGTTGAACCTTCTGTGAAACCGCACAGACTCGTTGCACCCCTCTCCAGGGATTACAAGGAGTTGCAGTGTCGAGGCTTGTCCAGCAGAGGTCCTTCTGTCATTAAGTGTTGTCAGTGTCTGTCTCTGTTCTGAAGTGGAGAGCAGCAGTGACTGAGTGATGAAGGTGAACCACAACAATTCAAGGAGTTTTTTCAGCCCTAACTATGTAACAAGGAACATATTCTTACATGATAACAGAAGGCAAAGTTTCCGCTTTAAAGGCGCACTACGTAGTTTCGGGGGAGGCCTTTCTGAATCAGACGGGGAAAGATCTTCATTTTTTAATGCCCAAACAAACTGTGACTGAATTCAAAGACTGACCTTAAAGGACAACACCTCTGTTAACATTTGGCGGACCCCGCCACTTTTCTAGCCTCAAACATCATTCTGAGAGAACTGAAAGAAGAGAACAGCTTGTTTATTCAGTTGTGGAAGCAAACTATGTTTCTGAGTTTGCATTATTACCTCATTGATATTGTGAATATGAAAATTCTCAGGTTGAATCTCCTCTCCAAAAAACGACACAGTGCCCCTTTAATGCCGAGAATCTTTTGAATATGTCCCATTCGGGACACATTTTGGACGTTTCACCCACTCTCAAGGGACTCCACTTCACCGAGCAGCCACCCGCCACTGCTGACAGATCAGAGTGGCTGATAAGAAGCCCCCGCTTTGCACACACACTCGCACATACACACACACACACAGACACACACACACACACACACACACACACACACACACACACACACACACACACACACACACACACACACACACAAGCTCTGGTAAGAGGCAACCCCCACCTCCCCCCCTCCCCTTGCCCTTCTGGGATCCCACATCCCCATTGAACTTTCCACCCACTCACCAAGGAATGCAGAGAGAGGGAGGGGAAGAGGGGGCTTAAAACGAGGGGAGGGGAGTGAAGAAATAAGTCAAAAAGATGCGGAAAGACTGAGCACATCACATTTTGAAAATGCGGCAATAACAAATTGCCCTCATGACAAAACTCTTCTCATCTGACTGTTTGCATTGTAATTAGATGATGTGAGAGCGGGGACGCGGACGGGGAATGGCAACGGCAAAGCCAGCGATGACACACCGCGTGCGGGTCCACGATGCAGAGGAGGCCGTTGGAGGGCCGACAGGAAAGGACATGAGAACAAAGCGGTGACAGCGACGGTGACGCATACACATGGACGCACACGTGAAAACACAAATGTATACAGTCACCTAATGACGTGGTGTGATTTGTCATTATTACCACTTGTGGCAGATAATCTATCTATCTATCTATCTATCTATCTATCTATCTATCTATCTATCTATCTATCTATCTATCTATCTATCATGTGTGCGTGCATGTGTGTGTTATGTTTTGTTATCGTCCCAACTGTAAAAACCTGTCCGTGCCCCATGACGTCACGAGCCCTTGAGGTGCTTGTTTCGTTTTGTTTTTGCCACCGGAGTCTTGTCAACAAGTTGCCGATGCCGCCCTCTATCCCCCTTCTTCTCTCTCCTTTTTTCCGTGCACCTCCTCAGAGGACCTCAGCGCTGATGAAAGGCAAGGTGCCTCGGCACACCTCTCATTGAATTAGGAATTCCACGGCGCAAAGTGGCGGCATTGTGGATGAAAGGTTAGAGCTGTTTCGAATTCCCCTCCCTAAATGAAAAGGCCCTCTCTCCAGCGGTTGCACAAAAAGAGGGATGACATTTTGGTTGCATCAGCTGTATATCTAAAGTGTCGGCAGGAAAATGCCAAAACGATCAAAGCCAAAACAGGGAGGATAATACACAGGGAGAGCACCTAGGCGCTCTTTGTTAGGCTATCTTCCCACAAACCTTAGTCAGACCTCATAAAAAGTCATTACGCCCCTCAGTGATAATTCTGTGAATGCCCCCCCCCCCCCATTTAACGATAAACATTTACATGGCGGCGGTGAAAGGAATTTATCAGGTCTTTACATTAGGGATTAGACGCGGTGGTTGAATTAGTGTCTGTTCAAGGGCAGAATGGAGGATTGGAAACTCAGTGGGTGGAACATGAAGAGATTTCATAAGAGGAGGCAGGTGGTGGTGACACAAGGCATTAAAGCGCGCTCGCTCTTTC
Source organism: Diplodus sargus (assembly GCA_903131615.1). NCBI lineage: Eukaryota > Metazoa > Chordata > Actinopteri > Spariformes > Sparidae > Diplodus > Diplodus sargus. The sequence goes on from CAEMYA010000052.1 coordinate 914,950, forward strand.
TCGAGATCAGTCCCTGCATCTCGCTCTTTCTGTCTTTCTCTCCTCGGGCCCTCCTCCACACACACACACACACACATACAGACACCTTGGTGACATATCGCGGTTGTGAATGAACTCATAGCTTTGAAGTGCAGGCCGGAGGAGATAGAGGTAAAACTTTGCGTTTTTTAAAAGCGGAGGATGTGAGAGAGCGGCTGGATCAATTGTCGTTGCCCTGTGATAAGGTCAGCCGTGGACACGTCACGCTACTGTTACAAAGAACAGATATGCTCTATGATCGCCGACCTGCCGCCATTCCGGCAACGCTGACTCTACGTATCCAACAGTGATTCACGCTCGAGCACTTCATGTTTGCTACTCATATCCAGCCAGTGGCACCCCGCGGAAAAAAAAGGGGAGTCGTCAGGCTCCAGGTTCAGTCATATATACGGATTATCAAAGGAACATGATGTCGAAAGGTAAACTTCAACTCTGCGCCCGCCCAACAGGCAGACAGGGCTGGGAGGCAGCGCAAACAGAATGGATGTATTTGCTTTTCATGTGAAAATCAATGGGCCCAGACAGATGGCGGTTTGTTTCCTCACTATTTACTCCCCGGCTCCTTGACAAATGTCCCCGCCGCCCCTCCTGGGCTGACGGTGCACAGGTAAGCAGAAAGCCATCCCTTCCTTTTCCCACCCCAAATGGATGACAGATGTGCCGGCTACCGCCCCGTCTCTCTCCCCCAATCCATTCCCCCGCTGTTGACCTAGCTACGGCAAACAGCCTCGAACTTGTTTCGGAAGGAGAAGGTTTATTTTGTTTGATAAGCTACTCTATCAGATAAACATCTTTATCTTTCATTTTTTTATCAGAAACATTGGCCACCTCACTCGTTACAAAGCCAACTGGAATTGTTCTGCTATCAGGAAACACAAGGCTTTTATTCATGCAGTATGGTCGATGAGTCATATCGTGGAACAGGAGACAGACAGTGTCTATGGTCCATTACCACCAAAGATAGATAGTGACAAATATGTTGATGAATACTTCATGCCAGCCATGCCTGGAGTGTCTGAACTCAGGGGGACGGCTAACTCGACCTGACCCGAAGAGGTCGAGATGCTAAAAGCAGCAGACAGACGAAGCATGCTTGATCATTCGAGGGGTTTATTAGCAAAACAGACTTCTCTTTTTTTTTCATTTATTATCCTGAATTTTGTGTTTTTCGAGTATCAATCAAAATGGCTTTCATCAGTTTTTCCAAACGCACTCTTTACTTCCTGAACCGTACTGAGCAGCAGTACACACATTTTCTAGCTTGGCGGGGCAGAACTGAAACTAATGCAGGGTCCACACCTTTTGTAAATTATTTTTTTTAAAACATTTTTTAAGATGCAATAACACCGCTGATTTCAAAGTGGCCCTCTGCCCACCATTCTCAGATTTGGGATCTTTCATAATAAGATTTATATCAGAATTATTTAAAGGTGCAACATGTAAGAATTTGCCAACTGTGGAATTCATAATTAGAACCAACAGGGGGCAGCATTTCACCAGAGGTCATGCTAAAGGCTACTAGCCATTAGCTAGTAAGCTCAGGTTGCAATGGAGCTAGTGGTCCGGATTGTGAACATGGGAACACCAGGGAAGTGTAGGTTCTTCCACTGGCACGTGAGCTTTGGGCTAGCTGGGTAGCCTAGCATGCTAACTTCCCTAGATATGTCTTCATCATGGTGCTTCACACTCATTTTCTAATGTTTCCAAGTAAAACATTATAAGATATTGCACCTTTAAATATATATAATTTTCTCTAGAAACATCTGGTGGGCAGATTTGAACCTTATCGTGGGCCAAGTTTGGCCCACGGGTCCCACTTTGGGCAGCCCTCATACAGAGGAAAGCTCCTGTATGACTCAGAGATATCTGAACAAATAGACATCTCCTGTTGATTTGAGGCACGCCCACTCTGAAGTCTTTTTCCCCAGACACAAATTTACACAAATTGCTTTTACTGGAATCTGTTTCAACTGGGACAGTGTGCGAATATTCTTCCCGCTCTCGCTCAGTGCAAACTGCAGCTCTAGAGGCAGGAATGATCCTCGCTGGAATCAGCCTGAGGTCTGTGCTGCTGAATCTGTGGGTTTTAATAGAGCCTCGTGTGGAATCAGACTTTCCTTCTGCTGCTGCTGCTTGGAGAGATATTTTTAGTCAGACAGTGGCACTTCTGCTTAAGTTTACCAAGACATCGCCTCAGATATATTTCTCTGATTCAGAAGTTTTTGACACAAGAGTGATTCACATTCACAGACGGACTTCGGATCGCACAAAGCCGCAGCCTGAAACAGTGGATGCAGCTTCCCCTTTATTTTCTCCCTATTTTGCACGAAAAGGAGGGGTGAGAAATGTACGGGGGGGGTGAAAGTCAGCATTCCAGCTAGACCAGAACGGAGCAGAGGTCGTCCGGTTAGAGAGCATGGGTGGAGGTGTGGGTGTTGCGGTGGCGGTAGTGCAGGGGCGTAGTAGAGTAAAGAGCAAAAGAGTTCCTGATTCCACAGCCCTGAGCTCACCACCTTTGCGCCTGCCGCCACGCCACTCCTTTTTCTCCTTCACACCATCCTCCTCCTCCTCCCCCTTCTACCATGTCTCTCCATCTGAGGTGTTAACTCCTTGTTGGGCAGCTCCGGAGCCACTGGCATGGAAGCTCGGGGGAAGAGGCGGGCGTGCTGCTATGGATCCTTACTGTAAGTGAAGGCGTGTGTGCCGGTAAAGTCAAAGTGATTCACTGCACAAATGTTTTTATCCGCTCGCAACGGCGCATAATCTGCCTGGCAATTAACTGTGGCCGGGCAGGACGGACGTGTCAGCACAGACGCACAAACACACACACACACACACTCACAGATATAGCAGAGGATCTGTCAGTGTGTGAGGGAAGGAGAGATGAAAGAGGGTAGACTGAGGAGGAGCCCTGGATTGGTCACGCCTGTGTTTCACCCATTAACACCGGGTTTAGTCAAGCTACGCTAAATCACCAATGTTGGCTATATGAGCATTAAAAAAACAATAGCAGATTAGAGATAAAGCCAGCTGTTACTGTGTGTGTCATCCCATTCAATATTCAAAGGCTTGTCCACAATAGCGCATTATTTCAGCAATACAATAATAAGACCCATTAAGCCAGACTGACAGGTGAATACGAGAATAACACAGGACAGGAGACGGTGACACAAATACAGGAGGAATAACATCCTAATATGGACGGAGAGGAGGAGGAGGAGGAAGGGGAGGAGGAGGAAGGGGACGGGGCGGGAGCGTCTTGCACAACACAGCACCTGTAGCGTCCTACAGGGTAGGGCTTAGGACAAGGTACGTGCGATCATTCTTCACTTCTGTTTTCACACAACACAAACAAAGTGTCATTGTGCGAGCGTGGCGTTGCACAACACCAGACCGTAGACGGTGACATTTGAATGTGCTGACTGTCCTCTGGCAGACGACGCTCACGTGACGTGTTACGGCGGCGGAAAAAGATGACCTTATGATAGCTCAACTGTTTAGCGCTCGCCCTCTTTACTTTCTCAGCCCCAGTCGCCGTCCTTCTGTCTTGTCCTACCCCGCCCACGCAACAGTGCCATGTTCACTCTCTTGCCCCCGTTTAAAAAACAAACTTAGCGCACGCGGCCACATATTGTCCTCTGGCTCGCCGCAGCTATAAAAAGATCCCACTTGGCTGCATTTATTTTTTCAATGAATCCCCCCCACCCGGCTTCACTCTGCAGGATCAGGTGGTATATGATTAAGGGCGCTATTACAGTTAGGCAGCTCTTGACTTTACTCCGTAACCTCTGCTGGCATAATGTACTCTAATGTGTTTGAGTTCCATTTGAACTCCCAACCGTGCTGCCATCCCGAGCACGCAGATGAAAAATGTCCACCTTTAGAGAGCGTGTCACCATGTGCGAGTGTAATTAGCGGATACAAAGTCAAGGGGTCCTGGATGTAAAGACATAAACCACACCGCTGTTATAATGATGCATTACGTTCTGTTTATTTCATGGTATTATTGACTGTTACTTTCATTCATTTCCTGTCGGTTGATGAACTTGGTTTGGGTGCATCTGTGTGTGTGTGTGTGTGTGCCTCTGTGGTGCGGTGGTCCACACACAGAAGAGAGGATGTCAATGTAAACACAGTCACAGTCAGCGCAAAGGAATGCATCAGGCATGCACAAAACCCTGGGGACAAACTCCAAAGGAGGAAGGGAGGGGTGAAGAAAAGGAAGGAAGGGGGAGGCAAATGGAACAGAGCACAGGAGAGCGGGTGGGGAGAAAACTAGGTGAAGAGGAGGAGATGAAGAAGGAGATACAAGATGATCCGGGACGCTGGAGGTCAGTCCGTGGTCTGCTAATGACGTTGTAATAAATAGTGCGCTACCTTCATGTGGTTTCTGTATTAATCTGAATAGTTATTAACAAAAATGTCAAACAATTTGAAATGTTTTGCATGACGGCAGGCAGCAAACACAGACATGAACATACAACAGGTCAAAGCAGCAGAAATTCCCCAGACTCCCTTATAAAATCACTCAATTTTGTGAGTTGTTGAGTTAGGAAAGACAGTCAACAGGTTATATGATGCCTTGTTTTAGGGCGTGCTGCAGCCCCTTCAGCACCCCTACTTACCCTGACCGTGTGGGAGTGGGAGACAGAACAGACAAAAGAGATGGATGTGAAAATGCTGAAGAAGGAGAAGAGCTGGCAAACGAAAAGATGGAGATGGAGACAAAGAAATGAGGGATGAGGACTGAAGTAAGAGGCCAGAGGGAGGGAGCAAATCATAGGAGGGATGGGGGGGGTGAGGGCCTCACCCTGCAGGCAGATAGATGGAAAGAGAGAGGAGGGGCAGATGGAAGAAGAAGAGGGTGAGACTACGAGGGAGGATCGGTGGAGGGCAGAGGTGGGTTCAGATCATTCACTCCCAGCCGGGTGGCGTGAGGAAGGAAAAGCCATGAGCAACTTCAAAGGCCTCGGGAGGCCTTGACACAGAGAGAGGGGTTAGAGTGCTGTAATCCAAAGAGAGGTTAGAGGCCTGCAACTCCGGTTCCTGGTGCTGCTGAAACTCATTTAGCCTGCAGGGCCCCAGAGGCCCCCGAGAGGGGGGCCAGGTCGTAACCGGAGGAGCTGAGAGTGACAAAGTGCAGGGGACTGGAGGCAGAGAAAGGCTCCAACACTATACACATGACAGGGCAGAGGACTTTAAGTGGCCCCCACTTAAGTACGTACACACACACACGCGCGCGCACACACACACACACACACACACACACAGGTTTGTCGTGTACAAACACACGCATACTTTCATTCAACTGTTGAAAAGGTGCAAGATCATACATATTAACATAAACAGATGTTCTCCCTCACAACGGAGATGTTGTTGTTAATGTAATGTGTGTGATATCGGGGCTCTCTCTATTCCATTCGTGCCTCCATGCAAAGAAGCGTCTGGGTGTGCCTCGCACCGTAGCTGGGCCTCCACGCAGAGATCGAAATGATCAAAACAGACGCCTCTCCACCCAACCAGAGTTGTAGAGAGTATCCAAAAGTCATCTTGTGTAAAAGTGAACATTGCATGTTAACACTACCTTGGTGAGAAGTGAAAGTCACCCATTTAAATAGTGCTGAATGTGATTGATCGTCAAAAGTACTGAGAATCGTCCCAGCTGATATTGGATCCAGTGTAAACAGAATGCACAATGAGAGCAGTCTCTCTAGAAGTACATTTGCTTCCTAAATGTAGTGGAGTGGAAATATAAAGTAGCAGAAAATGGAACCACTCAAGTAACATACAAGTACCTTAACACTTTGTGAAGTTAGGTAAGTACAGTACTTGAGTAAATGCACTTAGTTACATTCCATCACTGATCCTAATTAAGTCTAATTGGCATGAGGGGGGATGGAGGGAGGGGCGCGTCACGTTTCAGATCATCTAGCAACACACTACTCACATTCAGGAAAAGTTGAGTTTTTTTTTTTTAAATGCTCAAGCAATTACGTTTTAAAATCAGCCACAATGAATTCCGTCTTTGCTGACACACATGGAATTACTGTACTGGCTCCCAACCACCCAAAATGACAGAAAACCGTAAAATAGGAGTCGGCTGTGTGAAAGGAGACACTCTTGTGACGAGGCTCCACTGCTCGGCGCTAGCCTTTGAATGGACTGAATGTCAATCGCGGAGTCCAAGTGTAGTCACACTGAATAAGAACATCAGCAGCCACAGCCTACATATTAAATGCACAAAAAGCATTTGACATCTGGCAAGAACTCTATGAGTGCTGAAATGTGTGTGGGCGTGCGGAGTGAATACATACATATATTCCTTTTATGTGTTTAATGATGTGCGTGTACACCTATGTGTGTGTGTGTGTGTGTGTGTGTCCGTGATGGGAAGGAGTGACTCACTCCATATTAATCATACTGAAATCCTTGGATCTCATTCACATGGCTTCCTGACCGCCCATATGAAACTGACCGTATACCGTGTGCATGTAAACAGGCCGTAGATTGGACACGCTGTGATAATAAAACCAAGGCAAAAGGAGATGTAATGAGTTGACTCACAGGCGTAGTCGCACGAGTAGCGGCTGCGTGCTGTTTTTAAAAGGGGGGGAAAAAAGGGATTATCGACAAGGTAGGCAGCAAAGAGGCTGTGGGTGTCTGGAGTTCTGTGGAATAAGAACACAGGAAGTACAATTAAAAAGCTGCAGGTAAGCGCTCAGAGCCGCGTGAGACTGTACGTGCGCCTGTGAGAGCAAGTGAGAGTGTCGATGTGAGTTTTTTTTTGTGTGAGGATGTGTGCAGTCATGTATGCGTGAGTGTGCGAGCGTGGGCTGCTGGCCCCTCTGCTCTGTGTGGGCTTTGGGTGTTGGTTTGATTATAGTGTCTTTGAGCCAGGAACTCTGTCACAGCCATGAAAAAAAAAGGAAAGCACAGCAGATGTCTGCAGAAGAAGTCTAACTGTTATGATCACACACGTATGTGCACACGAACGCAGTCTTTTCCTCCCCAGCTGTGACGGTGATTGAATTCTCACAGGTACGGCAACTAACTACAAACATGTTTAGACGTGTTCAATTAACAACGCCGGTGTGCTCATGTTGGCACAGTGGCGATGTGAATGCAGCCTGTCCCTATAGAACCTATAGATGATGAAAAAAGTTTTGAGAATCGTTGAGAGGTTCAATCATGGTTCAGAAATGTCAGTGCATTCATTAAAAAACAATAAAAAAAAAACTATGTGTAAGTATGTGTAAAATTACATTTTGAAATGTGATACTTTACTTTAGTGGAGCGGATGCACAAAATAGCACAGAATGGACAAGTACCTAAAATTGTACTCAAGTGCATTACTTGAGTAAAAATACTGAGTTACATTCCATCAACAACCTGAAAAAAAAACATACACACACTGTTTATTTGAAAAGAAAGTCAAACTCAAGTTAGTTTACTAGAGCAAACATGTCTGCTCTGTAAACCACTTGTCTGGGGTTCCTCTTTGATAAACACAGAAAAAAACAACTATATATATTAATATGTATATTTTTTATGACATCCATCTCCAGGTGTTACTAAACTCCATTATATCGTGTAAGATATGGATTAGTGTATGCAAAAGTAAGTTCTCTGCATATAATGACACATTTTTTAGCTCAACCAAAAAGAAACTTCTACCGCTCCCTTTCTTTCTACACTTCTTTCTTCAACATCTTCAACACTTAAGAACAGGAGATTGAGGATGAATAGAAATAAATGAAATCAAAAACCCTTTAAAAGTGAGTCTCTCAACATCACCTGTAGAATAATTTCTAGAGCAGAGCACAAAAAACACATTTTACACATTAAAATTGCATTTACAAGTCTTGGAAGAATATCAGACACAGTCTACTGGAAATGGGAAAGAAGTAGTGTAATGCGTTGTGGGTAATGTAGGAGTCCACTGATTGGACACATTATGGACAGTTTAAAAACACACGTTCAAAATGGACACATCGGAACCAGAGATACCATATTTTTCTATTCCACTGGCTCCTGCATTACCCACAACGCAATTGAACTATAATGTGACATCAGCGGAGTAAATTTATCAGATTACATGCAGCTGCATAGGCAGTTGTACCACCCAAGACCTTTAAACATACTCTAATGTGTAAAAATGTGTGGAGTTACCCCTTAGATGAATGTACATTATGCGCATTTTGACTGATACAGGTTACTTCAGCTTAAGCACACCTTCAGAGAAGCAATCTAATGAATTTCACAGAGGAGTACTCCTTTGAAAAGGAATCAATAGGGATCCGTCGACCTCATTTTAGTGATGCACACGCAGCACAAAAGACTGACCGGAGGTGAAAATAAGTGTTTGCCTAGGGAAATAGAAATGCTAAAAAAAAATGATCACGGTGTTAGGTTAGGGCATAATGAGCATTCCCCTGGTGGAGATTAAGGTGGACATGATAGATCCCACACTCCTCTGTTCTACCTTAATGGAGAGAAGTTGGCCTCTCTTCGAAAAGTGCAGTGCTCACCCAGACACCCAAAGGTCCTGGGTGACCTAGTTAGTAAGTCCCTGTGGTGGGTTTTAGTAGTTTTTTCTGACAGGCTCGCCTCGCGTGTGCGTTCTGTTTTTAGCTACTTCACTTCCTATCTGACACTTGCACTGCTGCTCACTGCGCTCTGCCTCTCCGGGCCTCACCTCCCACTCCTGCTGCTATCTGGTGTTTCACCGTGCAGGTGACACCAGGATCATGCAATGATGAGTGTGGTTCACCTTTCAGCTGCATGTATGTAGGCACATGTGTTTGCATTTATGCGTGGGTTCCTAACGCATGCAGGGTTTTTCTGCTTAAGGTGAGAGTGATTCTAAGAACTGTCTGTTCAGGAAGAGCATTGAGGTCATGACTGGGCAGGTGAGTGTGTGTGTGTGTGTGTGTGTGTGTGTGTGTGTGTGTGTCTTTGTGTGTGTGTGTGTGTGTCATCGATGAGATCATCGGATGACAGCTGTGGGGGCTTGAATGTCACCGCGGGGAGAGCTGTCACGAAGGAGGCACACCAGCACTCGCACCAAAACATGACAAGTTTGTTCTCCATCTCTTCTCTCGGTTCTGGCTCTGGCTGCAGGACGATGAAGACGCAACACTGCTCTCACTCAAGTCTAAAAACACTGTACATCTTCTCAGCAAGAAAAGGACGAAGAGTCTTTCTCCTTTCTTAAAGAAAGTAGGAAACATGCTATCCCAGCAGACCCTCCTTGCTCTCCTGTTCAGACTTCTAATTAAATATGCAATATGTAAGAATTGACCACCTGTCAAATTCGAACTCAAAAGAAACAGGGGGCAGCATATCACCGGAGAAACCGCTATCTGCTGCTAACAATAGTTGACTTAGCTAACTAGCTCAAACAGGTCGCACTTGGAGTAATTTTATTTAATTTTAACCTTGACTTTTTTCCATATAAGAATGATATCTTGAATGATGGTGAAGGTGACACCCACTTACACACACTGACCCAAATGCAACACACACACAGGTGGTCTCTGCTCTACATGGTTGCCAAGGAGATCAGCTAAAGGACATAATTACCTGTTCTTACGTGTACGTAAACCGATCACACATAAGATAAATGAGCAAACATGAACATATTTTAAACACCTAATATTTCAAACGCATTGTTTTTTTTGTTTTTTTTTACATGCTGGCTCGACGATGAATGATTAAGCCGCGTGGTATCACTGATAAATCGGCCATGGCTACCACCTGGGCAGAGGAACATTCATGCACAAACAATAATGGTTAATATAGCGAGGAGTTATTTAAACGCTCTTTAACGAATAGGCGTGCTTGATGTATCAGCGCTACGTGCAACACATTGTCTTCCGTGAGAAATGCAGAGGTGAAAAGTGTGAGTGGGCAGAGGCAGCTGTCATTTGTGGGATGTGATGAATGACGGATAGCGCGGTGGGGGGGGGCGCTCATCCCGGAGCCTGTCGTGACTCCCATCCTGACCCAGTGCAATGACCAGGCGAGTGGGAGGAAGAGAGAGAAAGGAAGACAGATAAACAGAGAGCGATGGCCTGATGTGGAGGAAGGAAAAAGGGACGAGAGAGAAATGGAAAGAAAAAAAAAAAAAAACGTGGGTCGACCTGTTTTAATGTTTCTCGGCAGCGAGACGAAGGACACGGCAGGAGGGGTAGGTGGGTGTCAGAGTGGGACTGGAGCATCATCTATTTGTCATCTATCTTTCTCGCTCTCATCCCGCTATCTTTTTTTTCCCTCCATTTCCCTCTTTCCACGCCTCTGTCCTGCTGTTTCTAGCTTCTCGTGGGAGTGTAGCGAAGGCAAATAAACAGAGGAGATTGTTTATTTCTGCCAGTGGGGAATAACAGCGCATTATTAACCTTGTATTACCTTGCCTTGGGTTACCTCAACCCACTAATTTATTACGGAGAACATAGTGTAATGATTTCTTCTACTCTGGATATGTCTGCGTGACACAGTGGCTGTGTCAGAGGAGCAGAACCTCCTCCGTCTCTCACAAAACGCCAAACGCACACTCGGAACGAATGTGCACACGCGTACCGCGTGCACAAAGTTTCAGGGGCAGTGCACGCTTGGTAACAGTCACACATGCATCAGAGAGGACTAATACACATAGACAGGAGTACATATTGTGCAAACACACACACACTGAGATGCACAGATACATGTCCCTACGGCAACACACACACACACATATATATTAGCTCCCAGTGCCAGATGTGCCACCCACACATAAAGACACAGGGCCTCATCGTTTGTCCTCAACAATCACAGGAAGTTGGTCTGCTTTGCTTCTAATCTCCCCATGGAGGATGTGTTCTACCAAACAGGGACATATTGGGCATATGAATGAAAAAAACAAGCTTCATCTGTCGCTAGTTTGTAGCATCACACACTTCCTGCTTCACTGCTCTTCGTTTAAAGACACGTTTTGGTTTTTTTTTCCATCTGAAGAACAGTGGAGTTGCAGAGTTAAAGGAGCCGATGGCATTCCTGTTTCACAATCATAAAGATTATATTATCAGGACCATTAGTTTGAATTATTTCAGCTCTATTTCCGAGAGGTTTTGTCCGTCAGCTCGTCTCCACAGCAGACAGCAGACAGAGAAGGAGGCAATCAGATTAAATGTAGGAATTTTTGAACAAAACACAGTACACCAAAGTAGCTAAAATGCATCCAAAATTGACCCAGCATATAAAAAAAATTTAACTATAAAAGAAGAAATGTATGTCTTTTTGTTATTCGCGTATCTCAAGAACCAATCATCCGACCTACTTCACACTTGGCAGGTGGTGTCGTTCAGGACGTAAGGCGGTGCGTTCTTGAATTTGGTGCAATTTGGACATGCTCGATATCAATAGATTTTAAATAAACAGCAAACACCTAACCGATTTTTGTCACATGTATAAGGAGAAACTTTCTTCTCTCAACAGACTTCAAGATATAATCACATAATGTGTCATGTGTCATCACATAATCCCTCTCATGTGATCTCATGGGTAAGCAGACTTAAATAAAGTTGAGATTAACACGATGCAACTACTTGCCGTAGTGATGTGGTGAGAATAAAAACAAAAGCTGAGGGTTTAACAAGTCTGAGTGAGCGAGGAGAAGCTTCGACTCTGGTTTTCTATTCTACACAGAGTTGAGATTTTAAGTTCCCGTCAGCAGTAGAATTCCAACTAACGATGGCCTCATGGACTACCATGTTTACCATTTAGTGTCAGCTGCTCCAGGATGCCTCTCTTGCAGAACCGATGTAATAATCCAGAATTTAAATCAATTCTAAACATGTTTGATATTATCGTGGCGGGCATGATGAGTCTGTGAGCCCTGAAACCCTCATGTTGCCAGATAATCTTTGCAGAGCAACATGTTGAACGGGCACTGCACTAGTTGTTGCAGATTGCATCGTCAGTTTCCTTGTAACGCCATAATCTACCATTTCTCCCTGAAGCATTTGTACACAAGCTCTTCCTCTGACCATCGGATACTTTAACATTTTCTAACACACTTCTTCTCTCTGTGCTGATTCAACCAGGAGAGTTTTCGCGTCCAACTAGGCTGTAGAAGTGCTCAAACTGTGACTCACCTCGCATTGTCTGTCGAGAGAAAAAAAAATGAATGGGACTTTGAGTTGCAAAAGAGGATGCCCGAAATAGCTCCTCCCACTTCCCAACTCAAGAAAAACAGTGCAGGGAGCAGCAGTGTAGGCAGTTTATAATATCAAATAATATGATATAATACAACACGTAACAATGCCATGTCCACATTCAGCTTCTAATCCCAGCACTTTACAGAGGAGAGACGCAAAAGATGACGTCTGAGCCTCGATAATACTTGTTTTAAAACCTTGAAACAGGTTCCTTCTTAGTTCAACAGCCTGCTTGAGACACTTATAGTACTTACATAAAGGGTGAGGCACTCTATGAGCATGACAGGAAAGTAAAAATCAATCAGGCAATCAATCAATCAATCTTGCAGGCACCAACCAGGCACTGTAGTTTTGGTAAATCCACTAAGTCAACACCTCTGTGGCACAATATGACATCATGTTCTTCACCATCAATACGCTGTTCATTGCATGGCCGTTAAAATGGATTAATGCAGGGGTTGTGTCCAATATTTATCCAAAAGACAGAAAGTAAATCTTAGAGAGGTCTTTAACAAACCACGCTCCTCCAGTATGTGTCTCTGGTTTACATTTCCTCCTCCGGCTCGTCGCGTCAGAGCCAAAAATGTCCCGACCAGCTAACCCTGCGAGTCAAGTGCTTCTAAAAACATTAGTAAACTACCCTGCCCACACAGTCTTGCTTGCAAACTCCCCAACTAAAAATTACTGTGGAGAAGAAAAAAAGCCATCCATGCGACCGCCGAGCAGAGACGGGGAGAGAGATGACAGATTTTAGCATCGTTTTTTTAACATCTCGGGTCTCTGCGGGTTAAGTGGGAGAGGCAGCGTTAGCGAGAGAGGTCGGTGTTCTGGATATCTATAATAAAAAGAGACAGCGGCCAGCAGTGTCTGACATTCTGACACACACACACACACCCATGCACATGCATGTACTGGGTGTGTACCTGCTCCCCCTCAGACGGCTTCATAGAGAGGCGATAATTAGCTCATGCTGTATGCTGGTTGACCCGACACATCAATGTTCAAAAGCATGAGCAGCCTGTTTGTCTCACAGCGAGGGCTCTTCTGCGTGCATGGGCTTGTGCACGTGTGCCGCGGTCCCCCCCACCCCCCCCCCGGAGCCCCGGTGAGGTTTGCATCTCCCTCCGCGTGGTGTCTCCGTTCCTCTGACCCAGTCTGGAGGTGGTGAGGCTAAAGCGGAGCTCCTGCCTCCGGGGGATTCACTGAGTAACAGCACAGGCTGCCGGGCACGAAGCTGATGTCCACCCTGCTAGAACGCAGACAGAAGCACGCCAACAGAAGCTTCCCACACATGGGGCGCAAACAAAGAGGCATACAGCCACATGCGCTGATCCTCTCCACCCCCTCTTCCCTTTTCTCCTCCATGCATGCATGAGGAGATGAGGACATGGGGGGCGAAAAAAAAAAAAAAAACGGAGAGAGGGAGAAAGAGGAGAGGCAGCATTGATTTTTGCTTTATCGTTTCAGAAAACCTGTTTTCTTGGAGAAATCTGACGCTGAATTATTAATATCTTCATTCAATTTTGATGCCTTTTCTCTTGGTGGAAAAAAAAAAAACTAGAAGTTCCTGAGTGAGGAGGCCCCGCATAACCTCCTGAACACATACTGGTGCTTGTGTGTGGCTCCACCACCTCCACACACACACACACACACACACACACTCGTCTGTCTGTCTGTCTGTCTTTCACCTCCTGGCACTCCCTCCATCCCCTCTGGCTTGTGTGGGAGTGTGTGTGTGTGTGTGTGTGTGTGTGTGTGTGCGTTGGAGAAATAGGAGGGGAAGAGCGATAGAGAGGGAGAATTAGATCATGTAATGAGAGCTGCTGGCAGTGTGACTAAATTGGCTAACTATAGCTAACAACATTACACACTGTCCATCTGGGGCCGAGCCTGTCCTCCCTCTGCTCCTCTTTGTATACTAGTAAAATCAGCCGTGTAAAGGACTCCCTATCTCCTGGCCAGGGCCTCCTCTCTCTCGGGAATAAAATGTGGAGCAAGCAGAAAAATACTGGAGCGCAAGGCCGAGTTTTTGTGAGGAATGCTAAACGCGTCTGAGATTTGCAGGTCCGCTGCTCCCGTCAATATCTCCACGGCGGCTGAAATGTCAAATTTGAATTTCAATGTTAATTGAATGATTCCAATCTGGCAATCCGATACCCATTTTTGGCAAATTACCGTCCACGTATAGATGAATAAGCGGCGGTTTTGGTCTGCAAAAAATTTCTCGACCCTCTGCAGCGTCCTCCCTGCTGTCTCCGTGTCCACAACTGGCAGCTTGCCTGGGTAGGAGGCCAGCACCAGGCAATCTGTGCTGCGGCACCTATGCTGACCTGGCAGCTGCCGGACACCGTTTGTGCCCAAGAATGTGGGCACTGGGCAGATGCTACGAAGGAGGCGAGGACAGAGGGATGTTGCAGAAGAAGAAAGACAGAAGGGCAGCGGTTGCTTTCTGGCCGAGCTTGAAAGAAGCGAGCGTCGGCCCCCAAAAAGTTGCACACGAAACATCAAGTTCAATGCAGATGCTGGATCGGAGGCTCAAATTGAGTGTTGCTTTGTAGTAAAGTTGTCTCAGAGGGAGTAGTGAATGGATATAACGCGGTATAAATGGTGGGAGGATGTTTTTTTTTTTCTGTTAGATGGGTGATTTGGACGAGCGGATGACGGATGGAGGCGCGGAGGGTCAGCGAATGAGCGCGGGTGAATGTAGCGGAGGTGAGTAGGTACGAGAGCAGAGGGGAGAAAAGAGAGTAGAAAGAAGAGACGGTATGAAAGAGAGGGGATAATGGCCAAGGAGTAATAGCGCGAGGCTCCCAGGCAAAGATGAAATATTTGCAATTCCACTGGGTCCCTGGGCTGCAGGCTCTCACTCCATTTGTATGGAAATGAGTTTGTCTTTCTTTTTTTCTGAAGCGCCGAGGAGACCAAAGGGAGGGCGAGAGGGATGGAGACGGGAGGGAAGGTGGGCAAACTGACTGGCTGTCAAGGATATTGTGATTCCTGCCAATGCTGTTGGAAGGCTGGGGCCCTGGTTGTTTCTCCGCGGCACATATGGATAAAATAAATCTATGTGTTTATGACAGACTGATCTATGCGCCTGTCGCAATGGGAGCCAGTTCGCTTGTTGTAAAAATGCCTTTGTCTGTTATTGACCATTTTTTTTCCTCTCTCTCTCTCTCTCCCTCTCTTTCTGCTCTCGCTCTCTCCTTCTATCGGTGCCATCCTCCGGTCCAGGCCCACAGCTGGGACTACTCTGATCCTGGACCCGGGCCTGCTTTCTGCCAGATAATTGGCAGATGTTGTGAAAGGCCTCTGTTTTGCTATTTTCAGCTGCTCCTGTGCGTCCGCAACTGTGCATCCGCGGTCTGTGTATCGCATGTGTGTGCTGAGTGCGTCGCTGCCACGCATGTATTCATGGCCAGCTGCTCATCTCTGCTACCCAGGGCAAGTGGGGAAACAGCCTCCCATGGACGACACCCTCCACTTCCCTCTGTTCCTACTTTCCCCCCCGCCCCGACCACCTCTCCTCTCCTCCTCCCTTTTCCCTTCCTTTTTCTGAGTCACAGCCGCCAGCCACAAGTCTGCGTAGGTCTGAGTCATGCCTCGGCTCTCGTGAGATGGGCCCTGCTGTCTGCGAAACCACAGACATGAGATATGAGAAATGGGAAATGAGAGAACAAACAGACACACACTCGCACACTCACTCGCACAAACACTCGCGTACACACACCCACACAAACACACACACATACACACACACAAATAGAGGGTTATATTCTCGTCCCGGGAACATTCTGGGATGAATAAACTCGGAGTCAGACCGAAGCACCTGTCTCTCACTATGACTGCGAGCCTCCGCTTGTGAAGCGTCTGAGGCTTTGTGACACGAGTTTGATGAGTTCACTTAGCGCAGCTACTGCTCGCGCAACTGTCACTTTGTTAAGATGCTTTGCCGTCAGATAAATAGATCTATTAACTATTAACAGGGCTCAAAGTAAAGCCTACACAAATTTACAAAGTGAGCCGGTGTTACTTCTCTTGACAGCGGCCTCGGTGACACTAGTTGGGATAATGATAGTCGGTACAATGGTGAAATTGTAGCACTAGAGGAGGAGACGAATACAGCGGCCATGAGAGCTCAGCGCACTGCGACTCAAGAAAAAAACACAGGAAAAACATCTTTCCCTCTTTCTCAACACATTAAAACACTGCATAAGCATAAAAAAAACAACAACAAGCAGGCAAGTGAAGAAACACATTCGCCAGTTTGACAACAAATACACAGCGGATACAAAGCGAACAGTTGGTCTCGCGGGCTAAAACATATATTTCTGGGAAACACTTGATAAAACAGATGAATACGTTGTCCTTTCAGACGCTGAAAGCTAACAATGTTAGTTTGGATGGCGTGATTCATTTGTTGCCACGTGTAACATTAACCAGCCTTTTTGCTAATTACCAGCATGTTGATCAGAGGTGTAAAAAGTCCAGTATGTAGCAATTTGAAGCATGTCGACATGTATTAATCACTTTTTTACTGGCCGTATGAGAGCAGATTCTAACGTCTCTCTCCGTTGTCTGTACAAGCCTGTGGATGATCTGCTTAAGCTGTTTTAATGCCGCTGGACTGTGGATTTCTTTGTGTAGGACTCAGGATGGATTAAGCAACAGTCCAAAGGATGTGACTTTATGCACGTTGCCTAGTGCCTCTTTCCACTCCGCTAACGTAGAGCAACAGTCGCTAACGTCAGTTTTGGAAAGGGAGTCCGCTAACGTTAGCTAAACGACCGGCTTCCAGCTCAACTCAGAGCTCAAAAAAGTGTATTGGAATTCCACTCAAATTTGTAATCACGGGCGAAATCCTTCCACCCCGACTTCATGAGGGAGCAGCAAGTATGAGGTGACACAACGATGGCAGCACCCATGGGGAGATTGTACAATGTTTGTGCAGAAGACAGTATTTGTTCTGCAGGAGGCTAGTAAATGAGATTATTTAGATGTATTTCTAAGTTTAAAAAAATAAAATGCATAATGGCGTCGGTCACCTCGTTTTTCCTTCTCTTTCTTTTCTGTGCAGCACAATGCTACTCAAAACAGTAGAGCAGAGCATTGAGCTTCTTCAGCCACCATAGAATTGATGAACTGACCATTAATAACCATTATTAACAACATTCTATGCTACTGGTCACACCAGTCATCAGCAGCTTCCTATAAGAAAACATGTATTGTGTTGCCTCGTCTCGGAGCTGGGCTTTTCAGACCTGTAGTTACTGATTATGTACATCTAGTACATACATACAGTACATACTTTAGGTGAACATTACATTATCTGCAGAGCTTTTGATGAATTCATCTGTCTTTTTTCATGAGAGTAGAATGCATTCATTGTTGTGTTGTGTTATGAGTCACTGCTGTTATAACACCCTCAGCATATCTTTTTTCGCCACCGTCTGAGACCCACTATGCATTTGTTAGTGTGTGCCAGCGCGATCCTATGTGTGTTGGAACAGAGAGGTTCAAGCCTGCCATCGGAACGAGGCTGGAAATCGTCACATGGGAATACGGATACAGATTTTTTTTTTTGTAAGTAGCCTAATATCAGAGTCTGAGGCAACAGCAAAATAAACGCTGGAAGGGTTTTGGAACCGCAAAGCTGCCACCACACACAGTATCTCCTCTAATGTAGAGACTGAGGAAGCTTTTCCAACTGGAGATCAAAGAAGAAGTCTACCTTGCTGATTAGGATGCAGGGCGGCTCAACTTTCAGACGCCGCGCTGCTGCACCATTCCGGCATAAGAGGATTAGTGATCTGACTTGTTAAACTACACAACAAAAACCACAATAACTAAAGGATCAAAATGTGGAAACCTAGTTTGAAGTGTGGAGAGAGGTAGCCATGTATGACATGAATAGATTGGAGGGAGTTTGAAAAGAAGTTTTTTCAGTTTTTGGGGGGGCTTTGAAGTCATAACTTCGATGTTCGTCTCAGTTTTTCTTTTGAAAGGGATTAAATTGCTTGCGCTTTGATGTATTCAAAATCTACATACCCGTGTACGCGCCGATGTCCCCCTGCCCTCATCAGATCCAATTTCAGAATAAATCTCCCACATCATCATCGGTCAGCAGCCCTGCCCTTTGAGGTCAGCTGCCTCCGATAGCCTGCCCCCCACCCTCCACCCCCCCCTCCGCTTCCACCATCCTGTGAATTCCCTCCACCGTCCAAAGCGCTCTGGTCTGAGGCCCGGGGCGATGGTCAAGAGCTATTGATCCCTGGAGGTGGCAGTTCACACGAGGGCAGCGCTGCCAGGGGTCGGAGGTCAAAGCTGAGTGGGTCAAGTGAGATTGAATGTGCCGGCCTTGTTGCCAGGAGCCATGGAGGTCAGCTCGGCCCAGTTCATTCTGTGACCCCGGCTGGTCAATAGTGCCTCACCTACATCTATAGGAGTCTGATTCGTCATTAGATTTTTTAATTCACAGCCAGCACATATTATTCCCTTGAACATAGAGGAAAAGCCATGCAGATGCACGCGTTACTCCCCGGGATTGATTTTGGATGGCAATCATCTTGACCTGCAGGAGGGGGGGGATAGCAAGGGATTGGTGATTGTCAATAGAGAACAATGGTTGCTGATTTGCTGTTGTTTTCTGTGCGTACTCCTTCCGCTTAAACTACACAGCTCATCAGCCGGGTCAGGGGGGCCAATTGCAGATTTGCATGGATAGACATTTTTCATCAACCCCTTCGCCAGTTCAACATGCATCAGAGAAACCTTGCTCTCACAACCACGCTTGTCTCTTATGGCTGTCAATGATATGTTATATTATTAGTTAGAGGGGCAGTAGGTAAGATCTTAGTTGAAAACTTCAAAAATTAAAGGGGCAGTGTGTAGTTTTGGAGAAGAAATTCAAACTCAGAATTCTAATAATAATAGTAATACAGTGAGCAATTGTGTCGTCCTTTGAGGTCAGTTTGTTTACTCAGCTTATTCAGTCATGAAAACAACGAGAGTTTGAGAGCTTTCTCATCTGATTGAATTTCTTCCTCAAATATGACATACTGCACCTTTAAAGTTTCTATAATTTCATCTACACTCTGATCGGCTGTTGACTTGGAGCAAAAATATTGGCACCCGTTCTCCAGACTGCGTCGCGAGCCGTCCAAACTCCCTCGGAAAAAGACTGGGAAGTAATTTGTATTTACCGGGAATTCTCTGGCTGTCCTGCAGACACACATGCACGCAGCCAAACACACACCTACAGATACACAAAGACTCTCACAAACACACACACACACACACACACACACACACACACAGTTAGGGATGCTCACACAAGGCTTGTTAGCTTTGGCACAGAGCAGGGAAGGGAAGAGAGGCCGGAAGCGCGAGGAGGAGAATGTGGGAGGGTATATTTGTGAACAGCGGAAAAAAAAAATAAAGACAGATCTACAGAAAAAGAGGTTACAAACAGTTTGTGTACACAATAATTCAGAAAGGAACCCGCTGGATGAAAAAGGTGGTTCGGAGAGGGAGAGGAGAAAGTGTGTATGGTAATTATTGTTTTTTTCTCACTGAAGATGGAACAGCAGCATGAAAACAAGCTTCTACATTCTCTTCCATATTAATAATAAAAAGAAAAAAAGCAATATAACATGTTGTACTTCTGGCTCGTGCTTTCAGTCACGCATACTGCCGCGGACATTCCCCCCTCCTCTCCTTTTCCCACTCCTCTTTTTCCACAGATCGTCGTTCATTTATACTTGTGGCCCCCCTCTTTTCTTCCTCTCCTGCTCTGCCTGTCACTGTGCGGTGTGTGTAGGCAGCATTGTGATAGGAATAGATGTTCCCCCTAAGCGAGACCTGCGAGAGCCATTTGAAAAAATCAGCTTAATGGAGAACAGTAGGTAAGGAGTGGGCAGCTTGTACTTTTTTTTTTTCTTTTCTTCTTCTGTTCTCTCTCTCTCTCTCTCTGCTGCTCCCACTGTCTGTCATTTGCTCTAGATCTCTGTCTCCTGCTCTCTGCCTCCTGTTCTCTGTTTTGTTTCCCTCTCAGCGCCCTCGCTCTCAACCCCCGTCTTCGGCTCGAGTCCTGCCTTCCTCCACTCCAAATGTTTCTCTCTCAGGTGGCACATACCCCCCCCCCCCCCCCCTTGTCTTCCCACCACCTCTTCCTCACCTGCCACACTCTCCCTTTCCCCGGCCTCTCTCCGTCTATATCTGTGTCTATCTCTCGCACTCTCCACCCCCTCGCTTTGCTATATTTTTCTTTCACTTTTTCTTTTTCTTTTATCTGGGCGCACATTCCTCTCCTCCCACACTCGAAATTCTCACTAAATGATTCCAAGTGTCTGGGCCCCGTGCCTCCCTGAGCAGGCAGCACAGCCACCACACACGCATGCACGCACACACACTTAGTACGCACAGTTACACCCACAGAGAGACGTACGTAAGCACACACACGCATCATTCTGGCTGCTGCAGAAAAGGGGATAACAAAGTTAACAAAAGACAGAGAGAGAGAAAGAGAGAGAGAGAGAGAGAGAAATGGGAGGTCTCTTTGTTCCAGTCTGTATTAAGAATCGCAGTTTCTCCAGTGGATCCCAGTCATTTATTTTTATCAATACACTTGTTAACCATCCGCCCAAATAGCACAGATATGCTGTATTTCCTGTCGCTGTGTCCCACTTCTGGTGCTGAGCATGGTTTTGAGTATGAAATGTGTTCCTGCTTTTGAAGAGTGGCACAATTAGGTCCACTCAAAAGAGAGAACATGCATACAAAATCAATTTTATTTACAAAGATGCTATCGATGTACGCTGTTATCCCACAATGCAATTCACAAGTGGAGGAGCTGCAGAAATATCGAATAATACATTGGCATAAGGTGGTGTGACACCAAGAATACATTAAAAATCAAAAAGATATGCGTACTTACAGCAACTAGACTGAAGCTGCACTCTAGTAGCATGCTTGTTAGTATGCCAGAAAAAGATTTAGCATGTTCCATGGCATATTAAGTCAAATGCAGTATGCTGAAAGTACCAGCATGTCCTCCTTCCTTGGCTGCTGCACTACATACAACCCAATCGCTAGCATACATGTTAGCCAGGTATGTTTCTGAAAAACCAGTTCAAGCTGTACATTCCTTTAAGTAGCAACATTGTTTCCTTTTTTATGTAGTCGCTGTGCTTCTGCTCTGGTTAGGGTTAAGGCACAAAAACCACCTTGGTTAGGGTGAGGGAAACATCATGGTTTGGCTCATGAACTACTTCGGTCGCAGTGAACACGGGTGGAACTGTCCCAAAGTCTCATGGGAAGTCGAGGTGGCCCGAAAAATATCAGGTTTTGGTCACCACACACACGGATGCAACGGACGCCAGCTCTCCCTTAAAAATAGTCAGTGTTGTCGTGCTTACAAATACCGCAACGCTGACTCAAACTATGGTCGCCAGTCTGTCAGCCTCGTCGTCTGTAACGCCACCCCTGTCCCCTCCATCTCCTGATCTGAGAGTCTGTCAGCAAAAATGTAATGTGAGCGTGATATACACGTTTTGTAGAAATGTCAACACGGTGTGCATACGTGACCTATACCACCATAAAATTGGACGTATATTTGGTTTTCAAACGTGTAAACTGGTAACATTATATCCTGGCATCTAGACATACTGACGGTGAAAAGGAAAGTAGATGCAGCTTGCTGTGGGTGTCCTTATGCAAAGTAGCATTTTGAGATAAAATGCTAACCTACGGTGCTACAGTTATTTGATGTTTAATAGGCACAGGCTACTGTTCTTATCCATGTTCACCGTCTTAGTTTAGCATGGTTGCAGGCTAGCATTTTAGCAACACAACGTATAGCTGAAGCTAATGGGAATATCATTAGTATTGCAGGTGTCAGATTCTTAGCAATGTTAGCAATGTTGTTACAAGTCATCCTCTGGGAAACATGAATGTCTGCACTGAATAACCAACTCATCCACTAGCTTTCAAAACATTTGAGTCAGAGCTACAAACCTCCTGATGAAACTAAAGAAAATAGTCAGGGGGTTACCAAGGACTTTATAGGATTCATCCTCTGGGGACTATGACTGTCTGTACAAAGTTTCACGGTAATGCATCAAATAGTTGCTGGGATATTTAGTGGCTTCCCACAGTATACACACCAGTGTAAGCCACACATTTGTGTTTTTTTATTGTCTAAAATGTTATTGCTTCATAAATTAGAGCGAACTAATAACAAAACATAATAAACCATGAGTTCTATTTTCATGGCAGTAATATAAATATATATATTTTTTTTTTATCTGATTAGACGTCACATTTTTCATTTTGGTGAATAACTCATTTTGGAGCGAGAAACTGTAAATAATGACGAAATCGTAATTCTTTTCTACGTCTTGCATCATGCCCTCTCCCTCCAGACTGCTGTTTTTCTGCTGCCTGTTTCTGTATTCTTTGAGACATCAATAATTCAGGCATGAAGTTGAGGATGAATTATTCACGTGCTGATGTCAGACGTAAATGCACTGCGCTCTTGTGTTATGGGCCCGTACCCCACTTTCATAAATGCACCCAAAAAGGAAAAAAAAATAACAGTCTGTACCTGCGTACCACAAAGTCATTTCACATTCAGGCCAACACTCCCACCCTCTCTCTCCTCATGACTCTATCCCTCTAACCTCTCCGCGTTTCTCCTCCTGTCAGCCGTCCCATTTTCGCTCCTTTTCATACGCATTCAATTCCCTTTTCAGTCTTTCTTGTCACCTAGATTACATGCATGTAGAGCAAGGCGCTTCTGTTTGAAAGAGACAACACAGGGACAAGGATAAGTAGTGGTGGCTGAAAAAAGGATTTCGCTGCCTATCCTCTCAGCGCACAATGCGAGCCAACAATCCTACAAACTAATCCCATCGCTGCTTAAAACTCGAGGTGTAAAAAACATTGGGGGGAGCCAGGCAGGAGGCAGGAAGGCAACAGGAGCTATACAAAACCTCTCTTGTCACTTCTCTCACTTTCCCTCTTTTCCCCATTTCTCTTCCTCCCTCAGTCTTTTTCTGTCTATTTCTCATTAAAACAGTGCAAGTATGAGTATGAGTCATAGGCTATTACTGTATTATCTAGCCTCTGGGTCTATTTAGACACACACTGCCTCCTTAACAACTGTTCACATTAATCATTTGATTCAGCGTGACGCTAATTAGGATTTGTCAATACTATTAATCTGCTCATCCAGCCCTCATGCAGATTCGAAAATCTCTGCGATTATGTAGACCAGCAGTTGATAAAGTATTACCTGTTTCCCGGCCAACGCGAGCAAGAAAAAAATGATGAGCGGCGAGGAGGGAAGCCGCCATTCAGACAGAAAAATCCTGCTCAGCCTCCTGTGCTGGCAGGGATGCGCCACGAGGAAGTGTTACAGAGCGAGACGCTGAGTGTCATGCGTGCCTAGAAGATATCAGAACCAGATAAGGCCAGAATTCAGAGCTATATACAGAAATATAGGGGCAGCATATCGGCTTAGTAAGAGCCATCTCGTCCGCTGCTTACTATAGTCATCGTGCTAGTGGCCCTGTCAGCTGAAGTGTGGCTCTCCGTGGCTTCCAAGGGACCTCGGCTGGACACCCGACTGAGCCCACTTTGGTGACGGGAGTTCTTGTGCAGTGGTGGTTTATTGTGGCTCCAATGAGGACTATGACTTCGGGAAGCAGAGGAGCAAGATAGAATACATAGAGAATGTTTTTTTTTTTTTAGGTGATTTTGAAAAAGACAAACCAAGACCGTTTTGGTGAGTTCTTTGAGTGACATTTGAATTACGTGTGTTTAACAAGGCAAACAGCTGGTCTTAGTTCAGCCGAGCGAACTTCCGGTTTAACGCCTGGCTAACCCGAATGGGGATAAATTAATTTAATTTGATTTAATTTCGTGCCTCGGCAGCGAGGATACAGAGCTATAATCAGATGCAGCCTGAATGAGCACCAAATGTTTATATTGGAGTTCGTGGACTTTGACGGATGCGCGGATCTAATGAAACGACTGCCTCGTCTGCCCTGAGCTAGAGATGCTCTGCAAATGTCTAATTCCTTGACGCGAATGTTTCCGACTACATTAGATAGATAGAACTCCTTTTTGTATCGCTTCTCTGACCCTGACCCTCTGAGGAGAAAACACAAAAAACATTTTCAGAGACTGGAGATCACTGAAAGTCAATAACGACGTGTAGTAAGTTGAGAAAAAGGCTCATCGTCGGCTTACTTTTCATTATCCCGTAACTTTTAAAGGACACGCAGGAATGAAACAAGATGAAACTTCTCATAAATAAATACATTAATTTCATTCACTGACAATCAAAACAATTAAATGAAATATATCTGTGAATATATTGTGATGTGTTGGGGGCTGAAGGACAATTAAATGAGATGAAAAGTGATATTAGCGGGAGAAAAAAAAGTCCTGAATAGGAAATCAGAGAAGGAGCAACAGGAGAAGAAGCCCGGCAGAAGCTGCTGGAGAGATGAAAGGCCCAGAACATCCACACTGAAGGTTTCTTCTAGTGTGTTTTTCTCCTTCAGAGAACTAGTTTGAAAATGTACTTTTACTCCGCAGACGTGCAGATCTCCAGGGAGTGGGCCGAGGTGTGACAGAGCCAGACATTAAACAGAAGCTAGGCCAGGTTAGAGGGGCCAGGCGTGGGAGACAGGAGAGAGCCTGTGGGATAGAGCCCTGTGTAGGCACCAACTTAACCTGCCCCCCTCCCCCTCATCTCCAGTCCTATCTGCTCACCCACGCACTCTCCTCCATCCCCACTCCCCCTCGCTCCTCTCCTCTATTTTCTCTCCATTGTATTCATCACCCTCTGCCCACACTGCAAACTCCATGCTGAGACAGAGAATAAGAGCTCCGCTTGTGTGTGTTTTTGCGCGGAAAAAAAAAGAAAAAAAAGTGACATGTAAGTATGCAGCGCTGCCGAACCCCCCCACCCCCACCACCTCCCCCCTGACTGCCGGCATTTCCATTCCACACTGAGGACAATTTGAAGTGGTCTGTACTGCTCTAAACAACATCAGCAGACATATACAGAGACAGTCGGAGAGGAGGGAGGCGAGGTAATCAGTCCCAGGCTGGTGTTTAGTGAATGCACACAGTCGGTGGTGAGCAGAGGCAGCACCGTCCAAGCCACGTTAAACCTCGACTGAGAGATCGGCCAGCAGGATATTATGTACTGTACATGTGAACTTACACATTCCTCAACCAGGGCAGTGGGGTTTTTTTTGTAATGCTGCTGACTGGGGATCATTTTTAGGGAACCAATACCAAAATTCTGATGAATGAGAATAAAATCTACAGGCATTATACCAGTGCATTAGTAAACACTGGCTAGAATAAGGGATCATTTCCTGTAATCCGTCTGTAGCGATAAACAGATGACACCCTCAAATGAAGAGGTAGACAAAAGCACACTTTTTCTATTTATTTATTTCTTTTTACAGATTTTTTAATTAAAACAAGGGCAGCGAGGGACGCAAAGAAACAAAGAAAGTGGAGGCAGTGAGCAGAAGACAGGAGATCTGGAGCCACTGACAGACAGTGGGAGCAGCAGAGAAGGAACAGAAAGAAATAGGCTGGGAGAAAGAAAGAAAGAAAGAAAGAAAAAAAAAACAAGTACAAGCTGCCCACTCTCGCAGTTCTCCACCACTGTAGGTACACAGCACAGTTTTGCACTGGTGAGGTAGAGTTAGGTACAGTTACTGCACCAGATGGAGAACACAATTCGGATACACGCTTATTTGTAGGGATGCACCATAATGATGATTATTCGTATCATAAGTAAATATCGGCATAGGCCCAATAGCAACATTTCTGCCAATACGACTGTCTGTTGAGATGAAGCTTTAATTAAAAGTAGTATTTCTTCTTATCATGGCCAGTAAACGGGTATATTTTGCATTGTAGGGCAGGCATAATAATGTGTTATTGCTACTACAGGACAGACTTGATGGTCTTGATGGAAAGGAGACAAAATGACCTGGAAGATACTAAATATCTGTAGTCGCTACTGATTTGTTTGTTTTTTTGCCACAAGTTAGATCAGGAAATCGGTCCAACTCTCACCATCTGTAATGTAGATATGTAGCAAACGCCGGCAGCCAAACAGCTAAGCTTTAACATAAAGACTGATGACTGACAAAGAAAATCCACGTCGCAGCGTCACTGAACCATAAGACATCGTCACCATCTTGTTTGTTTAACCCCTTCAACAAACCCATTTGTTGGTTTATGTTGTTGGCTTGGAGCGTTAACTTACCGTGCGTATGCTAAGCTAAGCTAATTGGTTGGAGGTCCAGCTATATATTTACTGTGCAGGCATGAGAGTGGTATTGATCTTCTCATCTAAACCTCGGGAACAAAGTTAGCAAAATCATCTCAGAATCTCAGCCAGAAATGTTCAACTCCTATTGGATGAAGTGGTCACAGTCCCTCCCAAGGCTTGACCCTACAGACAGTGTTGGGATGGGAAGCCAGAGCAGGACCATGTGCTTGTAGTGGCACTAGCAACTCCTTGTAGTAGGTCTGTCTACACTGTCTGCCAATAGTATAGAAAGAGTAAAGTAACTTTATATTTTCTTAACATTGCCCACAGGTACATTTTGGTCAGTGACATTTTATGTCCTTGTGAAGCTACAACAAGGAACTGAAAAAGGTTTTTGTACTTCGAAAGGTTCAATTCTAGTATTTTTTTCCCCCTTTTTTCACTGAACTCTAGACACAGTTTAGAGCCACTCTGATGTGAAGGTCATACAGAAAGTGCTCGGAGCCCTGAGCTAAAGGCCTGTGGTTGATGTGGTCAGCAGTTACTCCTCCTCCTCTAAACCAAACACAAAGGGCAGGGAGCGCTCTTTACAAACGGGGACAGTACCTCTCTTCTCTTTCTGCTCTGCTGCTTTTACAACACAACCGTCCCCCTCTAAAAGAGCATTGTTCAGGTCCGGACCCTCTCCGTCTCCTCTCTGTGGCCTTTTTCACTCTTAATCTGTCACCACTTTAGAGTTTCTGCTCATTCATGTGCACTCATTGGCCAGTGATTAATAAAGCCTCGCTCTCTCTGTCTCTTGCTTTGCCTGGTGTCGACACAGAGTCTGTTTGCTGTTGATGATCATATCTGTTAGAGAGAGAGAGAGAGAGAGAGAGGGGGAAGAAAAAGGTCAGAGCCAATAGGAAATGGCCTTGAGCCACAGGTTGGCCGGGTTCGCTTGGCTGTCACCAAGTCCAAATTTAGCACAGGGATTAGGAAATAACCTGAAGAGCAAATGTTTATCTTTATTATTCCCGACCGGCTGCTCTGTCGTGTGCGACTACGCACTGGATACCCGACAGTACGTCACATCTGCTCCCTGCGCCCTTTCGCCTCGCCAGGCAGCCGCTTGTGTGCGTGTGTGTGTGCTCGTGTGCGTGTGTGTGTGTGTGTGTGTGTGTGTGTGTGTGTGGCATAATCCCCGGGTACTGCTGGCCCAAGGCTGTTCAGGTTGTCTGCAGGTTGTCTGACCTCGGCCTAAATGTGCTTATGTCTGTGGGTGTCTGTGTGTGTGTGAATGTTGTGAGCAGTGTCCAGCATCCTCCTGTATAGCCAATGGCACTACACACGGTCACCTCCATCACAGAGAATTCCCACATTATCCCAGGAGGACGAGGGCAGTCGGTGGGGGGACGTACTGTACACATGATTCACATTTACTCGACTGCATCTGTGTGTGTGTGTGTGTGTGTGGTTTGTGTGCCCTAGTGTTGAGTGCTGCTGTGCCACTCTGATCCCTGTCAGGGCCTTAAGCCAAGCCCGCGGCAGGTCCAGCAGCAAAACTCATAAAACTCTAGAAGTCTTTTCCCAGCTATCAGACACGGACTGACGCAGAGCGAAAGAGAGTGCTGGCAGCGCTCCCGCTCCCTGCTACATTAGTATTTTTTCGACAGTCGGGAGGCAGCGGGGTTTGGCTGTCAGCGCAGGACTCCCCGCCCCCCCTTCGCAGGCTGCATCCATAAATACGAAAGCAGACAAATTGCAGCTTGCACAAGACGCAAAACTCGCAGATTTGCATCAGCGGAGGTACGTGTCCGACGTCACACAGTTCGCTCACACCTCTCCTGACATACTTTCGGAAACAAGCCCCGCGGGCCAAAAGAAAAAATACACGCGCATACACGCCCGAACCCACATCACACGGAGCTGAATAGCAGGCCCCTTGTCCCATCTCTGCTCCGTCCATGCATGCACGGGTGGGAGAGACGGATGATGGAGTGGAAACACAAACAGCAGAATCGACCATAAGGAGAGGGGGATGAGAAAGCTATCGGAGGAGGGAATATAACTCACTTTGTTATGACACAAAACAACAGGCGGGGTGAAGAGAAAACATACAAAACTTGGGAATGAGAGACGGGAAAATGTTCAAATGAAAGGTAAACAAAGCCCGACAGCTAGGATAACATCCACAGCAGTTCCTTGACCGTACAAGCACAAGAGCCTGCGATATCAATTTATGTTAGCAATCAAAAGCTCATAGGCGGAGAAGGACATGCTGCTTCCTCAAAAAAAAACCCCAAAAAACCAACTAAAAACTGAAAGGGCGATTAAAGGAACGGTTTGACATTCGAGGGAGACATTCTTATTGGCTTTCTTGCCAAAAACTTAAATGAGAACATCGATTCCAGTTGTCTGTGTGCTGGATGTGAAGCTACAGCCAGGAGACGTTAGCTAGCTGGAAGTTGTATCTAAAGGCAACAAAAAATCTGGCTATCAGCTTTAGCGCAGTACATTTCTTTTTGTATGAATTGAACAAACATGAGTGCTAAGGTGTATTTTTGTCAACAGAGCCTGACTATGTGTTTGCCCAGTTTCGAGTTATCATACTAATCTTAGCTGTCTGTCTGGGTTATACCCTTTCTTTTTAGCTTGTGGCTTTAAAGTGTTAACAGACAGAGGTATGAGTCATGTGAAGCTCTCAGCAAGTGTTATAATGTGAGTAGGCTGTTTCCATAAAAAGTTTAAACTGAAAGAAAATAAGTGAAATCTGCCTTTCTGTTTATCATGGTCACATAAAATCTGTAACATTAAGCACTGTTGATGTTGCATACAGAATTAAATTGACCAAAACCATGATTAAAGGAATGCTTTGACACTTTTGGGAGATATGTGTGTTAGCTCAAAATTAGATGAGAATGATACCACTTGTCTAACCTTGAGAGGTTAGCTAGCTGGAAATTGCTATCTGTATATAAAGGCAACAACAAAACAGCTATTAGCTTTAGCGCAGTGCATTTCTTTTTGTGTGAATTGAACAAACATGAGTGCTGTATTTTTGTAAACACTGAACAGAGCCCGGCTAGATGTTTGCCCAGTTTCCAGCTATCATGCTAATCGTAGCTATCTGTCTAGATTTGACACTTTTGAGGGATAGGCATGCCAGTTTTCTTAGAATTAGATGAGAATGATGAATCTGTCTGTAAGATATGAAGCTAGAAGTAGCTAGCCTAGCTCCAGCTAACTCTAGAGGTGCTGTTTTGGTGTATTTTGCTGACTTTGAACAGGGCCAGGCTGGCTGTTTGCCCTCTTAACATATGATATATGAAAGTTAATATGAGTAGGCTACTTCATGAAAAGTTTCAAACTGAAAGTAAATCCGAAAATAAAAGGGAAATCTTTCTGTTCACATGTAATCAGTAAAAGTACCAGCAGCCTTGCAGTTTCAGTTTCATACTGAATTACTGCTGAATGGAGTGTTTGGAAAAATGGTGATGGTGTTCGTTGGACAAGGATCAAGTTTGTCCACTCACACTTGAGATATGGGTGACAGCTGGGCCTCCCGCAGCGCTCCAGTGAACAGACAGCACGCTGATGTTTTCCCGCAGTCCTAACTAACTCAAGAGACCAACCCACCATTTGGCCACGACCGAGTCTGCCCAGCAACAATTAATGCTGAAATGTATGCTATGGCGCACAGGCTGTGTCATTTACCATGCGTTGCAATCTCTCTGGATTGATTGGAACAAAATCAATGTTGTTCAGGGACTGACTGCCAACATTTATAGAGTTGTCAGCGCAGCCCTCCTGTAGAGGGGAGTGCCGCGGTGTACGACGGCTGTCTGGGTGATTTGTTTAAGGCTGGAGGCCTGTGGGTGTTGACACAGCTGCCAGGGGATCGAGCAGAGATCAGACAGGAGAGAAATTTGGGTAAAACCACTTTGAGCGTCGGGGGGTTAATGGCGTCGAGATGGAATCACGACGAGCGGCGAGGAAGTGATCGCGTGTGTCTAAGTTTCAAACTGGGAAACACATTTGACTCTCAGAACATGATTTTGGTTCCCTAAAATACAACGGTCACAACGGTCATCGGCCAGATGAACACTCTGTTTATATGTGTGGTGAAACATGTGCCTGTGTTTGTGTTCCTCTGGAGTCGTGGTGAGGAAGGACTGTTTTTATCATTATCAGCATTTATCCTACAGGGTGACCCCTGGATCTCTCATCAGCAAACTCCGTCCGAGCTCGTGTGTTACTGCATGTGTGTGTGTGTGTGTGTGTCAGGGAGTTGTTTGTCCTCATCAGGATTAAAGGGCTTTTTCAGTGAGAGGAAGCTTTAACGCTACTTAACCCGTGTTGCCTTAACCCTGCAGCCAATGACCTTTGTCTGTTTCTCCGATCTTCGTACTTCCTGTCTCACACAGCACACAACTCTCCCCCCAGAAGATATGACAATGTGCCAAAAAAAAAAAGGAAAAATCATGTGACAATGTCCTATAAAGTGAAAATAGGCTGGGACCGGTCTCCTAATGGAGAACACATTGAGTCTCACATGAACGCTGAGACACAGCAGAATAGCATATAGTGGCTTGTTTTGACTGAAAGGCTGGAGGCACAGGGAAAATTCTGCCTTTTTCTTAGATGATGTAACCGCTCTTTATTATGCAGTTAGATCAACCCCCTCCACACACACACACACACACACACACACACACACACACAACAACGCTGTCTTGTAGTCATGGGAGTCAGACGCTCGCTGTTCCAAATACCAGGGGGGGATAAACTCCAGCGGTGTAAAGACCAGTCAGACCCAACAAACTTACGTAACATCGCTCGATGACAGCAGTGCGTATTCCACAGCAAAACACGATAAAGCCATCTCAGGAAACTGCAGTCTCGTTTTACTGCAGCCTACAAACATGACAAAGGTCAAAGCATGTTAATAGTGTGTTATTTCTGTAATTGCAGTGTCATTAAACACACATAAAAGATCTGACATAGTCATAAATTACAATGTTATTGCAGATCCATGGGTAGCGGGTCTTAGGGAGTAAACAGTGACTATAAAGACTCAATGTCATTTTCATCAGTTATGCCCAGAGGCTAGTTTGGCAAATGGGAATTAAATAAGCACCGTTGTGCTGTTGTTGCTAGTGGTGCTGGCTCAGGCGTGTGTGCGCTGGCCAATCAGAGCAGTATTAAGCGGGGGGCGGGCCTTCAAAAGATAGGAACTAAAATAGCGTTTCAGATGGAGGGGGAACACAGATTCAGGAATTTTTTTTTTTTTAGTATCAGAGCCTGTCAGCGTTCTCTAGAAGTAACCTTGAATAAAAAGGTGAACCTGAAAATAAGCACAATATGTCTCTGTCACTGTTGACTTGGAGTGTGAACACCATTGTCCTGTGTGAAAGTCTTGTATTTGTTTGACCGAAACATGAACTCCACCCTTTCTCACTTTCATACTACTGTATGTCACCTGACATTTGGACATGTTGTCTGTATGCAGATGGAAGAGACTGGACTGGTAGTTGCATGTCAAAGCACAGTTGTACTCATAAGCACAGTTGTCCTTACATCCGATTCTTGCTTTCCACAGGGCTTTCCTCTCTTTGTTCACAGGCTCATTTGGCATCAAAGGTGTTTTTGAGGGTTGGCTGATTACTTCTCAATATGGTTGCCATGACAGTCCTTACATTAAAATACCAAGGAAACCTCGATAATTACCTTAATTTCTGCTGATGACAGACATTCCCCACCCCCCCAGCTACACAACAGTCAAAGGTTTCTGATTATCACCCAACAACATACACAGCCACATATACTGCTGCTAACCTACGGTTCATTCTCATTTACCAATATCGACATTAAATATATGAAAACAGCTATGGTGGTGTGGGACCAGAATTATTGCTCTCAGTCAAATTAGCCTCTGGAAGCTAATGTAATTATTGAGCACTTCAGTGGGCCACAGACGTCGGGGGTGGGGGGGGTGGACGCGGCATGATTTCATGCAGAAAATTTATTCAACTGTCAATATCATTTAGATCTGTCCTGGTGAGCACTGGAGGCTGCGAGGAGGGGGGTCACAGATTGCAGCTCAATCATAATGACTTTGTCTTCAATCTTCACGTCTTTGATGCCGAGGCCGTGTCTGTGTCTGCTGTGCATGTATGTGTTTATACACCATGTACATGGGGGGGTGGGGGCATAGAGACGGAAGGCAGACAGGAATAAATGGTCTTTGATTCGATATGAATATAAAACAACACTCCGATTTTGTGTGAATGTTTTTTGGATTGTCAGCGCTCGAATGATTCTATACGGTTTTAATGGATGGGTTGTTTGTTTCAGGTTCTCAGGTTTTCAGGATGACTAAGACTGTATTCAGACCAAATCAGACATTGCAGCGATTAGCACGGGGTTGTGTGGTGGTGTGGGAATACACATCCGGGGGAGTATCATCGTTTGGTCCATGAACTCCGCCAGTTTCTGGCTCTCAGCATGGGAGCAACAACTATTTTTTCCGTCAACAACAACAGAGCAGACTATCTCTCGTCCTGGCATGACGTTGTTTGAAGCACCAAGCAACATAAAAGAAACTAGAAGCAATTTTGCAGTTGCGGATTGTTGGTGCTTGTCCGGTTGCCTATGCCAACCTGCGGTACTGACAGAGTGGATGCTGTATGTGTCTTTTGTTTTTGTTGTTGTTGTTTCTTTGTTTCTATGTGACTGAGGCTGCAAATTGAATTGCCCTGCGGGGGTAAATTAAGTTGTTTGAATTAAATTGAATTGAATCACAGTGACACTGAACTTGTAATGTCAAAAGAGAAAGATGAAAAAAGGTATAATAGACAAGAGCCTTATTTGAAAACAATCAAAAATATCTAAAATTATCAACAGAATGTGAAAACATAGCAGTTTGGACATGATGATGTTTAAAATTGTGTTGCAGAGATATCTGCTGAAGTCGGCATGAGCTAACTAGCTAGGGCGGCTACAGTTGGCAGCAGCTAGTTGCTTCTCTTTTGATATGCTAACCCCTGTTGTATTTGAGTGTGAATTTGACAGATGGCCAATACTTATGTATTGCACTGTTAAAAGCATAATTTTCTAAATTGAGTACAAACGGCTTGAACAACAATAACTTTAACCAGCTGGTGTTATAGACATAGTAGCAATGAATGGGAGGACTGGCGTTTTCACCACAATTCCTGATTTGATCTTGGATGAGGCCTCAGGAATGGTCAAATCAATCTCACACCCCTCATCTCACCATTTCATCTGTGAGTGGCCGGTGCCACTCCTATCATCCCACTCCAGATAACGTCCCTCCAGATCTTTTCCACTCCAACCGTGAACTCTATTTGAACCCAACGCCTTTGCAGAAACAAAGATATGGACGAGAGAGGGAAAATGAGCTAAAAGAGATTTTCATTCAGCGTCCATGGCTGGCCAGAATGACCAGGGACAGACAAGGATCAACAGAGGATGGAGGGACGAGCATGCAATCTCAAACACCGCAGTAATAATTCTGGGCATTGGAGGCATTTGAAAAAATAAAAACAGAGATAGAAGGAGTCAGACAGTGAGTGGAACAGTCAACAAAGCCAACCCTCTGCGAGAGAATGGATTCTATCTATCATTTGCATGTTTAAGCTTGGAGCGTTAAAACCCACAAAGAGACATTTGCATACTCTTAACAGTCATTTGCAAAGGCAATTCAGGAATGACAAGAGTGTCTGCCGTGGAGGAAGAATGCGTCCTGTCCATCGTCAACAACAAAATAAAAGTTTAGGATGTTTCTCGGGGGCCCATCTCATTGTTGGGTGTCTAGTCTGGTGTCACCTTGACCCGGATTTTGCATTCCACTTTGTCTGACTTGTCTGACGTGCAGGTTAGACTGTTATGTAAGTTTGCAGTCTACGTGTCTGTGCGTGTGTTTTACTTTACTTTATTCCCTCTGGGCTCTGTGAGTGTCCCGAGTATTCAAATACTCAGCCATCAATGCGTCCTGTAGAGTACGGGGAGCGATGGAACGGAAGAGTCGCAGACGTGAGCGCAGAGGAAAAAGAAAACAAATGGAGGTGAAGATGATATATTGTTGAAAGAGTGAACAGAATGAGCCCCCAGGCTGTCCTACAAACAGACAGGACCCTGCAGGTTATATGAGAGTGCACGTACGGCTAGACAGTTAAAACGTATATGTGACATTTAGACGGGGAAAACATATGATGACATGGTTTATGTGTTGACACTTTATACCTGCAGTTTCTCCCCCGGAGTCTCGGTCTGAGGAGACTCAGGTATGAGGTGGTCATGTTAACACAACAGAGGGCAAAAAATGCTGCAATAAAATCACATTTAAAATACAGACGTGTGATGACTTCACGTCACAGTCGCAATCAGACCTTTCTAAAGAGTTTCAACAAGACGATCAGACACACTTTGTTATGATCCACCCACTTTTTTCTAACTTCGAGAACATATCAGGCGATGGGCAGACCAGAGTGAGCTGCAATGCAAGTCCATCAGACCTGATCCAGGCAAGAAACTCCTTGTAATAGACACTAATCACTATGTAAGCCTGTCCAGAAGTCAAGTACTCCAAATAGGCAAAACGTAGGCGGAAGCCGACATGCCACCATTACTATCTTGGCATCCCACTCGTAAACCAGTGTACTGTATAAGTAGACTGAGTGACGCTGTAATGTATGTGTTTCTCATTTAAAAGGCTCAAAAATATAGTTACCATATTCCATATTCCAGGTTGCAATCTAGAAAACTTGCAGTGTTTAGTTCAGGTTGATCAGACTGACAGAGGTCTTCTCTGGGCTGTGCTGTTCTGCTGACTCTATCTGCTGTTCCAACAAACATCAGAGAAGCTGAAAGTAAGACAAAAATAATGAATGAATTCCTCGTGATTTGATCTCATTCTGACCGGCACACCAACAAAGAAGCGACCGAGGACCGATAATGACCGAGCCTCCTGCCCACAGATGGTGAGACGCCAACCGGCTGATCTCTTGCGAGCTTCGCGTTACGTCTCCCGGGCCAGATTCCACTATTAGAGCATCACATGTTTCACATTTTTATCAAATGATTAATTTCTTCATATCGCAAGCGACATCTATTGCCTATCTGTCTGTCCTGGGAGGAGGACCCCTCCTCTGGTGTCTTCCATTTTGTTCCCTGCTACAGGTTTTCTTTTAAATTATTATTCTGGGACTCTGTTCACTTTTTTCCCAAAGGTGTTGTCATACCATTTAGTACTGCTGCTTTGAGAGTAAATAGATGACGTAAACAGACCACCTTCATGTGCCGACACTGATAGAGCTGATGTAGCTGCTTTTTCACTGTTCACACACTGTCATGGCCGTGGCGCTTTCAGAGTGATTAGAGTGAAAAACACATGTTTTAATTTCTGAACCTATAGTGTTTTTGTCTATACAGTATATGACTACATTAGCCCACATTACTGTGATGCTATCTGTAGCTACATGTCTTTTTTCTTCTCCTTCATCTGCTCCCCTTCTTACATTTATTTTTATTGAAACCACTGCAACAAATGTTTTATTCATATTCTGTTATGGTGATTGAGCTGAAAGCGATCTGTAAAAAGAGCTACTGTACATTTTTAATACACAATTCTTCCCTGTCATTCATCGTTTGACGAGCCGCTATCACAATAAAAGGACATATCCACACACTGGTAGCTGCTATTGTTAGTTGGTGTTGAGTTTGTCTCGTGAGGGAACGCATTTATTTTTGGTGTTTGCAACCTTGACATTAGCCGAGAAATTAGCAGCAAGGGATCGCATGGTGTTTTTTGCGATGTCGAGTAAGGGTGATCAACAAGCCAAGCTCCCAAGAAGTTGTTGTAAGTACTACTCCTACTACTGTTGTGAAATAAATTCATGAAATCCGGTTCTTTAAAACGACAAAGTGCATACTTTGGCATGGACGAGTAAAAAACATTTTTTTAAAAATTGTAAACTCCTCTCACTATCAATTTCCCACTTTTTTTCCCTCCCTCTTGCTCTGCTCTTCCTCTCCTTCAGTTTTCTTTCACTCGTTTCCTCCGCACTGTTTTCTTCTCTTATTCCTCCACCCACACTAATCCTATTTTATTCAAGACATACTGTATAATATAACACAATATGCAGGACCTTGGCTCGGAGAGTGTTTCTAAAGGGCCTCCTCACTGGCTGGGGCCCCAGTTAGGGTTGAGCGGTCCATCGTCTCTTACCATCCACCATCTCTTGTCTACCTGAGGCCATGGTGGGTGCTGACAGAGGCTGCGGCCAGGCTTGCGTCACTGAAGGGCTGAGAAAGCAGCGTAAATGTCAGAGGAATTAGCTGCCTCGCTGGCGCCCACGGAGCCCAGGATGACAATGGGTGGGAGAGGAAAGAGGACAGTGGGTACAGTAGAGCATTCGTAAGCCGCACCAATCCACTCTGCTCTTAACTCACCTCCCTCTCTCCTTGTTTTTTCCTTTCTGTCTGTGTTTCTTCCCTCTCTGCCAACTCATTTCTTTCCTTTGCTTGTCCTCCCCCCCCTCCCCCCCTCCTCTTCCTCCCTCCCTCCCCTCCTCTCGCTCTCTCCATCCCTTGCTCTCTTTCTGTATCACTGTCTCGCCCACCTCGCCTCTGCCCGCAAGCAGTTTGGAGCAGATTATAGCCCTGCCACCCCCTCTCGCCCATATACACAAACATTCACTCTGGCGCTGACGCACGCACACACACACACAAACACACGGACGCACACACACACACACACACACACACACACAAATAAATAAAAGCACGCAAACACACTCCGAGACTTTGTGTATCTCCGCCACCTACAGTGCCACTACATCATCCTCTCCCAGCGGCGCTGAAGCATGAACTTGTTTAGAACATCCTGTCCAGTCCAAATGTGGTCAGACATGTGACAAAATGGCCCCCGCAAGCCAAATCACAAAACATACCCATTATCAAAGTTAAACAGACACCTCCTCTGACAGTTAAGGTTGAGGAAAGTGATATCGGGGTGAACCGCAATGCAACCAGTGATTAGATGTCCAACAGAATCAAGCTGTTTTTGTAATCACATGTTTACTGTGTGTAGTGGTAAAGCAAACCCACAATTAAGACCCATGGACTCTTATGTAATTGTGGCTGGACGGTCTGTCGGAGAGAAATGACAGCTCTCGAGGGCAAACAAAAGCACACGTCTTTAAACACTTCTCATCTGGTAAACCTTTTGGAAAGTACTGCGAAGTGAACTCTTTCCTATTAAACCGTTCTCATGCACAATATCATGTTGTGTGCTTTTTAAAATTATTTCAATTTGACACATTAATGATGTGATATGTGTAATATGTAAGAACTCTAGCATCCTGTCAAATTCAATCTCCAAACTGTATGGGGGGCAGCGTATCAACAGGGCAACTGCTGCCGACTGTAGCTGACGTGAGCTAGGTATTAGATATCTCCACAACACAATACACAATGTTATTTCTTCAAAGTCTGTTAGTAATTTTTGTGTGTTTTCAACCAAAAACCTTTCAGGCGTGTTTATAGGTCTTCGGTGCATACGTTACCCACGATGCAACGTAGCCACTGCAGGAAATGTATCTTTATTTAGATTACATGCAGCTTCCTCTGGAATCACAAAAGTCTGGAGTCACATATGCAGTAGTACTCCCCAATACCTGTAAACACACACTTCAACGTGAAACATTGGTGGAGCTACCCTTCAAAGCACTGTGTCTTTTACTGAAAGGGGGCAGCAGTGTAATGCAATGCAATGTAGAGGCAAAGCAGGCACTGGGCAAATTGCATGTGTAAGTATATGTGTGTGTCTGTTTTATTTTTTTGTTTTTTTTGCGCGCATGCACGAGCTCCTCTTTGTTCCGTCTGCCATTCTGGCCCCTGTGCAGCCGGTGTGTGTGCTGCACACTGTACGGCTGAATTGGGGACTGCGTGGGCCTGACCTGCGATCTCACCGCCCACCACTCGCACAGACACACAGGCCGGGCTCTGCCTCTGTTTTAGCCTGCAAGAAAGAGTGTGCGCTCGCGTCTATGCATGCAAGCGTGTGTGTGTTTGTGTGTGTGTGTGTGTGTGCGCATTTGCAGGGTAAATACGAATCATCCCTTCCCTTTAACACCTAGTCTCTCTCTCTCTTTCTCTCTCTTTCTGTATGTGTCTCTCCCTTATCATTAGTGTTTCGACATCCTCCTCGGGGGACAGCGAGGACTGCAGCTGTCCCTATGACAACCTCAGTGCTACTGTCAATCAGCCCGGGCTGCCTTATCCCTCCTTGGCTTATATTTTACATATGTGGCCTCCTCGGCTTTGACAGGTGTGCAGATGGCGCGTCACACAACTGTATAGCCCCCATCAACAAATGCACATCGCGCTGACGTTAACCTATTATGTTGTTGTGCATCTCTGACAGCGTTCTTGTCATCTGCTTGCCACTTCTGATCAAATTATTTTGTTATCATTAGTGCATGCTCTGTACGTTCGGATTAAACGGAGTCAATGCGCAAAATAAAAAATGAAAAAAACAACTTTGTCAGACACAACTCGGAGAGTAACGGTTGTTGTTGATGTATCTAATCCAGTGGAGATGCACATGTGTGTATCTGTGTGTGAGTGCGCATCCCGAAACTCTACAGTCTGTTGGTAATGAGTGCCCTGAGCGCTCCCTACTACACCTAACTGATCCAGTAATTGCTTTTCCTCCTCTGCATTTATCATCATCTGCCCGGCCTGTCATGTTAGCTGAGCTGAACTGAGCTGAGGTGGACAGAGAGGGGTGTAGTAGGACTGCGAGGCGGAGGAGGTGGCGGCGTGTCTGTCTGGATGTAGCAGAGGTATCGGTCCACTGCCTCGGGCGGTGGGACGGGGGGAGGAAGGAGGATGGGGAGAGAGGGGAGGAGAGGACAGTGGGAGCGGGAGCGGGGCGGAGAGGGCAGCGATGTGGCTGTTATTATAAACTATGACCTCCAGCCAGGCGCCATCACCGTAAGGCAAATAAGCAGCAATTACATTTTCATGAAAAGATCATATGTTTCTTCTTATAAAAGTTTAAATTACATCAGTTACAATCACATTTGCTGGACATTTTCGTAATAAAGTTAAGAAGTAGGTAGTATTGGGAATGACAGCTTCCCGTCAGCTCAGATGGTTTGCAGATAATGACCGGTATGGGAACCGAGTTGACAGTCAGGCTGCTATAATGCATAGGCTAGAGTTAAAGGGTAGCTCCACTGATTTTACACACTAAAGTGTGTTTAAAGGTCTTGGGGACGACTGCTGCATGTGTGAGAAAAAGCAGTATAAAAGCCTTTTGTGGTTCCAGAGGAAAGCTGCATGTAATCTGACTCCAGCGATGTCACTCGGAGGCTGAGCTGCATTGTGGGTAATGTATGCGACAGGTTTTTAAGAGGAAGAAGAAAATTATCAATTTAAACTGTCCATAATGTGTTCAACAGTGTTGTGTTGGAGTGCAATGCTTGTACATTGGACTGCTTTTCAAACCTACATTACCCACGATGCAGCTTAACTAGCGAGTGACATCACCGGAGGCAATTAAACATATTACATGCAGCTTCCTCTGGAGCCAAAAAAGGCTTTACACTACTTGTTTCACAGATGCATTATTACTCTGCAAGACCTTTAAGAAAACACTTCAATAATGTGTACAATTGGCGGAGTTACCCTTTAAGGACAGCAGTCCTACAAATGCACAAAACATGCAGAAGGCTGCACAGAAGATCTAAACAAACAGCCTCCTTTTCGCAGGGGCCTGCAAATGAGGTGTGTGAGTGTGTTTGAGGGAGCATACTGTATGTGGGGGAGGGCGTGCTGCTGCTGCTAGTGGGGATTTGATGCTGATGAGGTCTGTAATGGGAGTGAACAGGGAGCGTGAGGGGAATAGATTGGGACTTCATTGGCAGGCCGACTCTCCCTATGCACTGCAGTATGCTTGCCTATTTATTCCCCCATTTCAATGCGCCTTTGCTTTGACCTTTCTCCAGCCAATGACAGTAAAAATCGCATTGCCACTAGAGAGCTACACATCAGCTACTGAGCACCCCTATATGATTCCCTCATTTATTTTTTCCCCTATCGTTCCCTACAGACGCGGGGAGGGGAGCTGCAGTGCTTCATCCAGGGGGGGAGGGAAGGAGGGAGGGAGCGTCG
Organism: Diplodus sargus; assembly: GCA_903131615.1. NCBI lineage: Eukaryota > Metazoa > Chordata > Actinopteri > Spariformes > Sparidae > Diplodus > Diplodus sargus. Next base: position 955,672 of record CAEMYA010000052.1, read on the forward strand.
CTCGGACTGAAATGAATTGTACCTATGCCATCATGTAAATGATCACAGCTTTGACTATGCAAATTGAAACGAGGCGCAGTGCGAAGAGGAGGGTGATTAAGAGAAGACATCAAATCACGTTCAAGCTCAAGGATCACCCATGCAAACAGCGCGCTGAGGCTTTGTACACAATGTGAGGCACATGTGATGATTAATAATTCAAACACAAGGAGCTATGTCATTGGTGTCACATGAAAACCTATCTATCTCCAATTGAAAGAGCACACGATCCTTGACAGGATTAAGGCAATTATTAAATTGTTGGATTTAGATCAATCTGAGAATAAAGGGTGGTGATATAGTTACTTTACCATGATGATGACACAATTGTTGACAAGGCAACCTACAAGAAACCAATTCTACTAATACGTATTACCTGTGTGTCCAAAGTCTGATATACAGTGGGTTATTTCTCTGTGCCTCACACTTCCATTGTTGTCCAAAGATTATATTTTTAAAAAGGCATCAACGATCGACAGCGCAACGCGTTTCTTCGCGACAATGAACGTGGGCACTGTTGTCCCGATGCCTTCAATAATTGCTAGCACACCGAATCCGCCTCTGAAAATAGTCTGCAGTAAATACACCTTTCACTAACAATTACTATAAACCCCAGCGCCCTGCTGTTTAACACATCTCTGTCTGTTCACAGGTCTTCGGCAGCGGTGTCGTGCATGAACGCACCAAAAGAGCACGTTCTTTGCTGGTATCTGTGATGATCAGCAAAACGTTTTAGGGAACCTGGCTGCAAATAGAAGAGGTTAATGTTACATTCACAGTGATGTTATTATGTACCCCGCTGCTTTGCCTCTGACTGGTCAGCAACCCCATGGATTAGTCATTATTGGATTTTTTTTACAAAGTCTCTAAAAAGACACTGGAGTTCCAGGAAAAAAGAAAAGTAAGTTACTAACATGCAGGTTTCCTGAGATATTTACTGCGTCATATACAACATATTATGATATAGCCTATGACAACGTGGACCCCTGGGCGTGGTTCTCCTGGAGGGCTGGAGCTCCTGCCTCATACACCTGCAGCTCATCTCATCACCAGCTCCAGCTTAGACACTCTGGTGTGCTCTCCACTCGCTGTGGTAGGTGGTCGACCTGCTAGTGTCTCAGTGACTTTTTCGCCTGCATGTATTTTTTTTGCTCTTCCCTCGATCTCACTGCGTTTCTCCTCAACCTCTCCGGTGTTGGTGCACCTCCGAGCCCTAGCGCCTCGAACCACCATGCCACCCGGCCTCCCGCGCCCCCTGCCAGTGCCACCCGGCCTGAACTCCACCTCGGACCCTCTGAGTCTCATCCACCGGCCTCTCCTCTCAAGCCACAGCTGACGTTGCGCTGAGCCGCAATACCACTCCAGCTGACCCACAGCCTGAGCCCGCACCTGTGCCTCCCCCTCCAGTGTCCCTGCCGAGCTGCCACCGACCCTGCTGTGAGCCCCACAACTCCCCCAGCTAACCTACTACTACTACTATCTCTGCCAAGCACTTGAGCTTGTTGAATAAATTCCTTTAAACCTTTTCCCAGTGTGGTTGTCTGCTTTTGGGTCTTGCTACTATCACCCCCAAATGAGCACCAAATGCTTAAAAAGCTTTTTTTTAGTTCTTAAAATGACGAAAATGTGTTTTCTAAATCAAAATAGTAGCAGCAAGGTAACATCAATTCAAACCAGCAAACAAGACCAGCCTGCATTCGAGCAGCGTTGTCATGAACAACAACAGAGGACTGCCGTGAGTGTGTGTGCACACAGCGAGCACAAACATCGTATCAACAAGGACAAAGACAATGTTCTGTAATAGGTGATGGTCCAGATGGCGAAACAACTATATTCAAAAACAAACATGTTGCCCAGCATGATGGCCTCAGACAAAAAGACAACATTCGGCCAAAATTGCAGATGGAAAACACTCCCTCCGTCTCTTCTCCTCCTCCCTCATACTCTTTCCTCCCCGCCTCTCCTCCCCTCTTCCCTAAGCCCTCACACACACACACACACACGCACACACACACACACACACACACACACACACACACACACACACACACACACACACACACACACACACACACAGTCCTCCCTTTCCCCTTTTCCCCACTAATCCATCCTCCCGTGTGGTTCTGTGGAACAGATGCAGGCAGCGCAGTAGAGAAATACAGAGGGGTTAAGCATGTGTGTTCGCCCATGAAGCGGGCAGAAAGAGCAGGCAGGAAGTGTGAGATGACGCTAAAAATAAACGTATCCTTGGGTGAGAGAGAAACGCTCAGAGGTCCCAAAATAGCCGGTCAAACAAAGGCATGAATAAACCAGAGTTTTTCTTTTCTTCCTTCTTCTTCTTCTTCTCCTTCTTCTTTTTTTTCCTTCACATTTTTTTTTTCTTTCGAGAGGAAGCCCCTCTCCTCTCTCACATACACAGCAACTCCCCGGTTGCTAGGTTACGACACTTGTGGCTGCCATCCACAGACTGAAGGTGCTTTTTTTTTTTTCCCTCCGCGAAATGACAGCCTTCCTTTTCTTTTTTTCATCCATCATTTGAAATTTAAAAGAGCAGAAATGGAAACACATGCATTGTCAATTAGGGGAACACCAGGCACAGTATGAGGGGGACGTCCTACAGATCAATTTGTACAAAGACGGGCTTGTGTTTCAGATGTGCCATGGAAACAGAGATGACTCTTAATTACCTCGACTAACAGCCACAGCATGAGGGACTTGAAGGGAAGTGGAACATTTTGAATCCTGCTTGTTTGTTCGTCTGATATTTATAGAGGATATCGGAGCGGATTTGGAGCGAGGCGGCGACATATATACTGTGACATGAAGCCATTTTTTAACGTAAGGTGATGACTTTTAGACAAAGAAGCTTAAAAAAACGGCTTTTTAACAGCGGAAACCACAGAAACCCCCCCATGTATCCGCCTCCTGCTTTGTCATGCTTTTGCCGCAAAATAGCGACCTATTTTACAGCACCTCGGGGAAAGTAGACGAAATAAGGACTGACTTATGCGCCTGACTTTTGAGGGAGGGGGCAAAATAGCCCTTAAATCCTCGCCAAATGTCACAGTTCAGCTGCATATACAGCTGTTATCAGAGGGCATAAATCCTCCCTTATCTGAAACACCGAGTGAGAAGCTGCTCATCAGTATGGTAAAGGTCACTGTGCTTTGCTGATGGATCATGTGCCAAGAACCATATCGAATATGAACGAAAAGAGCAACTGGTATTACACATAGGTCATTTCCCTAGCACATTTATCAAAGCACGGGCTTGGCCTAAACACTGCTCGTAGCTCCCCGAGCTCGCTCACTCAAACCTTTGGAAGATTGCACAGGAAGTACGACAACTCAGTCATTATTAACACAGCTAAAAGAATGGGACATGTGTTCACTTTTTTTGGTTCCGGAATCAATAAGAGCATGAACATTATTTCAAATGGCGCAGAACCGAAATCAAAGTGTCCTTTATTTTATTTATTTTTTGTTCCAAAAAATGCTGCTCGAGTCATTATTTTTTTGAGCTATTTGCAATCACATAACTCAGAGCACATAATGTTGCGCAACAACACGCTCACGAAGAAAGGCCGCACAAACACAACGGCACGATGAAAAAGTGCACATACACCCTCGCCCATTAGGGACTCGAGTTCAAAAGAGCCTCCACCACAGGGCAGGGCCCATATTTCATCGGAGGGGGGGTCAAAGTTGAAGCCCCAAGGACATGCCGTTTCCTCTCCCTCCCAGGGTTCCAGAGGGCGAGGCGGACATTGTTTACTGGACACAGAGTCTCCCTGGGCTCCCTCTGGACGGGAGGGAGCTGGCTCGCTTTTTAGAGCTCGGCTAGTGAAGTTGATTTAAACCACCGAAAGCCCAGGCATTACGGACCAGGCCTGGCTCCCCGCTCCTCCAGTTCCTGTCTTTCATTCGTCCCCCACAGTAAAAAAGATCACAGTCCTTGTGTTTCAGTGTTTTCAGGAGGTTGTTATTGTGTCCTTGGGAGCTGATTTACAGGGTAACCTTGTGTGCTGGGGGCTACTTTCATTGGTTTGTTCTTCTGTCTTTAATTGTGGGGCTGCGGTATGGTGGCCCTGAGGTGCAGAACACAACATTTCATAAAGAACGCCAATGAAAGTAAAATAACAAATCAGAAAAACACATGATGAAAAACCGCATAACGTCAGGAACCGGGAGAGGCAGATCTGCCCCGTCTTATTTCTGAATGGATGTTTATGACGACGAGAGCAGGTGGCAAGAGCAATCAGCCCAGTATCCCTCTGGGATCACATCCATATTGGATCATTTCACACCTCAAGATTTACGTGCTATGCCAACATTCAGTCGCAATCTGGGAAGTCGCGCGGTGTGTATGTAGTGAAGTACAGCAGTGAAGGTCGAGGTGGTAGAGACGGAAGTTTGAGTCCTTAAATCTTAAGTGTTTCATTTGCCCCTATTAGATAATTAAATGAGAGGAGAAAGATGTTTACTAACTGTTGTTTTTTTTATATAGCTAAACAAACTCTTTTCATTTTCATGACTGAATAAACTGAAAAAAACAAACCTTAAACCTTAAAGGACAACACAATTAGTATGAAAGTACTAGTATGAAAACAGTATATGAGTATTCGGGTGGTCGCACTTCACTTAAAGTTCCTAAAGCGGTGCCATCTTCCCGCTCAGGATCTATTAATTCATTTATTTATGACGTTAACATTTACGGCTTTGAAGTAAAGAGTGGATGAGACACGCGCCGCTTCGTCACAGTGTCTCCAGCAGCGCTTGTTCCAGGTTTCGCTCTTGTCTCCCACGTGCTCGTGGGCACGATTAGCGTAGAGCCGCTAATCGACACGCTAAGCTCTGATAGGGCAGATCCTGATACCACGGCGAAGAAGTTCATCTCCCGAGCAATGCGTCGCTCCATATTTCTCTTTCAAGTCCTGTAGAGAATCTGGAGGGTTTTTTTTTTTTTTAACTGCCGCGATGAGCTTTTTCCTGCATTTTCTAGTTTGAACTACTTTTAACGTAGTTGATGTTCAAGCAAAACCAACGTCTGCTTCCCGGTAGGGGATTAAGATGATCTTTTTCTCGACTTACCCATGTTGCTCTCCTGAGCCACTTTTGAATGAGAAGTCAATGTGAAGGAGAGCTAAGATATTATTTCAGTGCTCAGTAGATTAAAAAACACAAGTAATGAATGTGTTCAAACAAAGTATACGGCTATAAATGCGTGACTGTGTTTACTGGGGAGCTGCCTGTAAATGTGTTTGCTACGCTGTATATTTTATTTTGTTGTGTTTTGCATCTCAAGGCCGCCATACAGCTGAGATGCGGGTGCACACACAAGACGCACACACCCAGAAACACACGTACTCAGAGAGCCTTAGCCGCTGGCGAGCAGGCAGTAAGGCAGGAGATGAAATGTCTTATTAGGGGGCGAATGGGAACCAGGCGGGCCTGAGCTGGGCCAGGTCCTCTATTAACCTGTCCTTCCAGGGGAGAGGCTCGTAAACAAGGCCGTGATGGCAGGAAAGGGGCTGTGGGGGGGGGGGGGGGGGGGGGGTAAGCGGAGGCCTTCACGAGGGTTGGTATGAAGGGGAAGGGGAAGGGGGGGGGGGCACCTCGGGGACAGCGCTTGTCCCTTCAAAGGAGAGAGGGGAGAGCATTGATCTGTGTGATCCCTCTGATGTGGAGGACGTGAACACAAAAAGGGACTAACGCACGGAGACGCTCCGGATGACAGGCTGTCATATTCTTTTAGGTTCCACCGGCGCTGGGCGATGTATTGTTTGTGGGAGTAAAGATGAATCTATCCCATTAGCCCCGTGGCTAGGACTTTTTAGGGCCAATAAAAATCACTCCAACAGACCCTGTGATTGATTTCGAGCGAGTGGAAATGGCAGCGTGGCAGCTCCGCGACGTCCATTGCTCAACGGAACGCTACCATCGCGCACTTCTTCTTCCAGCGCGCGCACGCACGCACACACACACACACACATCCCACTAAAATGCACTGTAGCCTCGAGGGAGTGGGTTAACACGGGGCACAGACAAAGAAACGGGGACATTTCAGACGAGATGGTCTGACTTGACTGACAATTTCAAAAACAAACACACGCTAAACCATCAGACATGTAAACATCGTCAAAGGCGGCGAGGTTTTTTTTGTTTCTTTTGTGGTACTTCTGCTGATGAATAGAACAAACACGGCAGAACCCGGAGATTTGGGAGGAATGAACACACGGCGATGCCAAGAGAGAGAGAAAAAAAACAAGGACGTTGATGGAGATGAGGAGCAAAAATGGAAAACAAAGGTCCTCTCTCCTCTCTCCTCTCTCCTTTCTCCTCTCCTCTCCTCTCCTCTCCTCTCCTCTCGCCCCCGCAGCCTCCTGAGCACAGCTGTCTACATGGCTGGGCTGTTTTCACTGACAGGCTGTGAGAGCCATGAAACAGGAGGGCACCAGGGACCTGGGCCACCTCGACAACATGCGCCCCCACAATCTGCTGTTCACAGTGTACCCCAACCCTCTGCCTCCCTCCCTCCCTCTCTCTCCACACTAACAATCTCCTTCACTATTTCAAATATTCCATCCCTCAGGCTCTCTCTCTTTCCCTCCTGCACAGTATTTTTATTTTTTTTCTCCTCCTCCTCCTCGCAAAAGTCTTGTCTCAGTTCTATCAGATTTGCTGTTTGTGCCTGTCATTTTCTCTCCCTAATACTCCCTCCTTCTCTCTGCCCTCCAGTGGCCCCTCTCGTACTGTCACATC
>CAEMYA010000052.1:972324-985992 GCA_903131615.1 Diplodus sargus
TAGCCTGACGGCTCAAAATGAAAGCAGCGTTCGTCCATTTCTCAACACGCCGGGCTAAAGCAAGACCACAAAAACCCACCACTTCCCTTCGCGAGAAATGTCCCTGCACTCCCACAGTGTGCGCTCTTTACCAGAAGCAGCAGCAGCTGACAAGGCAACAGTGGCTGTGTGTGTGTGTGTGTGTGTGTGTGTGTGTCTATGTGTGTGTGTGTGTGTGTGTGTGTACACAGGCAAGGCCTACGCGGGTCTCTGCTGATTTATCTGTGCTTAATTATGTTGCACTGTGGAGTCACAAGCCAATTATTTGCCCTTTCGAGGCTTTAGAAGAGACTCAGAAAGAGCACAAGATAGTCATATTTTTAGCATAACACAAAGTACACATATGTGCTGTCACGGGTGTTGGTGAGACCAGAAGTGAGCCTTTTCATTCACAGTTGCAATTTTAGAAGTACAGCAGCCAACACTAATGGTGCACTGTGTAGCTTTGGGGAAGACATTTTAATCAGAAGAGAAAGATTTTCACTGACTGATTTATTGTAAGCCTGAACAAACTAGATTAACCCGTTTTATTCATGACTGAATAAACTGAATAAACAAATTGACCTTAAAGGACAACACAGCTTCATACTTTGTTCATATGTGGCGGACCCTGACACCTTTCCAGCTTCAAACAGTGTTTCCTCTAAGAATAGCTTGTAGCATGTTGAGTTTGCATTATGAACTCATTTATTTTGTTAATAATACAAATTCAGAGTTTGAATTTCCCAAATGTACAAAATGTACAATTCAGCCTAAGCGTTGAATTTGAGTGTAAAGTGGCACATCAGTGCGCTGTGCCCCCGACTGTTGGAAATAATTGTGATGGAAAGAAAGTAAAAAAATGTTCTGAGCTGCTGTGACAGCGAACCGATGAGGTCAGAGGTCAACTGTGTGTGCGTCCCGGGGACAGGTGACATATCGTGTGTGTCCTGGTGATGAAGGGTCAGCTGAGGGTCACGGTGATCCGGTTACGCTCCCCTTTCTTCCTCATTGATCCCTCGGATTCCTCTGATACACTGCTGTTTTTCTATATTGACATCTAACCGTGCAGACGGATGCTGGGAGGCATACGGTCTTCCAGTGTCTGAGCTCTTTATTGAGCCAATGCGAGGGACGCTAATGAGCGAGATAGCTTCCAGCGAGGCCTGCGTGCCGCTCTCCTCCACCTCTTTTGACCTCTGTTCTCATCTCACGTACGATCGCTCGCGGCCAACGGTGTCACCGGGACCTCATGCCTGTCTTTCGGTCTTTTTTTTTTTTTTTATCAATACTCACCTCTGTCTTTCTCCAATTTATCTTTTTCTTCTCCTATAGTTTCCACTTCCCTGTCTGTCTCTCTCCCCCCTCCTCCCTCCTCTCCTGTGTTTCCACGCCCTGCACACCTGCTCGGGGACCGGGCCCTGCGCCTCCAAGCCCTGGCAGGGCGGAGAACAGACGGCCCCTGTGTTTTCTGATAATCATCACATAGCTCGCATGCCTGCTCCTCTCCCTCTCTCGCTGTTCTTTCTCCTCTCCTCGGCGCCCCGCCTGCCAGCTTACCTCAGCCAAGCCCATAACCGCCCTCCGTCCCCCGCCTCCACCCCCGCCGCAGCTCTCCCTCGCTGCATCTGCCCGGCCATACATCAGCCTTCTGACAGGCTCACTCAGCACCCACAATGCCTCGGTCTCATTCTTTTCACCTTTCGTCGTCAGTTTCATCAATTGCAGCTGTCAATTCCAAAACAGACGTCGAGGATGAGTGTTTTTTCTCTTTACAGGAAGTGAGGACAAAACAAGCGATGTGCATTTAAAGGAAGGGTTTGACGTTTCGCATTTGTTTTCATGCAGGACGGTAGACAACAGGATTGTTACCACTTATGGCATAAATGTAAGTTCATAACCAGAAGTCGGTTAGCCTAGCAGACAGGAAAAGGGCGAAACAGCACGCCTCCCTCTGTCCGAGGATTAACAAAAGATTCACCAATTAACAGGGTTTATTTAATCCATACAGATTAAACAAACAAGATACGATGTGTTAGTGAAGTAGTCTATTACTCATGAGTGAGGTTTAAAGGTGTTGGCAGGCAGACTTTTTAATGCAGCATCTTAAATCTGCGCCCTGTCCTGTCTGAACCCAGAATGACTCATTAAGACAAGATGTTGTCCAGGGTGGCGGCTCAGGAAAGTCCATAAATCACCGAGTTGAGGCGGAGCAACCGGAGGAGATCAGAGGGAAAATCAGAGGACATCTTTTCCCCATAAAATGCTTCGTTCTCTGACTGAAAATACCTGGCTTGAGTCAAAAAACCTTTTCAGGGCTTTCTTTCTTTTTCTTTCTTTCTTTCTTCCTTCCTTCCCCCCCTCAACCCCACCTTTCCCCTCACTTAACCCTCTCCACCTCACTCTCGACACTCCTTTCCCCCCCCCTCCGGCCCTGCTGCCGTGCCTTGTGTCTCGGTGCAGGTGTTCCAATTGCCGGGGGTGAAAAGCGAAGAGGCAAGAGGAGGCTGAGCTTCGCTCCATTCAGCTATTGAGCTAATGGTTCCTCATTCACCACCCACACTGCTTATTAGGCCTGCTCTAAATAACCGAAAAAAGAAACAGAGAAGCGGCAGTCGGTTCCCTCCCAAATGCTATTCACAGATCCCACACTGCGTATTACTCAGACGGCTACATGAGCGCGTATATCAGCTCCTGGTGTCATTATTTGATCAAGTGGTTCTCAGTCATGCGGCGGTTTGTGTAGTTAGTACTTGAGGGAATGAACATCCCGGCGGGCCCCTCTGAGCATCTATTGTGTCCTTGTAAAGAAACAGGGGGGCCCCCGTCGTAGAAGAAAATTGTTCATTTATTAATTCATGCTATCAGGTTGCCGGGTTTCATGTTTTACAAAAAGCGCCAGCAATGGCAGATTAGCTATCAACACCAGCTGTCCAGACGAGACTGGCTAGACTCTCTCGATCCTCCTCCTACACCGCCTACAGTTCCCGATGCACCGTCCTATCTGCGTCCTTATCTGTTTATCTTCTCCTCGCTATCCTTTTTCCACCCTCCCCACCTCTCCGTCCTGTGTACTCTGTGGAATTAAGGTCTGGATCAGGCAGATGGACAGAGCCTTAGATCAATCAGAGAGATCAATACCTCCAGACTGGCTGAGGACGATCTGTGAGGACTGACGGACGTCTGACGGCCGGTCCGGTCTGGGCAAGTCTCCTCTGGTCATGGATCGGCTTAGTTTACTTTGGTTCGGTTTAAGTCCTGTCTGGTCTTGTTCAGGCCTGACATGTTAAGATTTCAGTTGGAATGTTGTGCAGTTTGTGAACAAGTGCCATTTCCAATTCATCAATCATGTTCACGGAGGCACTCATCCTGAGATTTCTCTTTATTCTTGGACACAGCCCATGAATCTATTTTACATGTGTCTGTTTCAAAGACGGAAAGCGGCAAGAGAGTGACTGATGGCTGCATGGATTAGACGAATGCAACAACAGTTGCGCACGTTACCTCTTCTCTTCCTTCATTCACAAGTCATTAAGTCAGAAGACAGCGCTGCTAAATGTCAAAAAGCTGCAGGGGGAAACCACAGAGAGACCCTGGTTTCATGTTTCTGCTCTTTGATTATACACAGGTCAAGTGGAAAGTCTATCTCCATCCTCTGAAAATAACCTTTTCCCTCAGAAAAAAATTGGCATGTACAGTATTTTGTAATTGCCCGGCTCCAACAGAAAGGGTTGCAGATGAATGAGGAAACAGTCGCCACTTGACACCGACTCTGATATTCTCATTTTCGCTCCTCTCCGTGAACACAAAGTTCAGACGAGGCCGAGCAGAAGAACACGCTGACAAAAAGCAGACTGAGCGTTGGCTCGCCTCCCTCCCCACCTGCCCGACACCCCCGTCCACGCAGCGCTGCTCGTTCTAGGTCAGTTTTTTGATGATAGACAGTGGCAGAGCCGAGCAGAGCTTCACGGTTCCTGCCTGTCTTCCGGCTGCAGCGTCTGGTGTGCGTTTGATGTAGTCCAGGCTCACCGCCGGCCCCGTCTCTGACTGTTGGCCCATGACACCAAACTCAGACAGAGCCACAATCTGGAGGGGAGGAAGGAAGGAAGCACACTTCCAAGACAGACAACTCAGAAAGAAAAACAACAGCCAGTCATCGCTCAGTCAGTGCTTATACATCGTGACAAAGTTCAAGGGTTCTGCTGAGTTGTTTTTGATGGCGAGAAGAAAAGCAGAATGAAGATGAAATGGAAATATAGGCGATGCCTGAGCCATTTCCAAAAATAGGAATGATTCCTCCTGTTCAAAGAAAACACACAGCCAGTGACACATTTGATCCAGACTGGAACAACTTACAGTACAGATGGATAGCCACTGTGATCCCTTGACTTTTTCTTCAGTATCCTGTCAAGCATTTTAACAGCTATGAGTGGCACAAACTTAGTTCCAGACATTCATGATCCCCAGAAGTTGAATCCTCATGACTTTTATTGATCCTCCAACACTTCCACTAGCGTCCCTAGGAGGCTGATGCTTTTGTTTTTCGTGAAATATCTCAGCAGCAATCAGATGGATCAAGTCAGACATTCATGCTCTCTCTTTAGGATGAACCGCAAGAACTTTGGCGATCTTCTGACTTTTCAAGTGACGCCGTGGTCGCACAGAAATCAGTGTGACTGTCTCAGAGACAGTTTCATTGAGAAGTTCATGATTATATAAGTTCATAAAGTTGATAATAAAAATGTGATCAATAATGTTTTTAAAATGCATGATAAGACACGTTTACTTTAAAGAGTTTGGTTAAAAAATGTGTTGCCTTTTATGTGAGGTCTTCACAGTGTAACAGTATAACAGTTCAGTTGAGAACATTGTGGGAAATGTTGTGATGCCATGTGGTAATGTCAAGGGTTAGAGGAAGAGGAAGAGGATCGAGAAAATTGCTACTCCACACGTTGTCCAAGAGGTGCACTCGATTGTGCAATTGTCTTTTGCTTTGTTTCATGTTTACGTGTAACGTTGTTAATGCGCTCTAACTTGGTCATTGGTGAGATGTTTTCAGTCATTTTATTATTTTAGCACATTTCTGTTGTGCTAGTGTTACTTTGACAATGAGCGAGAAATGTATGTTGTGAAACTTTTATGTCTTTTCATGTGTTGTAGTTTTCACGGTGTCTGCTGAGGAAACTGAACGATGCAATTTGAACTAATGACTTTCCCGGCAGCCTCAGCTGCACTTTGTTAGGCACTGCTTGGCAAATGTGAGCATGTTGACGTTGTAAACTAAGATAGTAAACGTGTTGTGCTGGTGTAACTAAAGGTGATATATTGCATGGCTTATTTTTATTTCAGCGATGTCTAATGTCAAGAATTAATGCAGAATATGTTTGTGAATAATTTGGTATTAACCCTTTAAACATCAGCATAAAGTAGAGCAATTTAAACACTGTTATGTACATGTCAGGTCTATTGCATGATGAAAACTATAACAGCCACACCGATCACACAGCAGAGAGGTCCGCTGGATTGTCCCAGTTTTTAATGAAGGGTAAATGAGTATTAAATTGTCCGGATCTGGGGCATGGCTGAAAAGTAATATTACAGCAAGTGCAACAAATTACCACTCTGCAGGAGGGGTGATATATATTTTTTTAATGAATAACAAGAAATTAGTATTAAATTATGTTTTAATGCGTGCCAGAGGCTCGAGAATCTATATCTGCTGCTATTAGACGGAGACAAGTTGTGCGTGAGGTCTTAAAAAGCTGCCTGTAGCAGTAACCTTTAGAAGTAAGTCACTGCTCCCCTTCAAGGTGTTAGCTGCTAATGGTTTTAGTGAACTTTATTTCACAATTTCCCTCAAATTGAAATTGCTTGTGGAGATGTTAGCTAATGGGGAGATTAATTTGAGATTCTTTCATTTACAATTAGAAAACCCTCAGTGGCTACAACACGGATGTATAACACAGTATGATGTTCTGAATGGATCCAACCATGACGGCTTGTTCACTCCAGCTGAAGTTTTTCACCGACGAGTCTTCAGTTCCACCACGTTTTACACAACCGTTCGCTGAAGTCAGCGGCGCCGAGTGAGGCTGAGCAGTTTCTCGGGGATTGATGGAGCTCCAGCTGAAGGTGGGGAGCTGTTTTTTAAGAGCCCATAAAGCGTGCAGATAAATGTTGCTGACGGTGCATCTACCACTGTGGTTGCTTTATTGCCAAGTGTTAGATGATAAGATTGATGCCACGCTCACAGACAGCAGCTGGTTAGCTTAGCTTAGCATGATGACTGGAAACAGCTAGCCTGGCTCCGCCCAAATGTAACAGAATCCGCCTGATCGACAACAAGATTCAAGAAAGTCACGGCTCCCATAGTCCAGCACATAAACCACTTATAACTTCTTAGTATAGGTGAACCAATATTCATGTTCATTGGTTATTGTTAGAGGTGCTAGTAGGTGGACTTTGTTATCTTTGTTATCTATGTAAAATAGGGTGAATACTGTACTTTTAAGTCATTCTTCTACTTTTATTTTGCAGCTAGATACAGTGAAGATCAAGGTTTTGCATATAATATGTAGAAATGTGCATTATTTACAGTCAACGGTATATAAAGTAGGTTAAAAAATGTCCCTTTATGCATTGCAATCACACATAAAATGTCCATTTATCACAGTAATCCAAATGTACTACATGACTTTTCTGTATTGTAATACTTAAATTAAGCTAAATGATTGTGTTCATATACGTTATTTAATGTATTCACATCTCCTAATACTTTGCCTTAAAATTAAATTCCTTCATAGACAGTAATGCACCAGTAATAAAAAGCCAGTAATAGAACAGCATGACCAGTAGTTTTACTTTTGTTAATTTGAATTCGGGACTTTTTACTTTTACACTGTGACACTGATACCTTTACTTCTTAATTTGAATTCTTCTTTAATCGCTGAGTGTAATGTGTCGTAAGTGTAGTGATTATGTCTGACTGAGCTGTTAATAGGCCTTCAATGAATTTTAATCGTTAGATTGTCACTTGTCGATGTGCTCGCGGCTTTAATGAGTGTTTTAACTCTGCTGTGTAACAACCTCGGAGACATGCAGCAGTCTTGCACATTCATACAAGAGGATGTAATACAAAGTGGAAGCTGTTCACTCATCACTTATATTTCACTAAATATGAATAAGACTTTTGACATTTCTCGCTTCTGTACTGTTGCATTAACGCATACAATAGCTGCTATTTGGTTCAGTGGAACCACAGTCCCACAATCTGAATGCCTCAATCTTAAAATAAAATATCATCAAAAGTTCCAAAAACACAATCTGATACAGTCTAGTTATGTGAATTCAAGTGGAAACTCTTACTAGCATCAGCCCCCGCAACACTGTGTTCACCCTCATTTTCCCGTGGCTACGTGAGGTTAATGTTGGTATTATTTTTGTTAGAGGCTAAATTTACCCCAGAGTCAGAGTGTAATTGTTTAAGGGCCTTGGCAAAAGTCAACACTGTTCACCGAAAGAGACGCACGAACTCACTGTCAGCGAGCACACTTGTATTCTTTGAGCATTTAAATTTCCCCCTGGGCACTTCCAAATCTGTCATGCGATGAGGGTTTGGCTGAAGGTCACGACGTGAGTCACAGAGCAGAGCGGGCTCGTTTTCCTGCCAGGGGAGTTGGAGAGTGTTTTGTGCTTCCTCGCTGGGACAGGAAGTGGAGGGGTAAACAGAGGGAATCCCTCGTGCTGACGAGGAAACTCCGCAGTGCCGTCCTACACTCACCCCGCAGAGACTACCTCGCCGTCTCTTTTCCCTACGCACATCCGTACGCATGGATGCACCGCTCCCCACTTAAGTCAACATGCACATGCGCGGAGTCCCTCATGTCCTCGGTTTGAGACAACAGATTTCTGTCAAGTGTCTGGCCGAGATAAGAATTTTAAATTTGCTCTGTAAAGATTTTTGCTTTGTTCCATTCACCAACTTCCACTTTGGAAGCTTTGTTTTACGATGCACAGCATGAAGCGCGGTAATTTATGTATGTGCTTGTTGTGATGGCTTGTGTCTCTTTGACGAGGAACATTACCGTGCAGAGAAAAAGAAGAGCTGCAAGGTGGAAACTCTGATCTGCTTTTAACATGATCACCATGGTGATGCAATAATGTGCAACGTGCCCTTTCTAAATTTTCAGGGGAATTAGCCTAGTTTGTGAAATGTCATAGCCATTGCTCACCTTGGCGTCGCGCCTCCTCCCCTGTTAGCATGTGACCTTATTTCCCTTATCTGTGTCAGCCATGCAGGCCCTCTCGTGCCTCCGTTTCTGTGTCAGTCATTTGTGGCGCACCAAAATATGTTTGGGTCTGAGGCCGTTCTGACATCTGCACGCTGAAAACGCGTGGGCCGCCGTTTTGTTTTTGACAACAGTGCAATACCACAACCTGCCTAATGGGAAAGTGATCTGGAGCCTCCTGAATATTTGATGTTAATGTAATAGGAAAGTCATAAAAGCCTTTCAGATCTCAATTTATCCAGTCAAAGCGGCCATTGATTTAACCTGCAAATTTATAGACGGCCCCCTTCCTGCTCTCCCCGAATCGGTTCACCGCAGTGAATTTTATGCCCGTAAATCGCACGTCCAAATCACAATGAGGATTTTTTTTTTTTCCTCTCCGCAATTTATATTCCAAGGGGTTTAACTATCTCATTTGAATTATTTACTTGTGGGTTTGATGGAGAGACTGGGGAGCAACTATTGATCTGAAAGATTTAGAGCCTGTTGGCTAAGCTAAGTGGCAGCGTGTGATGGTTAGTGGAAGCGGTGGGGGGTCTGGATATCAAATCTTTATTAAAAAAAAAATACATGCAAGGAGTTATGTGAAAAGGTAGAACAGAAGCAGAATCCAATCTGTCATATCCCAAAATATACTTTTTACCAAAGGCCAAGACTCATTCAACAAACATTTCACGCTGACAAATTTTCATAAAAGATGTCTCTCGAGCATTGACAAAGCTGTCACAACAGATTTGGGTTTGTATTTTTCCATCCGAGCTTCAGAAGCTCACATCCTACCTCACAGTCTTAGGTGTTGCGTGGAGCAGATGTAACGCAAGGTCGCCGCTAAAGGCCTTAGGCTGCCGACCCTAATACTGGCTCAGACTGTCACACTTCTGTGATGATGATGATGATCCGAGGAATCGTGCATGTGGGTCAATGAGCGCCTGCCAGGGCTGCGCAGAGGTGGGGAGGGAGGGGAGGGCAGAGGACGGAGCACGGGGATCAATACATAATATCTTACAAATTGAATTCGACCTGGATCGACCCAGAGGGCGTGTGTGACCGGCTGAGAACGGTGGACGAGTGCACAGTAAATCCTACTGATCAGTGCGGAGGGCAGGGATGGGGGAGGGTGTGGGGAGGGTGGGACGTCCTCTCACAGGGGGGTGTCTGCTCAGTGGAAGGAGGCGTGAAGGGTTGGGTTTAGAGCAGCGATGGAGGGGAGGGAGTACGAAGCGGGAGAGGTGATGGAGTGAGGGGAAGAGACGGCGGTAGTCTCGGTTTATCACCTCCAGTCAGGGGGTCACTCTCTTCTCCCTGTCATTATCTTCAAGAGGCTTCACCCCCAATCTGTCTCTATAATGGCGGGCTTGTTTGGACACAGTCAATTTTATAGTCTCATCTGGGCTCTTCAAATGTCCACTTGTGTCTCTATGTGCGTCGGTGTGTGTGTTCGTGCGGATGCGTCCAGGCTCAATGGAGCAATAATCTTGCATCTTACGCTGGCTTTGAAGCGAAAATTCAACATTTTGGCTGATAAGCTTCTTTGATTTGTGGGAGGAGAAGATTGATACCGTCCTCCTATCTTAAATAAAAGGCCAGCAGCTGGTCATCATCGTCGAGCACACCAAGGGAAACCATTAGCTTGGCTAACAAATTCCACAAATTCCACCTTATGTCTTGTTACTCTGTGCTAAAAGTGTAAAAATGGCAGTTATACTTACTATTTTTTAACTATTTTTTTAATGGCTAGACACCAGGTAGTCCTATAAAGGACTCAACTGTCTACATTACACATGTGAGTTTTGTCTGGGTAAGACAAAAAGATATTAGGTGTTAAGAGAGTTTTGGAGGTGCTTTTCTGCTGGTGTTTTTCTTACCTTCAGATGAAGCCGGGCTAGCTGCTTTAGCACTGTCCCCTGTCTTTGTGCTAAGCCGAGCTAACTAGCTGTTGGCCGTAGCTACAGACCAGCTCTGAGCCAAACCAGAGTTGATTGTTGGAGTTGCTGTGTCTAGCTGACTCTGGGACTCTTGCCTCTTGAAGTGGTTTGACGAGACAGGGCGGGCCTGGGCCATCTGGCTAGCGCGCTCACTTCAGTAGATATCTCTGCAGCCCCATACAAAATGTCAAGACTGTTGTTTCTTCACACTGTTGGTGATGTCAGTTCCTATTTGCACATTTTAAATTGAAAAGAAATCTCTCCATATCTTACAAATTGCACCTTTAAGGGACACACCGCAATGTATGTGTGATACAGTATAGTTGTTTCATGATCACATTACCATTATCAGTATATGAATCAATGGGAAACTCTGTGCACAAAAAACTGTTTTTAATTAGTGTTTTCTTCTTTGCAATAATGTCAAATTTTCACTCAGAGTGGTTCCTTCAGTAGAAACACCCGTTTGATCTTTATCTCAGGTAGTTTTCCCCCCGCCCAAACCACTTCGGTTTCACACTATTATTCAGCAAAGAACATTTTTTTTGTCAAAACCAAAAAAAACAAGCTTTCATTTTTATAAACGGCAGTTGGCTTTCAGAGAAACCAAAAGGAAAGCCAGAGCCATAAATGGTAATTCACCTACATGATGTCTGCAGCGTCACACGCTTTGTCTGAAGGCTGGGGTCAAAGTGAAAAACAATCTGTGTAGCGGAAAAGCTCTCGGTCAATGCTAACCCAGAAAGGCCTTTTGGTATCGGCCCGGCTCTAGTGACACGGGGGCTGATGCGTGGGTGTCGCTTACACGGGAGGCTCGGCGCACGGCCGGCCTGCTGAGGTTGAGGGCACATTTATTTGAATCTGTCTAATTGACATGTTGGGATCGATGGGGGAACAGAAAGCCTCTCTACAGAGTCTGCCAATACAGAGCCTCTCCCCTGGGCCCCCTACATGCTGGGGCCCGCCACCCTATCAGTCACAACCATAGCACTGAACTAAAAGACACCACCCCCTCCTCACATCACTTAAACACACACAGATGGAAACACATATACACACACAGATGGAAACACACATACACACAGACTGGGGAAACAGACACCAAATGACCAGACACACATACACACCGTCAAACACACAAAATCCCTATTGATCATTGGCCCCCCTGTCGTACCAGAGGCCCCACACTGTTTTGGGGGAGGCAGTAGGGAGGGCGGCATAGCAGGAGGGTCCCGGATGATCCACTGATCCCACCGTGGACAATTGGATCACACTCAGTGGTATCTACTGGAGGGCTGGTGATGTGTCACTCACAGCTCCTTTGTTACTGGACAAACTTGACACACCGGCTACACCATTAAAAATAAAAAATAAAAAATGACTGTAACACACATTGATTTTTTTTAAAAAGAGTCCTGCCATGCCTGTCTCCTTGAAATGTCTTCATGTACAACTAAGGAGGAAAACATCACAAGGAAATCTGTTTACTCCCAGTACCATGGCATTAACAATGTTGTCATGGTGATATTTAGGCTACTTAAAGCACTATGTTGAATTTGAGTAAGGACTGTTATTATGGTTAAATGCATAAAGAAAAAAGTCACTTGGACTGTTTTAATAGCTTTGACCACAGACTGGAGTTTGTGACCTGTGTCTGAATGTTTAAGATTATGGGAATCAAACTGTGTGCTTAATATTAAACATATAATAATAATAATAATAATAATAATGCATTTTATTTGAAGGCGCCTTTCAAAGCACTCAAGGACACCGCACATAACAACAACAGTACAACAAAAGACAGTACAAGTACAGGACAATTTAGTGCAAATAAATAAATCAGTAAGAGGATGCAGTTACATGGTGCCGTCTTGGCACAGAGTTCACGCTCTGCAGTCCTCATCATATAGGAAGTCAACCGGGCCGGTTTAGGCAGGGCTGACCAATTTAAGGAGGCCTTTTGTTGCTCTTTTTACCTTTCCTTCAGCTTGTAATGTAAGTTCTTGTTCATTTAAACGTTTCAGAAATTGAAATCCCCAAATCTGTGCCAAAAGGGAGCACCTGTCTCACAGAAAACCTGGCTCCTGAAATGCCTTGTCACTAGTCCCGCCTTTAATTCTGTGACTTCGTGACATCACACTGCATCACCATGTAGCATATAATGAATGCCTACATTTATGTTAGAAGTGAAGACTAACAGAACCTGAAACCGTGACAGAGCCGACTGGAGACACGGTGAGCAGCACTGGGCCGACCAATCAGAGCAGGCTGGGCATTCATGAGGGGGCGGGGCCTTAAAGACACAGGAGCTAAAACAGAGCATTTCAGACAGAGGGGGGAATACAGTGCTGCAGCGCTGGACAGTATGAGAAAACTGATGTGTTTTTTGAGCATTAAATCTTGTAAAGCTATTTTAGTCGTGAATGAAAATAAAATAATTAACCTGAAAATAAGCATAATATGTCTCCTTTAAATATTAAAAAAGAGACCAATGTGTTTGGCCAACCGTCCACACTAATCTCTTCCCTGTGACCTCAGTACAACACACAAGCCACATTTCCTGGATAGGAAAAACATTACCATTGAATGCAATCTGGACGGCAATTACTTTTTTCTCTGAAACATATTTTGGAAGGAAATGAGCCGTACATAATTATATTTTGTGGCAGATAAGGTTGCTGATACACCAAATTAAACCACTAAATATCGACAAAATCACTTGTCATTGAATGTGTTGTATTTTTAGCAGTTTAGTGGGCGGTTAAGCCTGAAGTTGAAATATTTTCCCACATCACTCTTCTCTTCATCTCATTTTTATGCTTTTCTTGTCATATTACAGTTTTTTTAACTGTTCACGTAAAGCTTCTTTTTTAATTGGCATTTCTATGAATAAACCATACTGCCAGGAATATAACTCTGGTGGTGGAAAAAAAAAAAACCCATCATTTTACTTTTATTTCACATGTTCTGCCTACAAACAGTCACATGTGAAGATACTGGACCTGAACAATATCAGAATCCAACTAAAAAAACACATGTTATCTGTATGCAGTTGATAAACAGACTCTTGTTAAAATCCCCAAAACAATACTCAGGAGGAGGATCTCAGTGTCTGGCTTGTATTTAGTTTACTGAGCCTAACATTTAAACAGATACATAATGTCCCAAACCTACATAGTACTGTCTTTGGATTCCTGACCTGACAGATTGAGTAAAATGGTTCCAACAAAAGCACGATTTGGCAACACAACTGCTGACACCCCAGAATCCTCCTTACTGCCACAGACGCAGATGTTTCAACGTATGGTCCTTCTGAGAGATTTACGGTCATAAATCATAACCAATGACAGACATGGAATAACAATCCTGAGTTTCCATCATTGTGTGTGTGTGTGTGTGTGTGTGTGTGTGTGTGTGTGTGTGTGTGTGTGTGCGTG
>CAEMYA010000052.1:986426-998071 GCA_903131615.1 Diplodus sargus
CTTTTTTTTTTTAAAGAGGCTTGTTGTCTATGGATTTAGCCTTGAGGGCCAAACGAAATCTGACCCCTTTTCTTCAAACCTCAATTCTAATATACAGCTGCGGCATTAAGAAGCAACAGCTAATTACAAAGGATAAGGCTAATGAGTGAGGGGCTGTTGTAGAGACCGAGCTGGATAAATCTGTGTGGATGCGGAGATTTTAATTAGGCGGCGAGGGGGGAGAAAGGCGAGGGTGAGATGAGCCGGGCCATGAGGGACTAGCTTTCTTGGCCCTCTTTGACTGACAACAAATCACCTGCCTAGACAGCGAGAGACCATTTTTGTTCGCTGATTTATATTCACTGTACTCTCTGACTTTTTTTTACATATGTGTCAACAAATCACTGTCCAACTTAAATTTGTGAGCAAAGTAACTGATAGAAGGAAAAGCCTACATTATGGGTACTGTAGCTTTCCTGCAGAGATCGTTTCAGGGATACTGCATAGTTTTAGAGAAGAATTTGCATCTTTATAATATCAATGAGGTAATGATGCAAACTCAGAAATATTTATTTTCTCCATAACTGAATAAACAAGCTGTTATCAGAGGAATATAAGGTCCTCAGAGAACTGTTTGAAGCTAAAAAGGTGTCGGGGTCTGCTGAGTATAGACTGTGTAGTCCTTTAAAGTCAGTTTGTTTATCCCGTTTATTCAGTCGTGAAAACAGAGTTTGTTTATTAAGTTTGTTTTTCGACATGAAAAAAACACTTGATTAACATATTTCTCTTCTGATAAAGATTTCTACGCAGCGTACATTTAAAAATGTTTTGTATTCAATGTACTCTTTGAACGTATGTTCAACTTTAATTGGCATCACAGTGACTAAAATTCAAAGAGAGGAAGCTTTCTTTAGACGGAGCTCTCTGCTTTGGATGATTTCAAAACCCTTTTCCTGGCAGAGATAGTTAAAGGAATAAGTTAACTCCTTCAGCCCTGAAGGCATCATGGGCTGCAACATACTCCATTTGAGCCCTGACCTAAAAATCTGACAGCATGACATGTGTGCTTCTGGCATTTAAAAAAAAAAATGGTATAATGCATGCATGCCCACAGTCCTCCTCCATTTCCCAGTTTGCACCATTCTCAACACCCTCCCAGCTGGTGGTGATAATTGCTTTGTTCCCTTATATTTCGTCCTCTGAAGCCACACAGAGTAATTTCACAAAATTATCTGATTGCTTCCATATTTCCCTTTATCATTTTGGTAAAAAAAAAAAAAAGAAGTCCTGTTGGCACCCGCTCTGGTTTTGCATTCTCAGCCAAAACTGAGCAGCGCAGACTTACTAAACCAGTGGTTGTGTAAACAATAAAAACTGCACTCGTTTCACACGCCACTAAACTGTAAAAGCGATAGTGTTAAGAGTATAAAAATGTGTTGCCAACATATTGCTAATTTGGCACTAACACAGCAAACATTGAATATTCATCAGTCACACTGTTGATAATATGCTATTATTATTGGTAACGCTGCCACTGCTGCCTTTAAATCATTGTCCTTGATAGTAATGAACATATGGGGAGTTTCCAGCACAATGAGGACAAAACTGGCAAAAATACTTATCATGTCTCTCGTCATTTTTCTGCAAGCCTTCGAAACTTCCCTCTATCTTTGTTTTCTCTGCGTGTGCTCTGCAGCTGCTGCCTTCTAGCGTACTAGAAATGACGTCAAGACAGTGAGAGAGGCGTCTCTCTCTCTCTCTCTCTCTCTCCCTCGGTCGCTGCTTCGGGTTTCAGTTTGTTACCATGGCAGCAGCTGCCACTTCCTGCCAGTGTGGGTCTTCCTGTGTTCATTCATTTTTGTGTGCACGCTCCAGAGGAGTTACGAAGCGCTCTGTTTACATTGCCATATATGGGGTTTTATGAACAATGGGCACAGGGCTTCCCCCGAAGTAAAATAAACACCATTAACGATGTCCACGCACACACACACACACACACACACACACACACACACACACACACACACACATACACAGTTGGTACACACGTGCACAACTCACACACACACACACACACAGCCGTGCTCCCTTATCAGGCATTCTAAAACTTATCTCCACTTAGAGTTAAATGGAATGTAAATGTGAACGCTACTTGACACGGGATTTCAAGGGACTGTGGAACAAAGGATGAAGCATAAAGCTTCGGTTAGGTGAGGTCGGAGCAGGTAATGTTAATTATGCCGAGGCTTTTAAACACTGCAGCGTAAGAGCAACCTATTTCTCTGTTGCTAACGAGTCCAACAAACAACGGTGATCGGAGCCTCTCTCCTTTTCGTTGCAATTTTTGGGGGGCGACACCTTACATTAAGGTACACCGAAATGTGAGTCGTTACTGAGGAGCGAGTGAGGAATTAGTCAGGGACAACGTGATAGTTAATGAATCGTTAATGAGTAATTCCTGAATAACTGTGATTCAACATATTGACAACTTCCTTCATGAGCTGTTTCTGATTAAATATCAGCTGCCAGCTGATTGGCACGAACTAGCGATGACTCAATAATTACTAATTACTGAATCATCAGTTATTGTTTTCATGCACCTCCAAGTTCAAGCGAGATATCAAACTGAGTAGTTACCCAATAGGCTCATTACATACTACTTACTTAATCGTTAGTTACTGTTTCTGTGTACATTCAGGCGAATATTTTAATTATACTATGTCCAGTGATGTCATATCATAAGTATCTACTATATAGTCCTTGAATCACAGTCGTTCAGGAATTACCCTTTAATGATTCATTAACTGTCAAGTCCTTCCTGATTCATCCCTCACTCGCTCCTCAGCAACTACTCACATCACTGTCTACCTTATTGTAACGTGTTAACCCGTTTTTCTGTCGGTTCTGTAGATGAGCTTCTCTCTCTGTTTAGGTGGTTTGAAATTCACCTTTTCTCAGTGGAAACTGTGTTAAACCCACACACACAACCGGTGTTTCCTCGCTACATGTTCTGCACTGCAACAGAAGAGGAGGGGGAAAGACTGAGAGCGGCCTGCGACGTGACAAGAGGAGGGAGAGCGAGAGCGAGGGAGAGATGGCTGTCAAAAAAGTGTGTTGTGTGTTAAGAGGAGCTGGGTCCTTGGCTCTCACAAAAGAATCTCTGTCCTCGTCTAAACACTGACTACTGTCCCACATACTTTGGGCTGATTAGCGGGGTCCCTGCCCTGCCCGGCGTCTCGGAGGGAGGAGCACACGAGATCATGCTCGGCTCGCGGCTGCGGAAAGGCCAGCTCATTTACATTCAGCACACGAGGCTGCGTGCACTCTGTCTCTATACATGACCTCAGCTGTTTCAGCACACCGTAAAGCCATTCCATAACTCATGGTGCCACATTCACTTTTGGGGGGCCAAAGAGTGGATGGGAGGGGGACCTGATAAGTGGGGCGAGAGGGAACGAGGAGGTGAGGGAAGAAGATGTAAAAAAAAATGTACATTTATCAACCTTGCACTCATTCTTTCACTCTGTCTCTACCTCCCAGCCTGCGCCGGCTGCCGTGAATACCTTTTGGAGGGCGTCCAAACCGCTGGCCTGGCCTTTTCATTGAGTGCTTAGCACGAGAAATCACATCGTTTGTACAGGAAGCATGGTCAGCGCGAAGCAGCAACGCTCCACCTCGCGCAATTAACTCAGACGTGGGCCCAATTAGGGAACAAGCCCCAGGAACTACTGTAGGTGAGGCTCTGGATGTTCCTCTGCGTCTTGTTATCGGTGAGACCAGATTTGTTAATGATGGACTGTTCAGGCTATTTGCTGCCATATCAGGCAGTACAGTACTTAAATGGTGGGCAGAGTGGATGTTTGTATTGTCGGGGCTTTTTTGTGCTGTGTACCATGTTGCTAGAGAGGTGGTGCAGGAAGATGAACAGAAAATATGCTATGATGTTCTTCTGACTGTCTTACTTCAACGCCATTTAGGCTATTGTCATGCAAAGCTCCACGGGTGTACAACACAGCTCGTTGCCTGACTTGCATCGCAGACAGCAAATGTACAATATAGCAGCTCTGTAAGTCAGGAGAGTGCGTTCACACATTAGACAGGGAGAGACACAGAGAAAAGAGAGAAACAACCAGGATGAGGTGAAGGAAGCTCAGCCAATTTCACCCCCACATCTGCTAAAAGGTCACTGGAGCAACTGCTGAAAGGTACCTGATCTACTTCTCACAGGAAAGACAGAGAAAGAGAGAGAGAGAGAGAGAGAGAGAGAGAGAGAGAGAGAGAGAGGGGTGGAGGACACCAACAAAAAGAACATTTGACATACGACAGTTACCAGAAACCTCCGAAGTGCTAAATCTGTGACTAACAGCAACACGCAGTGCAAACGGCTGTGAGTAAACGCCCAGCGGCACCGAGATCCCCGATCATACTAAAAGAGTGATCCATGTTGATAATGAGGAGTAAAGAAGACAAAATGATAGAAACCGGTCATTGTCTTTAATCAAAAATTAATAGGGCAAATATTTACAGAACAATTTACATTTTTCTCTCAATTTTCGAAACGTCCATTGAGTATCTTTTCCAGGGCTTTCACTCATATAAAATGATTTCCAGTTGTCATCAAGTGGCTGAAGATATCTCTTACGGTGCTTTACCACCACCATTAAAACCGGGACAACTCAATCTGATGAAAAAATAAAAAATGTGATCTGAGATTATCAATAGAGTGTGAAGAAATGACACGTGTCAGATATGTTTACTTAAGTTTGCATGCTAACAAGCTAGCCCCGGACCAGTCCCACTTTTTTTTTTTTGATAATTTTGACAAATGTTAAGTCTGTAACAGCTACCACAGCTTTCATGTCAACTGACAATAATGTGAAAAACGTGACAAAAACAAAAAGCAAACATAGAGACAATGTCAGGACGTACGGATTAATTGAAAACCAAAGTCGAATTTGAACCTTTTCTGCATCATTTTATCGCAGAACTGTCTATTAATGTCAGGCTCTCAGTTTGTCTATATTTGTCGCGGCTTGCCAAAATAAAAGTCCTTTTTTTATGTCGGGGGGGATAAATGCACATCTAAGCCTAACTAATAGCTAATTCTTACTCACATCAAAAGATAAAACCATGTACCGCATTGAATAATAACACTCTTGCATCTTTTGCCAGCTTCCAAGACTGAAAACAAAATAATAATCAAGATCTGGTTTGAAGTACCAAAACTCAAAGGCGTGTAACCTTAACTGATCAGATCAGTTTGAACTGATGCATTATCAGTACATCATGGTTGTTAATGTGTGTCTAAGAACTTCACTATATGTAATACCTTGATATTTACAGTTCCCTCTCAGAAGTGTTTGTCTCGAAATAAATTACTGTACATTGGATGAGAGACGCATCTCTGAGCTCAGGGAGCTGTTTTCGTTGCTAAGCAGCTTGATCCATTTATATTACAGTACGGTGGGTTTGTACTAATACTGCGTGCTCATAGCCTCCGCAGAGATGACTTCCACTCCCTTTTTTCTCCCGGCTCAGTGCTGTTTGATTAGTGAGTGCCATCTGTCTGGGTGGGTGTACACATCCTGTTTACCCAGTTTCCAGGGTTTATTTTAACCATGACCTCTGTGCCTCTTCCCCTCGGGTCATGGGGTCAAGCTCCGAGGTCAACTCCTCACTGACGGGGACAGACAGCTGAACACCTTTGAGTCTAACATGCACATGTGTGTGTTCACTTGTCCGGCTTGTACTGGCCGAACGACGGCCTGTTTGGAGTCTCACTGAGGGATTATGTGTGTGTGTGTGTGAGTGTGAGTGTGTGTGTGTGTGTGTGTGTGTGTGTGTGTGTGTGTGTGTGTGTGTGTGTGTGTGTGTGTGTGTGTGTGTCTGTGTCTGTCTGTGTGTGTCGAGCCTGAAAAAGATATCAAAGGTTCCCTTCACGGCCTCACAGCTGCATAAATATCCATCAGGTAATGTTTCAAACAGAAAGCCATTCTTCTCTTTCAACTGTGCAGGGAACAAACAAAAATAGACAAAAGACAACAAGGTCCCTGCTGACCATGTGAACAGCCCTGGGTCTTACAGAGGAGGAAGCTGCAAGGCCCGGCTCTGATGTTTGTGCCCCGATCTGAAGAGAATGCATCTTCAGTGTGTTTGCTTCATTACTCTCTTGTGCAGATGGGGCTTTCATTACAGCAGAGAGGCTGTGTGTGTTGTCCGTACATAAAATGAGAGGCACGTGGGCTTCAACACCAGACCAAAATGCATGAAAAAGAGGAAAAGGGCTAGGTTTAAAGGGAAAAAAAAACCTTTTTAGTATTAGGGTTTCAGGCCTTTAATTGCAATCTCTCCTGTTAACTCAGTGAACAAATTAAGTATGATGTGTTAACTGGTGAATTTAAGATATATACAATTATATAAGTTTTTAATGTATGTTATACATGTTTATATAAGCCTAACTGGGGAGTGCAAAATAGAGGTTATTAATGTTCCTCTAACTCTTAAGTGCGTAAATAAATCAGATAAATACTGTTCTTAAGGTCTAATTAACTCTGCTTTTCTCAGAGGCAGATATTGAACTTTTTACTCGATGACCTTCATCTTAAACTGCTGCTGACTGGTTTTATTTGTACCTTAGAGAGTGAGGTTTTAGTGTTGCCATTGATAATTAAAGATCTTCCTCAGAATCTTTGTCTTGTGGTGCACCTCAGGGGTCAGTCATTGGCCCACAGCCTTTCTCTATTTATATGTCATCACTAGAACCTCTTATTATTCTTACTGTTACAATAAAGGTGCAGTATGTAAGTAGACACCACCCCACATGTCAGAGGACAAAGGGGACTTGTATGTAAAGACTCTCCTGTCCACTAACATCTGAAGGAGAACATTTTTTTTTTTCGATGACGACAAAATAAACATCCTGTCCAGTGAAGAGAGATGGTTTGAAAGAGGAGCAAAGGAATCTATCTATGCCAAACTGGAATGACTGCTCTGAAACTCTGTAAGGACCTGCAACTCCCCTCCAGTTAGTTAGAACTGAAGAAGCCTTTTCAATGAGAGGTGAAACGTCTTCAAGAAACTGAAACAAGTCCTACGATACAGCACATAGATCTACCATGACCTGGATGACTGAGAACCTTCATCAACGTGTTATTGCTACTATAAAGCCCTTTGTAATTATGTTTTGAAAAGTACTGAACAAAATGTGTATTACTGTTGTTGCTCACTCTTTCATCACTGGTTACTTCTCGAATTAGTAATTACATGACAGGGAACCTTTAATTGCACAATGTGTACTTTTGCTTGTTACACTTTAAGTGCATTTTGCTGATTAAACCTACATTTCTATATAAGTAGGGTTTTGAATGCAGAACTTTTACCTTGTAGTGTGGGCTTCTCTTTCTAAATGATGAGTGAATGATCTGAGCACCTTAATTCTTATCGATCTTATCATCTAACACTTTGCAAGAAAAAGCGAATAAGCACATTTTCCCCCAAAATGTCAAACTACCTCTTTATATCTTAAAGTGTTTCACTTTTAAGTGTAATTAGCGATGAGTAAAAAACAAGTAGAACACAGGATTTCCTTTAAACCGTAGACTGTGTCTGTGGTTTTAACATGTAGGCTGTAAACACATCTTACAGTAACTACATCCATGTATTTGTCTGTCGCCTTGATTAAAAAAAACACCTTAATTATCTTTCAGTGGTTTCGAACCAATGCACACAGCTCATAAGCACACAGTCACAGACACATGCTATGAGCTTTTACTCTCATTATTACAGGCAGGGTTTTACGATACTTGCTTTCTTGCAGCCTGACATCCTGGAATATTTTCCGTTATGCTCGCGTGTGTGCGAGCATGTGTGTGTATCTATATATATATAGGTGTGTGTGTTTTTAAGTGAAGGGAGGATACAGCTGAGTGTGTCTTATCTTAGATCACACAGCGACGTGTGAAACCCCAACTCTGCGGAACTCCTCTCGATCCCAGAGCCACAGGGTTTCAGTTTGCGGTGGCAGCTGAGCCTTTCTGTCTCTCTCTGTCTCTCTCTGTCTTTCTGTGAGTCTCTCTCCTCTCTATCTGTCTGCCTTCCTCTCTCTTCTTTTCTTCTCCCTCTCTGAAGACAGTTACATCCTCAGACAGCAAGCTTGCAGAAAGCGGCAGATGTAAGTGTGGAGGCAGAGACTGACAGTCAGAAGAAGTCAGAAATAGGCAGTGACTTCTCAGAAGAGGCTCTCTGATAGTTGCAGTATGACTGGAAGCTTTGAGAGCTTATCGGCGCACTGCAGAACTTCTTGCTCATGTTGTATCCAGTAAAAACGTAAAGCCGCGAACAGTCACAATGCACAGAATCACAAATCAGCATTAGCGGAGACTGCGAGGTACACCTGGCAGTATTCGTCGTGTCAACATTCTCACTTGTGGTTTGTTTTGTTTGAGTCTTACCCAACCGACAGAAGGAGGAGAAACCTCACTATCATAAGGGCATGCCGCATTTGTAACGTTCTGGACTTTTTGGTTTTACCATGCCCCATTTTCGGTTTTCAGATTACATACATCGAGAGAACGAAAAGCACAAAAGCATCCAAGGTTGTAGGATAAGGCTTCTAATTTTCTTATTGTCATCAAGCCCCATAACAAGACCAAAACCAGCACGCTTCACAAATATATGAATGAGTCACACTGTTGGCACCGGGTGATATGTTCCTTCCCTACCACTCACAAAGCCACTGTAGTTAGTGTAAAGGATAATACCCAATAAAACCTGCGTTCACTGATTGCATTTAGGGCCTGACGGATGTATCTGTTGGCCAGTATAATCAACTCATATTTGTCCATCTCAGATATACTGGCATCGGCGTCTATGTTAAACTTCATTCATCAGAACGGAATTCAAAACAGACGTGTGGTAAATGGTAATGATTAACTTCAATGTTAACTTTAGTGTCAGCGCCATTATGTCAATTTGGACGATAAAGTTTGTTGTGTTGGTAAAATATCCCCCTCTATTACATTTGATGACCTTGCAATTGAGAGTAAATTGGAAGGATCCCACCAATCTTTCTAAATCCCATTCTGTGTGCGTCTATTTAGATCACTCGGATCTATTGAACTTGCCATTTAGTCCATTTCTGTGTTGAAAATCCGCTTCAGATGTGCTTGTGTGCAGACCAATGCCGAAAAAAAAGCCTTTATGATCATAAAAAAAATTTGCAAAGTGATGGATGATGAATTAACCTGAGAGGAGTGTGGGTTTAAAGGGAAATGCACAACCGTTGGCTAATCAGTGAAAGAGCGCTTGTCGATATACTCCCCCCTCCCTTTCATCAGGCTTACCTTATCAAACTTCGCTTGCCCTGTGCTCACCACAGGCCACAGACAGAGTGGAGGTGTGTTTGCTTATGTGCAGAAGGCCACTGTGTAGGAGGCTTTCATTACCAGAGTCATCGCAGCAGAAAAGAGGATGTGAGGCCAAGCACAAGAGCAGGGACATGTTTCTGGTGCTCGGCCTGTTGTCGGAACGAAGGTGCAAACAACCTGACCGGATGCAAAGTAGCTTATTTTTAAATGTGGAGTTAAACTTTGCGAAAGGGCTTCACATGTATTAGTTTCTTTTGTTGCAGCTGAGTATGAGTACATCTTCTTTTCCAGCAAAGCAAAACAAAACATGTCTCAAGCCACGTGAGACCACTCGTGCCTTGTTAGGAGATGTGTAATACGTCTGCCTGTCCCCAAAGACTGTGAAGAACGCAAGCAGCAGCCTGTCATCGTGCCATGTTGCAGCATCTCACGCCGTGTATGCCGTGTTATTGGCGCCCCGCCTGAGCCCGCGCTTTGACATACAGTAGCTTTGCCCTTTAATGTTCAATCCTCTCTCAGCTGCGTCTTGATGCTCCAAGTCAAGCTCTGTTCTCAGCCTCGCCGGGTACAAAAGCGGGGCGCTACAAATGCTGCTTCTAAGCACCTTTTGCTGCGAGTACATGTGTCAGGGAAGCAGGCTTCACATGAGGCTCGGCTCTCTCTCTCCTTCTCCAATCTGTCATTCCACTTCCATATTCCGTCTCATCTCGAGCCGGGCTGCGCTCGCAGATGTGGAGAACATATCCGTTGGCTCTCTCGCTGAAACGCCTCCCCCTCCCCTCCCCTCCCCTCCCCGTCCTCCCCTTTCAACCTCCTCCCCACCCACACACACACACACACACACACACACACGAATCCTTGGTCTCTGGGTGTTTTCTGTAACATTTTGCAGGTGAACCTATCTGAAAACTTCCCCTGAACATCAGTGTTCTGTGCAAATGTATTATGTAGGGAAAAAAATCAAGGTTATGATAAACTTACTTTTTAATAAATATCATTAATAAATATTACATTTATAGTGTATATACTGTAGCTTATAGTTATTTCACTGTTAGAAGCAGCATATCACTGCTCATATCTGCTGCTAACTATATTCTGCGTGTGCATCCATGAATGTAGCTGCAGGCTTGTTAGCTCAGAAAGCCATGCTAGCTAGCCAGACTTCCAGGGGAGTGTTGGGGCTCGCGCTGCCGGACCACTAACAGCGCGCTCACACAGGGCCATCTGGACCAGGCACGAGACACGTTTGACCCCCAAAGTCCAGTTTGTATGACTGAGTCTGAGCGCTCTGTATCGTGCTCAAGCACTTCCAACACCTCCTCGTCCCTGGCACTTTTGGAAGAGGTGTGCCTCGGCACGGTACGGTTGTTCATGCACGAGCAGAAGCACCGGTGCGCAACGTAGACATGAAGTATAATCGTGCGTATTACGGCGCCTTGCATAATCAAGAAACCCAGGAAGTAAGATGGCCGTCCATGACCAAGGCCGCAAAAAGGTCAATGAAGGTACAGCCATGTTCTCTGTGTTGTTCTCCAATGTGCCGCGACCCCGCTACCGCGTGATGATGTACGCAAGAGGTAACCTGTACACAGACCAGTACATTGTGTTTTTTTTTAAAATGTTTTTATTTACTTTCGGTGTTGAGTACCAGTAATGAAATAAGTAAATATTTGTATTACTCCATTAATATAACTTATTTCACTGGATATTTTCTCTGGATGATTTTGTATTACTCATTAAATAAATGCCACACTTTGATAAGTCACTGTAATTTAATTGCATGTTTTTATAGTGTAGCAGATTACAACTGCATTTACTCTATAATTCAATTAAGTTACACTGTTTTGTGTAAGTAGTTACTCCCCAACACTGATGATTTAGCTTTGTACCCATGAATCCTTGGGCCTCCCTCTTTCATTGGCCTTGTCCACCCCCCTGCCAGCAGCGATGGTTCAGTCCAATCATCAATTACATTAGCTTTTGATAAAGTGTAAGGCAATATTTGATCAATGCAGTTCCAAGCTTCTCCAGTTTTTCATCTGCCACTTATATCAGGTAACCTCATGAAATGGATTCTCACATGAAATATTAGACAGAATAGCAGCTTTCACTCAATGTTATTGAATGGGGTCAGTAATGAATACTCACAGACACAACCTGACGTACTCATTTTGTTTTTTATTTATTTATTACCTAAAAAAAGAAAATGTTCTATCACAAGTCACACTGAAATGTATTGCTTAAGAAAAAAAATATATTTATATATTTTTTTCATCTTTTTTTCGTTTTTTTTCATTTTTT
>CAEMYA010000052.1:1022556-1047678 GCA_903131615.1 Diplodus sargus
AAAAAATAGCACAACAATCTTCAAACGGGGTTTTTTTTTTTTTGTTACTCACGTTTCTTTGTGCAGCAGAGCGAGTCTCTCTTTGGGTACTTTGAGTTTCTGCGACAGCCTCCTCTTCAGTCCCTCCACGGTCTCCTCCAGGGGCAGCGAGAGCTCGAAGCGTGTGCCGGTGGTGGAGTGGATGTACAGATTCATGGAGGGCTCAGTCGGGACGGCTTCGCAGGACGAAGCCCCGCGACTGGTGCAGCTCCGGGCGCTGGGATGCTGGTCCATCCGATAACCTGTGGTCAGAGACGGGGAGGGGGAGGGGGCGAGACGAGCAGAGAGGGGTGAGGAGGAGGAGGATGGTGGGGCAGATCCGTCGCTTCGGCCGCTACCGTCCCGTGTTCTGCTCGCGAATCAAAGGCAGCATTCAGAGGGATCTTTCTCTCCGGCTGCCTCCTTTTCTCTCCGAGCCTCACAATAACACCCCGTCCGTCTTCTCTCCGGTCGATATCATGAGAATATTCCCCCCGAGGAAAAAAAAAAAATCAAATCTTTTTTTTTCTCTCTCTCTCTTTGTTTGATCGCTTGTCTTTTGTTGCCCTTTTTCTTTTCCTCTCTCCGACGTGCAAAAGTCTTCCTAAATGCTACATAGATGGGCAGAAAAAGCCAGGCGGAGACGCGCGTATGTCAGCAAAAAAATGTCTCGGACGCTCGTGTGCGCAGGCGGTTACCTTTAAACAAAACGTCTACTGATAATAATAAAGATTTAAAAAAAAAAAAAAAAGAAAGAAAGAAAGAATATAAATTCCTCTCGGTGTTTGGAAAGCTTTTGCAAGCCTCAGATGAGAACACACACACGCACACACAGCATACATACACACACACACATACACACACACACCAGTCCGGGAGCTGCTGCTGCTGCTGCTGCTGCAAAGCCTCGTACGGCTAGTGGCGAGAGGCTCTCCGCGGCGCGCTCGTACCCCACGGGCAGCTCCAGTGAAAATATCGACAACGCACTGTGGCACAAAAGTATCCCACTTCCACCATCGGCAGAAAGTACGCCCACAGACTAAAGAGGCGGCAGCCCGGCCAATCAGGGGAGAGCTCCTTCAGGACGCTGCCCGGCCTCAGCCAATGGCGAGGCGAGATCCACACCCACGTGGAGGGCAGGCGAGTTGAGGCCATTCATAATAAATTACAGCATAGAGCGAAATATGTGGCATCTGACACGGAGGATAGCTCGAACAAAGTGACGATTTATTTACTTTTCACGATATGTGTATTTTTTTGTTTAAGGGATATATCGATAAGAGCCGATTCGTTTTGTTAATGCCAGCTGCCCACACACAGGAGCGTCAGTTTCCATCTGTGCCAGCTGTCACATGTATATCTCTTATAGACAAAAAGAGACATATATGTTGTATGTATGTATTATAAATGCCTGTGTATGTGTTAAGTCCACAGGCAGGATGCATTCAGAGAATCACAGTTATTGTTGTGGGCTCTGATCGGCCCCCTCTGTCCCCCAGCAGCGCCCACTGTGCAGCCTTTGGAGCTATTTTAAAAAGGACTTGGCACCGAGGCCGGTGGTTACGCTCTTTTAAAATCAAAGTTATCAGATGGGCCGTGATGACATTAATAGTGCTGACGCCATCCTGTTTCCCCTGACCTCAGCAGCACGCAGAGAGGCCTTTAACAAGGGAGGGAGGGGGGGTGGATCGCGAATAGTATGTAAATTACACCAGTGACACGTGTATGCGTGTGTGTGTATGTGTGTGTTTGTGTGGAGACATGTTGTGCTGACGCGCACGGCCTCACACACGTCTGGTGCGCCGCGGCGTAAATAACCAAAAAGGAACTACAGATCAGAATGGGGCTTGTTTTTAAAAATCACCACGCATCTTCACACACACACACACAACTCGAGCAAAGACTGGAGGGTGAGGGGGGGCAAAAATGAGATACTCGGTCGCCACCTAGCGGTCAAGGAAGGGGGTGACACCATTCCCATCAAAGAAAAAAACTTGCAAGCGATTCATAGTTTGCTTACTTGCGTCCGACAATGGCAGCAGCTGACCAGTTTCGGACTCAACAGCAAAAGAATGCAGTTATGAAACGTAGAATCACACGCTTGTTCTCCAATCGAGCTCCGAGGTGACGTGATCGCGCGGAGGTTGTCACGGCCGCAGTGTGATCGGATCACGTTGTTATTGTTGTTCTCAGCAAAGGACTCACTGTCAGCTGCTGATTATTAACTCCACAGAGACGGCGACGCTCCCCTCGTGGTCTTTTGCGAACTTTATCGTGCCCGCGGTATATACATGGCAGGGCGGCTCGCCCAATCGCCGCACAACACGCTTTTAATCGATCCGCGATTGACTGCTTTGTCTCCGATCGATTTCCTCCCCAGCAGCAGCAGCAGCAGCACCAGCGGCAGCAGCACCACACAGCCAGTGTCGAAACTTATCACTGAAAGGCTAAGAAAATGCTGACGCGTTGAGATTCATGTTCTTTTTTTTCTTCTTTTTCTTAAACAACTTGGTATTGAAATAAAATAAATAAACTCACCAATTATTGTGGCGAAAACTGTGAAGCCTCGCGCTGTAGCCTGTTGTCCTCCAGTCCCCAGCTTTGGCATGTAAGATAAACCCACCAAGAGAGACAGAGAGAGAGACGGCTCTGAGATAAAAAGAAAAAAAAAAAAAAGAATCCAAACACTTAGATATCCACAAGGTTTTTTTTCTTCTTCTCTGTAGGATCTCTGACGGGAGCCGTTTGCGTGTCCAGCGCGCCGCGTATTACGCACCGGACTTCGATAAGGAGCTGCACTTATGTAAGATGGCCCGGCGCGCTCTGAGGACACCGGCGTCTTTCTCGGTAATAAGAGCGTCGCTGGGAAGGTGAGACACCTCTTAACACACTCTTCTCGGATATGGGTGGAGAGTATAGTTCTTGTTATGTCAGCATGTGATTTAAGGTGGACTTGCGCGTCGCCGTATCCGCCTCTGCTTGGACCGACCCGCCTGTCGGGGGGGGAAAGAATGTGCCTGCGCAAAAGAAACAAGACGCACCAGATGAAGATACCCGACAAAACCGCGTCAATGCCGCGGCCCCTCTGGACCCCGCAGAGGAGGCTTTTAATGGCGGTAGGTGTCCGAGCAGAAACAAAACACCACCGGCGTGTGATTTTCCACCTTAAGAGAAAAGTTAATGAACTGAACGCTTCGGCGATATCAGGGGTGGTGCTAGTGTTTGACGACATAGAGAGAGAGAGAGAAAAAAAATGTCACTGAGCAACAGAGCAGGTAAACATGCTGCCTGGATACGGGAGCACGTAGACCGGTAAACAAAAACTTTACCGGCAGGACTGGCTGCTGTGTTTGAGGCGGTACACCTGTGGAGACCAGGTTACTGGGGAACTGCATGGACGTTTGAGTAAAGATTATTATTTTTTGGTAGATTAAAGTCACACGTTTTTTTCTTTCTTTTTTTTTTCTCTCAATCACGTGCAGACAGTGATGGAAGAAGTATTCAGATTTAATACTGAAAGCAGAGACATCACAATATATAGAAGAAGCTCCCTCACAGAGTAAAAAAGCCTCCAAGTCTGTACACAGTTTTTACAGTTAAATGGACTTTAAAGGTGCACTTCGTAGTTTCTTCATTGACTGACTTATTTTTTTTCTATGCCTAAATAAAATGAATGAAAAACCTGACCTTAAAGGTAACACAACGTCATGCTGTTTCACTTTGTTTATATGTGGCGGACCCTGCCACCTCTCTAGCTTCAAGCAGTGTTCTGCTGACCGTACTGTCCTCTGAGAACAGCTTGTTAATCAGTCACAGGAGTTTGAATTTCTTCTCCATAAACCACATAACGCCCCTTTAAGCAGCGTTTTATGACACCGCACTTGAGTAAAGCTACAGATGGCGCATTAAAATTGGAGTCACTGATACAAATATTACTTGAGTAATAAAGTATCAAAAGTGGAAGTAGTGGTAATAACACATATATTCACATGTACGCACCGTATATACTGCATCTACTGACGACCCACCAGGGTGATCATCAGATCCAATATTAAAAATCTTTTCTAGTTATCGAAATAAAAAAAAATAAAAAAGATAAGAGATTCTTTGGCTCTCATGTTGCGATCAATCATCAAAGTAACTAGCAATTAAAGCTATCAAATACATATATTGGAGAAAAAAGAACAATATCTGACTCCAAAATGTGGTGGAGTGGAAGTAGGAGGGAGCAGAAAATGTAAATAGTACAGGTTCCCTATAATTGTACCTGAGTAAATGTACTTACTTACATTCCTACACTGACTTTAACTGTTAAAGGTAAAAAAAGAGCTGAGATACCACTATGTAAAATATAATGTATTACAAGTAAAAGTATACAGTTTTTGCAAAGTTTCATTATTTAAGAGTAATTAGCAATTAGCCTCCATGTTGTAGTCAGTAAAGGTGCAGCTACACCTCTGAAACCAGCTTCACAGCATTCTCCGGAGTAGAAGGGGATTTTTTTTGGTAGAAAGAGAGACAGAAAACACAAAAACAAACCAACAAAACAAAAACAGTATATACAAAAATAAATGAAAAGCTCCCATCCAGCTCGTACTGTTGTAACTCAAGTGAAAAGACATTATTTACTCAATTTTTCACGCTAAGATCTTCACTACAGCTGCTAACATGACAGCATTAGCGTGCGCGGGGCGCACATGCTCGACCACACGTCATGGGTTCATGTGACATCTTGTCAGATGAATTTGGGATCTTGGGGCTTCTGGAGACTTGCTGTACAAGGGCGGCTGTGGCTCAGGGGCAGAGCCAGCGTCTCGTTATCGGAAGGTCGGGGGTTCGATTCCCCTGGTCTGCGTGCCGAAGTGTCCTTGGGCAAGATACTGAACCCCAAAGTGCTCCTGATGTGCTGGTCGGTACGTTGCATGGCAGCCGCCACCATCAGTGTATGAATGTATGCGTGAATTACTGTAAGTTGCTTTGGACAAAAGCTTCTGCTAAATGTAATAATCCAAAAAGCTGTCTTGTATCTATGGCTGTTTGAAAAGTTGCAGTAGTCTGAAATGTTTTTGACTATAAGTAAGTTTAAAAGAAAATGGATCTGCTAAAGTGAAAGTACTGTGAATGTTTCCTCAAGTGCAATACTTCCCACCTCTGGTTGTAGACAAGCTGTGGGGGGGTGAGCTGTTGTGATTTCCCCGTGCAGAAACGACTGCATCGCTCAGATCTGTGATAATCATCGCATTATGGTTCACCTCAAGGACGAGGGAGATGTTGTGCAATGTGTCAAAAGAAAAAAAAAGCACTCTGCCTCCGAGAACATTCAAACATGCACCACTCCAAACGAGAACTGTCCTTCCTTCCAGCCTCAGCAGCGGCACAGACTGTCTGTCTGATTAAGAGGGACACACTCCTCCCCACACTGTGCAGGAGGAACGCCGTGCCCCACCGGCACGGTGACGCTCAGAGAACTGATTCAGCCCTCCTCTGTGTGTTTGTTGACATGCATCACTCTGGCCCTCTCAGTGTGTTGAAAAGAAACATCTCCCTCAGAAGGGAAAAAAAAGGGGGGGGGGGCCTGTCTTTTACCCAGGCCCGACTGCTCTCTCTTTCCTTATCGGTCTCCAATCTGTCTCTGAGAGATGCTGACTCAGTGGAGCAAAGTGAAAGGAGTTGGGTTGAAAAAAACTGCCTCCCCTAACCTGAAACACAACACTTTGTTTGAGTCGGGGCGTGTGCGCATTTGAATTTCCGCTTGCTCCGTGGCTTGTCTCGACGCTCGTCACGCCGGCAGGAGCGCGTTACATGAGTGGATCTGTGCACGGGAGTATTTTTTACGAGTCAAGTTCCCCTCTCGGCTGTGAGACGGCTCGGCTGTGCTCGTCAGCGGGGCCCCGGCCGTCGCACGGAACACTCCAACCTCCTCTCGTTTGCCCCCATTAGCCCTTGTGCTTGAGCTGACAACCCGCTATGTTTTCTGACAAACTCTCACGACACGTCATATCCATCTTGATATCATCAATGTACTTCAGGCTCAGGGACTTTCTTTCAGTGCTCCATTTGTTTTAATCCGGAGCACCCGGTACACTGCGTCCCCTCATTCTATCCGTGCTAATGCGACAAATCACAATGTGATTAAGTCAAAGAATTGCGTTAATGCACGCATTTATCATCGCGCGGCCCTGAAAGCCAAATGTTCTCCACCGTGTGCTGCATGGTGCAGCAGGATGCACATGGGTAAGCCTGAGATGGAGGACGCGAGAGCAGCCCCCCGTACGCAGCTACGTGATAATGCATCACACGTACTTCTGGGAAGAGTTTATTGACAGGGGAGGAAGGCCGCGTGGGCGGGTCGTAAACATTTCACGTTGGATATCAGATCTGATGGGACAGAGCAGCCTGTGTGTGATTGTGTGTGTGTGTACCCGTCTACGGGTTTCTGTACATGTGCAAGCAATAACGTGTGAGAGACTGAGTGTGTGGGACATGTGTGGGCGTGTGTGTGTGTGTGTGTGTGTGGGTGAGCAGCATTCCTATCCATCAAAGTCACAAGTAGGCCGCCCTCTGCCTCGGGAGAAAAATGAACCATGCCCGACACACTCAGCACTGTTGTTCTCCTGCCACCATTTCCCTCTCTGATTCACCCCGAGTGGCTGTGAGTGGGACCGACACACCTCGCCGGCCAACGCCACCACAGGAAGCTGACACATAGAGATGCCGGCATACCTGGCATGCTGATACAAACAATGCGAGCTCATTCTTGGAAAACTTATCATGCAAGGAGTGTCTTTGTTTTCTGACGGCCGCGAGGGTGGCTCTCAAATAATTGGACGTTTAGACTCAAACTCTCAGGAAAAGCGCGCATGAGGTTCAACGAGTTCAACCGAGGAACCCACAGCAGGAAGTAAGATGCTTTACCATCTCGAGCTGTAAAGCCCCGTGTCTATCATGTCCATCTCAAATGAAAAAACGCAAATGTTTCCTTTTGCCTGTAGTGTTCTTTATCTAGCTATGAAGTGTGTCTTCTCAAGAATATAATAGAACTACATGCACTCAACATTGTGGTGCTAAGAGCTCCGTAAAATACATTTGGAAAATGAAATAGAAATGTCTCTTTCCAGAAAAGACAACTCAAAGTTCCTGTTCTGAGGAGTTTTGTGAATTTTCTTTCCACTTAAGCTAACTGAGCTACCTGACGCTTCCAGCTGGACATCAGCAGCGTATGAAAACTGAATGAAAGATTTAGCCATTCCAGAAAACTGACTGTTTCGCTGAGTTTTTGTTGAGTTTATGTCGATTTTTGAGTTTGCCGATGGAGACAAACTTGAATTCAGAGGGCAAACGGTTGCGTATATCAGTTTATTAAAGAAAACAAAGTAAGAGTCTTCCATTTCTTGATATTTTGTGAGTTCATTTTGTCGATTTAGTTCTCACGTGAAAAGTAGGACTGCAGGACAGGGGCCGGGGGCTAGCTGGTTAGCATGCTAACTTCAGTAGACATTTCCGCAACACAACACATAGACAACTTTGGCATAACATCAACCACTGTTGATGACTTTAAACTAAAATCCTGGGCTTATCTTAAATTATTCAACCAACAATGCTACACACTGGTAAGAACTAGCCTCTATTTTGGGTGCCCATTACATGCCCATGATTAACAGTGTGTCTCAGCAACTACCAAGTCTATTTGAATAATCAAGGTATCATAGTAAAGGGGAAACTTGGGATATTTTCCCAGATGCACCACTAGGTCTGAGTAAATGAATGAATATCCCCTAAGAATAATGCAGTTACATCTCCAAATCTTGAGCAAACCATAGCAAAACATCTGAACATTACTTCTGCCAACTTCTCTGCTAATAAAGTGAATTAGAGCAAAATTCAAGAGGTTTTACTACAGAAAACTCCAAATGGCACCATCAGATACCAAAATATCTATTTCACTATATGCCACCAAGTTGGGCTCTGCTTGGGCCTCACAGGTTAATATACGATCATAGACCTACAGCACTTTAAATTTCTCTTTGTTTTGGTAGAGTGTTTGATGTGCGTCCCATCCTGTTTCGGACATAAACTCAAAGAAATGACGGCGATATCCAGAGACGTAATGTCCATTCGTCTTGGGTTGTGCTGGTATTGATTTGGACCGACTCGCTCTCCTGGTTTTGACTAAATAAGGCACAGATCTTTATGTGTCTCTAATTCGATTCACGTGTTATCTTTGAGCTGGTATTGACTACAGCCTGAGTGCCTGTTACTGTAAGTGGATAAAGTTTCTGAGTTATGTGGACGCCATCCGAGCGGCCCGCACGGGCAGACCGGTGAACGAGATTGGATCGCGATTAGGGAGGCCTTTTCCAGCATGTTCCTGGCAGTGAGCGATAATGGGGACACTGGGTTGTGTCTCAGGAGATGTGACAGCGTTGTGAGTGTCTTCGTGTGTGTCATGAGTGTATCTTTGAGGGCTGAGCTGTCTTCCATCGAAGAAGAGAATGCTTGAGGTCACTGAGTCTGTGATGAAGGTAAACGAGAAAAGGGAAGTGAGTCATAATCCAATAAATCGGTCGTTTTAAAAAAATATATAATTCCAATCTCTTGTGCTTCAGAACGCCTGTTTTCCAAAGTATGCTCTCATTTCACAATATGGGCTTTACAAATGACAGTTTTATTTCATAATGCCACTTTTCACCACAAGTCTGTGTCAATCAGCAAACAGGGTGGAGGCTGGTTATGTAATTGGCTGTTGCTTCGGCCTGAATGACACACAGCTTCCCACACCACACGTCACAGGTATGACGTCATCGCACATGTATTGAGACATGCGAGCGCGCGACAACTCAAAACACATCCTGACGCATCAAATGTACAGTGTGCAGCAAGAGATTCTGTCTTTACGTAAGTTGCTGCGTTGGATTTCACAGTCAAGCTCCGTCCGCGTGCAGCGTCAGCGTGTGACAAACGCGTAGAGAATATTGTTACGGACAGAGATTCCTCAAGGTTCTGATGTGAACAAGAGATTCCTCAAGATCTAGGTCACAGATGGTCAGGAGCTGTCCGGTGCACCTGTGATGTTCTCCCTCAGGTGGCTGCAATCAGTCAGCTGAGGGAGACTATATGAGGGGGGTGGGGGTGCAGTTCCCTCTGTCCAGTTGGTTGTGTGTCTTCAGGGAGTTGTTTTGGCCAGGTTCCAATGTATTTTGTTCTCCACCCCCTTGTTCAGTGACTCCCTCCTTCACCTTTGGCTTTTCAATCCATCCCTACTTGTTTGTCTATCATTTTGATAGAATCAGCGGGTCGGTGCCTGTGTGTTTTTAATTCCCACCCGCCACCGTTTTGTTTTTGACCCTTTTGTGATTTGTGCAGTGCTTTGTTTGCTTCCCAACCTGCGAACCCCCAGTCCTTCAGATTTTTGTTTTCCGGGGAAACGTAACAATATTATGACCCAAAAAAAGATGCGCTTTTGAGCCAAGAGAATTAACTACCTAACAGAAATGAAAACAGACGGTGGAACAGGACTACTTAAAACGTCCTGGGAGAAACACATTTCTACAGATACAAATTATTGCTCAGGAATTTAGCTTCTTCTGGAATCTGGTCATCGCTGCAGCGAGTGAAGAGTGCTATCAGTGTTAAATTTTTTTGGAAAGTAGTTCAAAAGGACCCAAGATACAGCGAAGGACGGGGTGGGGGGGGGGGAGAGAGAAAGCGCCATCAGAGAGCAGAGGGGTGAGGAGATGAGTGGGAGTGTGGGAGGGCTTCAGTGTGGACGAGGCCTCTGATCCCACACCTGCAGAAGGAGCCCCGTTTGAAGTGCTGCTCGCTTGCTTCGCCCTCGCGGCTCACAGCACAGATGATTGATGAGACATTTTCTCGAGCTCTTCGGCTTTACACACACCAAAGAAGACAACGTGCCACGGAAGGGTGTCGAGGGGCCCCCGGCCTGAGACAGAAAGAGAGAGAAAATGTGCAAAACGTGCTATGACAGGAGACAAGAAAAGAAAGTGTCACACCACACTAGGATTTAGTCACAGTCACAACCCACAGTAACTTCTGGACATCCAAGCCACGGACATTTAACCAGACCCCCCCCCCCTTTTCAGTCCTGTGAGTCACGACATTCCCCCGACTTCTGTCCTGAAAACTCTCATTGACACCGCTTCACCTTAGAGATGCAGCTGTAGTCAAACATGACTGGCGAATGAATCACGGCATCAACGTGCTGTGAAGTTTATGTTTTCCTGTTTCTGACTGAGTGATGACTAAACATAAAAAGCCTCTGTAGATTGAAA
The DNA here is from genome assembly GCA_903131615.1 of Diplodus sargus. NCBI lineage: Eukaryota > Metazoa > Chordata > Actinopteri > Spariformes > Sparidae > Diplodus > Diplodus sargus. The sequence continues at coordinate 1,032,864 of CAEMYA010000052.1, forward strand.
GAGCGCCCGGAGGCACGGTGGATACAGTCCAAGCCTTTCACAATCAAGCCTGCTGTATTCTTTCTCAACAAATGGCACACGCATCATATAGCTACAGTGTGTTTTATGTGTGTGTCCGTGTGTGTGCGAGCAGAGACAAGTTACGCTACGTCCTGTTTATGTTTTCTTGAGACGCAACATACAGAACGTGCGAGTAACTCCATCCTTAGTCAGCACATTAAAGTACGGTACATACTTTGTGGACCAAATGTGTAATCACGGTGCCACTCACATATTTTGTCACGGAGTGCTCTGACGAGACTTAATCACATGTTATAGACAGTGACGACTTGATTTTTTAATTTGATTAGAGAGTTAATTCCCTGACTTGTTTGTTTGTTTGCTGCTTTCAGAGTCATCATGTTTCATGCTGACACTATAAAATCTGGATAATTACAACGGTTCTCCCTCCCGAGTCCGACCACAACAACCAATGAGAGAACGCGTCCCGTAGCTGCTGTAGACAGATCTGCCAAGCAACGGTAACCATTCCAGCCCTTTAGGCCAACGTTAGCTAGCACACAACTGTTGACAGAAACTTAAAATCTCAGCCTGAGAATGTGCCTCCCCACTCATCCAGACTCATGTGACCTTCTGGCCTCTGTTTTTGTCTCACAGCAACGTGTTACGACAGCCAGTTGTTGCACCATGCTAATGTGGATGCTATGGCAACGGCTGTAAGCGCCTCCAAATTTCGCTACACTTTTGTTTTTTCATGCCAGTGCCAGAAGCACTTTCTTCAGGATTGGAGAAGAAAGCATGTTTTGGATTAACGGCAGTGGACTTTGAGACCAGCCAAGCTGACAAGCCGGTCTGTCCCGGGATAGAAGAGAGTCGGAATGAAAGCCGCGCTAATTCAGCTCGGTGTCAATGCTGCTCGTGGCTAATGTCCGGTCGCAGGACAATTAAGTGGACGAATAGGACACAGGCTGGCCAAGTGACTTGAAATCAGAGATTTTTCTGCCTACATGTTTTGTCAGGGACCCGTCCACACCAAAACATCTCGTAATAAGCTTTTGCATTCAATGGGCGGACCGTGTTCCAGGCCGACGGAGCGCAGGACTACAGCGGGACGAGGCGAAGTGAACTCACTGTTCACGTCATTGATGCTTCTGTGATGTTGAAGGATTCCCCATGTGTTTATGTCTATTTGTATGTAAGGAGCATGAAGGAGTGTATGAAATTCCATTATGTTTTGGAACCGTGTGTGTTGTTGTGTGTATGATGACCAATAAACTGCTTTGTGTCATGTGCCTTGAAATCGCCATTTTGTTTACATCTGCTTCCCCATAAGGTGGTGTGTTGCTCCCTGTGGCACGATAACTCCTATCTGTTCATTTAAAAAAAAAAAACATACAAAACCTCCAGCTTTTGCAGGTTTTGTGCAGTGACTTCCTTTAAATGTTACATAGTGAGCTTTTGAGGTGGTAATAAGCATATTTTTATGTTTTGTAGAGAGTGAGGCTGTTTTCTGTTTTCATGCTAAGCTAAGCTAACAGTCTCCCGGCTGCAGCTTAACATTTAGCAAACAGTCATCACAATGATGCTCTGATGTCCTCATCTAACTCTTGCAATGAAAGTATATTCTCCGAAGAGTCAAACTAAATGCAATATTTATAAATGCAGCCATTGGCTGGTAGTCGCAGAGTAAAGTGAATCAGCACACCACTGTGATCTGAGCCTCCACATGGACCCTGTGAGAATACGATGTGCCGCTATGGCTTAGCCTATCACGTTTGTAACAGGATACTTCACACTGCGCTCCATATTCTGACCATGTGCAGGGAACCATTTGTCTTGTTCACAGTCTCGTGTCGTGCCGCTGCACGACTCATAATTCCCCAGATCCAGGCCTGTCGACCACTTACTGCACAGCCTATTCCGAATGGTGTAAATTCGACACCCCCACAAAGTGGACCTGATAATTGCTGCCTTTTACAGAGCCGGTCTGCTCACACTAAAAGGCCCACAATAGGACTCAGCCTGGAACTGGGCTGAATGTGCTAAATAAGCTAATGAAATCCACCCACAGGACACAAGCCGGGCACGATAAGAACCTTTATAGCTGCGAAACTCGGCCAAGCTGGGAGGGTGTTAGCTCTGTTTGTTTATTTGTCTGTTTGACAGCCCACGGCGTAGCGCCAGAGGGACTGGTGGTCCGACAAAGGTTAGGTGTCAGCGCGGAGTGTATAAAATAGAACAGAGCAGAGCAAGCGAGCAAGAAAGAGAGAGAGAGAGAGAGACTGGAGAAAGCAGGAGTGAGAGAGAGTGAAGGAGAGATAGAGAGAGAGAGAGAGAGAGAGACTCAGGGCAGGAAGTGTGGGTGGCTGGGTAGGTGGTTTTGGCAATGCAGAATGGACTTCTTGCGTATTACTTCTGGTAAAACAAAAGATATGAGTTTTGCAATGGCTCTGCCCATTCACTGAGTAGTATCAGTTGTAAACACTGCGCTCTTTGAGGTCAATGTTTGTAGCGGGGACACATGTTGTGATGTGCACAAGTACTTCTAGCACTTCTACACTGAAAGAAAACAGGAGATAATAGCAGTGAGTGAGTGTGTGTGTGTGTGTGTGTGTGTGTGTGTGTGTGTGTGTGTGTACTGTACACAGTGATGAATACCAGATGCAGGCATTTCCTTTGTTGGTGCAAGTAAGTTCAGAACTTGCCAAATCGCCCTGCTCTCCTCCCACACGGTTGAATACTTCCACACACACACACACCCACACACGCACACGCGCACACACACACACACACACTCCAGAATCCCTGCCCACTAATCCTCCTCCATCCAAGGCTTTGGGGTGGCCGGAGCTGCAGGCTAATTCAATTTTGGCTGGTGCTCCTCTGTTTTTGTATCTCTCCTGTTGTCTTCTCTCTTCTCCACCCTTGGTCTTTGCTCGCACACTGTTACTTAATTACTTTTCTTTTTTCCTGTCTCTCCATCTGCTTTTACCCCCCCGCCTCTCGTCTCCGAGCCCTCTCGATCCTCCTCTATCTCACTTCTTTCTTACTTTCTCCTGTTGTTGTTGTTTTTACTTCGCAAGCAGCGGATCTGTTTTGCCACTGCAGGTCATTGCTCGGCAGTTGACGCGCGGTAATCTAATCACTGATACGGAAGGTCATTACGGGTCACATGATCGAGGCTGGCAGGTCGCGCAGGGAGTTGATCTCATCTGTGACGTCAGCCCAGGGGAGTGCGCAGCGGCCTTCTCCCTATCACATTCTTAAAATAGCCCTCCGTCCCCACTGACGACGTCATCCATTCCTGTCTCCCTCTGGCTCCTCCGCCCCCTTCCCTCTCTTGCTTTGTCACTCTTTCTCTCCCTCGCTCTCTTTCCCCACTCTCCCCCTTTGCTCTCTGTATTTTCCACCCCCTCCTTCTCTAACTTTCCAGGCTTTGCACCCCCCCCCACCCGCTCCCTTTTTTCTTCCTCTTTGCCGCCTCTCTGTTTGTGCTTCTTGATAACAGCAGTAATTCCATAAAAGAGAGTTCATTGTACTTCAGGCTGATTGCTCTCGAGCAGATGGCTATCTCTCAACTATAGGCCAGAAAAGGTAAAATGTGCTCCACAAACGATTCAATCAGGGAAACCTCCATTAGGGGTTTCTCCCAAAAAATATGATAACAATAACATGCAAATGAACGGAGCCTTCCCTGGCCCGCCACTTCCACGGCACTCGTGCAAAAAAAAAAAAATCCGAGCACTGAAATGCCACCGCCAGTTCAGAGAAGGGGTGCATTTGGATACTGAAAAAAAAAAACAGAATGTCACCAATTATGTGTGGTTAAATATTTACTGAGCATGGGCGGAATACCATGAAGCAAAAGTGAGTCACAGGGAAGACTGCACAGCAATGACCCTCTGTATCAATATAACTGATGATCAAAGGCGAGGCTTCAGTTTAACCCTGACCGAAAGCGAGGCAGCGTTTGTTCTGCCGTGACAGCTCCACCGCCCACACAGCGGGTATCCTGTTGCTCTCAAACACGACTCAGACTCATTATCATATTATATATATATATATATATATATATAAAACCAGGAAATGATCCCCAAAACCTCATACACACCAATAGCCTTTAGAGTTGTTGTTTTTTTTATACATATATATTGAGACATCTAAATTCATGTTTCATTATTATGCACAATTACTTAATCACATAATTTGATGTTTTTGATACTGTTCTTTTTGCGTCTTCTTCCCTTTTGGAGTCAATCAGCACAAATCAACAAAGTAATTATTAATCATTCGAGGTTAACATTATAAACAAGCAGTGATTGATGCACACTTGATGCTTTAATGCATATGTGTATAACACACATACAGTATTTACACTTTGCTACTTACCATCCAGCCGTTTTCTTCTTAAATTTATGTGTATATCGTTTGCCTTTCGCAAAGCTACTGGCCTGTCTTCATCTTGCTGTGTTGGTCGGTTGGTCCACCACTTTAGCTCAGACTCCATCGTGTCAACAACTGTGAAATGGATCGCCTTGAAATCCTGTATAGACATTCGTGGTCCCCAGAAGATGAATCCTTTTGATGTTGGTGATCCCACTGCATCACCAGCAGGTCAAGGTTTTGATTGATTCATTCGATTTGCTTAAAGTCTGCTTCAGTGAATTGTCTAAATATTTGGACTGGCTCAGGATTCATTGTATCAACTTTGATGACCCCTTAAAGTTCAAGTCTGTGCAAGCTCTCGTGGATTCTAGAAGTTAGCAACCAACTAAATCCCCCTCTGCTAACCCTCCCCGTTCAAGCGTGTATAGGAGAACCTGCAGTGGCCATTAAAAATGTTAAAATGTGAAAGGCTTGTGTTGCATTTGGCAGTTGTGGGCTACTGTAGAAACATGGTGGTGCAACATGGCAGACTCCCGGGAAGAGGACCTGCTTTCTCTGTAGATATAAATGGTTTCATGGTTTGGTTGTTGGTTTTGTCATTTCCCATTTTATTTTGTAGGTTATACCTTCGCTTGTCACGTTGTACTTCCTGTATTTGTCTTTTTCCTGCTTGTCTGTTGTGTAAACCTGTTTATTGTTAGCTAATCAGTGTGTCTAAATCTGTGTTTTTTCTTCACTCTTCATTCGTTCGTCTACGTTTTCTGTGTCCCAGTCCGGCATTTTACCTATATTTTGGATTTTGGGGGATTTTGGCTTTGTTGATAAAGCTTCTGGTGTCTTGTGCTTGGGTTCAACGGGTTAAGGTAGCAAAAACATAAAGATTCTTTGGAATTAGGAATATTATTTTCCATTTTCACCAGTAGATCCTCCTAACTCCTACAAACTGGACCTTAAACTTTAGATCTGGCCAAAGTTTCAGTTTGTTTAAATATCTGCAAAACAAACAACATTCCCATCCGCCTCAGCTGTATTGTGTGTTTAGAGCTATTAAGCAAATGGTAGCCTGCAAAACAAAGATGGGGAACATGATAAATATCACACCTGCAACAACATCATCATGTCAACATGCTAGTACTGTAGTACGCAGTAGTACGTACTGCTGTTAGCATTCAGCCCAAAGCTGTAGATAATCTTGTTAGAGGGAAACGCTGGTAGTTATTCATTTAACTTTATGTACAAACTACACAATGCAGCAATAACATAAGTGAAGAAATATTTGGCTTATTGAAACAATCACTTTAAAAGCGCTGAAAGAAACAGTGTGTCAAAGGAGGATTACTTCAACAGGGAGACATTTAATCATTGTCACTCCTTTATTTGCTCTATTCGCACTTCCCCTATGATCGCCTGTCTGACTGTATGGCACATCAGGAACCGGAGGCAATTTAAAAATAGCTGCTCAGAATCAAAACAGTCACGACAACAGACGGAGCTCCTAAGCTCACATTCAACTGACTGCTGTCATTTGTTCTCCAGCTCCTGTCTTTCATCATCGGGCCTGTGTTAACCTTCATCAACGTGTCTGAGGCGCTGAATTATAAACCAGACGATAACTAACCTCAGTTCACTCGCTCCAACAGGCTTTGGCCTTGTCTATGTTTAGTCATGTCTTCTTTCTGTTTGATGTTACTTGATACAGCCGGTGGGGCCAACTATGAGTTCATGCTTAATTAGTCAGTTGTGTCTATTTATACTGTACCAGCTGACGTGTCTGGTGTTGACTGCTTGTTCAGGATGTCTGTTTATTGAGCATTCGCCAGTGTTTGTCGCACAAAGGCAAGTTTTTTTGTTTTTTTATGTAACCAGACACATTTCTTGGCAGGCTGGCGGTGATGTGCCACATTCGGCAGCAGCTTAAAGGGAAATCTGAGACTACAAATTTGAGCGTTCGATAATTCAGCGATACCTAGTGTGTCATCAAAAGTAAAAATGTTTTGTCAGGCAGTGTCATCAGCACACCGGGTCATAATTCATCCTTTGAGCTTATGTCTACAGCATTGGGCTTGATGGTTCATGTGAATTATTGTAAAATTTTCCAGTGTGCTATCAGAGGTGGAAAGAATTACAAATGAAGACTCAATCCGGATATGATAAATGGAATCATGGCTCTGTAAAGAGGTCCTTGGTTTATGATCTTTGTTGAGATAATGACTCCGATCATTCACATTGCCCACTTTGACTTTTTGCCACCGACACTATAAACACACTTAGTGGCTAGATTCCCATCAACGCCCTGACACTTTAATTGCTAATGTTCGCTCTGATGTCAACAACCCACTGAATTGCTTGCAGACAGTGTACTGATTAACTACATCGTTAGTCACGTACTGTTATATCAACATACAGAACAGTATTTTTGCTTGAATGTGCTGAGTCAGTAGTTACTCAAGTTTATTAAAATAATGGAGTGTTGAAGTCGGTGTGTGTACGAGGCGCTGCGTTTAAAGAGAAAAACTGAAACAGAAAAGTGAATATAAACCGAATACCACTTATCAGGAATGAAAATTTCACTCTTTGAAGATTAATTAGTAACTATGAAGCTACTGCCCATTTTAGTTGAGCACAAAGACTAGAAACAGGAGATAAAGTTTAGCCTGGCTCTGTCCACAAGTAACAAAATCCACAGACTAGCGAACGCTTTATATCTAATTTGTTCAATCCGTATAAAAAAGTGTACCCCCATGGTAGGTTGTTCAACACTTTTAATGAGGGTCTTCTCGACAGAAATTTAAAGAACCACGCAACATTTTCGATTACACTTCGGCAGAGCTTTCGGTCGTGTCCATGGTAACCATCTGAGAAAGACGATAAAATGACTTTCTGGACTCGCAAAACCATCTTTTAAAGTTGACAAACACCATAAGTGTACAATTAAAATGGGATCAAAAGTGTATTTTTCTCTCAAGCACTGATTACTGTCAAAAAAACATGTTCTGGAATAAGGTCATTGGGCCATGGTCCAGGTCTGCCTGAAAGAAACATTTAAATATTTTTTTGCTGTTGAAAACAGATCATTTCTGCTGAGCGACATTCATCAGAAGAATCAAACTTTCCCGTTTCCAAAAATCCTCTCATTCAATGACACATTTCATCAGACATTTCTTAATATTTTACAAATATGTTTAAAGGCCATGACTTCAGATTATGACCATAAATAGGTAGTGTGCTGTATGTACAGTAGAGGTAATGGAATCCAGCTGTCTGACCTTTTCAGAGACATTCAAAAAGTATGGCCTCTATTTTGGAGTCATGGAACAACCCCACCTCCCTGTCTGTATGGAATCAGTCATTAGCTGCATTCAGAGGATCTTTGACCCGGGCTGAACTCACGCTCATGCAACAGGAGCTGTTTGATACATGGGCTGCATGTTACAACACAGGACTGAAAACAGGGTCACACCCGTTGTTGTTGAAATGGTAGAAAATTGAGTTTCTGGTCTTTTGGAGTGTGACAGACCCCGAGCAAAAAACTGTACTGTTGACATATGGTCTCCGGTCGATGTCATGGCTGTGCTATCCCAGATGGCATAACATGGGAAAATCTAAAGTGGATGAGATAGAGGGATCAAGGGGTGGAGGAAATCCAGCAGGGGAATCAAAACATTAGCTTTCCCTCGTTTGATGGAGAAGACAGCGGTATGCAGGATTGTATCTGTATTTGTCTCTGACCGTTGAAATTCTGCTGCTTTCATGAAGTAAGTCCTTGACGATTTGGATCATTATGACCCTATTGATTAATTTCTTTAACAGGAGCCATGAAGGCTAATGGTTTACTCATATACGTTACTCGTTGACCATTATAAGCTCTTTTCTCATTCTTGGGGTGCTCTTGAGGGCCACCAGCAGACCTGGAATCCAGACCCTGCCTGTCAGAGCTGCCCCGTGCGTGTTAAGGGAGTTATTTCTGCCTGCTTTAGGTGCCCTAAGTGGAAACTAGCCTGTTGGCATATTTTCCTATTGTGCCTCAGCGAAGAGGCTCGTGACTATGCAGCCACAACAGTGAATGTCAGTCACTCAGGGGACACGAGCGAGCACAGAGGGACCGGCTCGACTGGTGAAGGTTAAAAGGGAAGTTCAGTTATACGAGTCATCTTGCAAAGTGTGCCGCACGCAGTTTGATTCTTGTCATTTCTACTGCAGAGTTCGAGTATGACAAAGTATGACACGGCATCATGGTTTCAGTGTGGGCTTTGTGTTTGCTGATGGACTGCCTGGAATGGACATTTCTGAGGAAGTTGTTTTCCATACTGTATGTAAATGACTTGCAGTGAATTTCTCCTTGCACATTATATGATCTTTATACAACATTTCACCGGTAACCTGTGTTTACCGTGTGGCATGCTAATTCCTGCATGACTCACGCGGGAATTAGGATTCGGACAGTGGCGACACTGCTCTGTGTCTGACATCGATTACCTTTTGCTAAAGTGACATAATAATGGATGCAACTGTTTTTTCTCATTACATCTGCTTTCAGGAAGTGTGACATCATTACAGAGATTTTTAAAGAAATCCTGTGTCAGTTGGAAAGTTTCAAAACGGCACAGGTGGCAGAACAGATACGATGACACGAGGGTTTCAACACAGCTCAAGAGGAAGGAAAGGCAACCCGGAGGTGCTCCTCTGGTGTTATTTACACTTTGTCTCAATTCCTCTTTTGGCATTTTGAGGTTGGGCATGTGCACGCACACACACATACGCGTAACGCGGCCCTCACCTGTACAAACCATGCAATTAAAAGAGCAACAAATGACTGCCTGCGCTTTTTTGATGAGTGCGTGTGTTCAGATGCTCTCATGTGTGAATGCGTCCTCACGTGCCCAGGCATATCCAGTAGATGTTTTGGAAACAGGGGGCAGAGCAGTTCAACCCAGCTGAAGACATTCTACTACACATAGGAAAATGTGTGTGAAAGAGTCTCAGGAGGTGGAAAAAAAAAAACGCACCCCGGCCCTGATGGACAGATCACATGGGACTGAGTGATCTGAACACCGGAGGAGAGGAAAGAGTGCACGGTCTCGAGGACAGGAAAATTGCGTCCATCCAAGAGATGACTAACCCCCGCAAAAGGACAGTGGAGCAATCAGACGTCATCTGCACTGAGGGATCAGCGCTTGGTCCCTTGTTTGGGAAGAGTCGAGTGTCTGCGCCAAGATTAGTGGCATTCAGCCGGTGCTACTGTTAGCTTTGGTTCACAGCTGTCAGCTGAGGTGCGCCCCCCCCCTCCCCCTCTGCCGGGGCCGTGGAGTGTATCATGAGGCTAACATGAACTGTTACACAGATGGCAAGTGCACCACCTGTTCGCCATGGCGATCAATCACTGTGTGCATGATCACGTCGCCACATTATGCACTGCAGTGTTTCAAAATGTTCTTTGTCAGATGTACCTTGCAGCCCTGTCTCATGGACTCAAATACCCCATCATCACCATTTACTTCAACAGTTTGCCATTCCTTTAAGATAACACACCACTTACATTTATTTACTTTAAGGTGGTTATTTCAACTGTTTCAACTGTTAAAACTTTATTATCTTAACCATCTTTTCATTCGTTTTAAGCTTGTTATTTCAATTGTTTATTTATAACCTTAAGCTGACTATTTTAACTGTGTATCCATTAGGCTCCTGTAAGCTAACTGTTTCCAACTGCTACGCTACTTTTAGCTATTTCAGCCATGTATCCATTACATTAAAGGCGCGATATGTGAGAATTGACCACCTGTTGAATTCATACTCGTATGAAGCGTATGAAGCGTATCCCCGCTGACTGCATTCTGTTTATACATCGATGACTGTCGCTCAGATGGCCTTGTAGCTGGTCAGACTACCATGGGGGTGTTGGTAGCACAGGAGCGTTGGATCGCTGGGAGAGGCAGGTTTACATGCCGAGGCTGAAGTTGTACATCTGACAGGTTGAGCTAGACTTAAAATATAACATTCTTTCTTGACATTTTGCGAGCTTATTTTGTCTGTTTATTACACTAATGGGTGGCATTTATGCAAACTAAAACTGCACGGGTTATTAGACAATGGCCTCTTGAAGTAGTAGTAGTATTAGTAGTAGAAGTGGTATTACAAGAAAGAATGTGCCGGGGCTAGCTGGTTAGAAAGCTAACTTCAGTAGATAAATAGACATAGACGTCTTTGACGTAATGTCAAAACTATAATATTTTCACACTCTTTTGATTGTTTTTGAATGTCTTAAACTGAAATTCTTACATATTTTATGTGTAAATCTAAGTATTTCAACTCCTATCCATTATTTTTAACTGTTTATCTATTAGCCTACTATTCAAAGTGCTTACTACGAGTATTGTTTGGTTGTTATCTGCCTTAATATAGGGATTGCAGTGGCTGTAATTTGTATTTTAAAAAAACAAATCAAAACAAAAAAAACAACCCCTAATTGGAAGTTACTGGCATAGACAACAGATTTAAAGCATGCAACTTTATTTGTATTTTTCGTTTTGTTGGTGATTTAGGGAGGAACCTCCTGCTGAAAAAACATATGGGAAATGTAAAGCCAGACTCAAGTGAGCCTTATGACTAAACATAGATCAGTGCACTCTGTCAGCAGGGGCATAAAAGGCCAACCTGCTCCCATCACACTTCCTTGAACAGCACGCTTACGCACGTGTGTGTGTGTGTGTGTGTGTGTGTGTGTGTGTGTGTGTGTGTGTGTGTGGCTTGACCTTGTCTTACCTTTGACTACAAAATCTACCCTTCCAATCTGCCCCATCTCAAACATTGCTTGAATCCTAGCACAGGCATGCACGTTTACTCACGTTGAACCGTATGTGCAGGTCGGGTCCCATCCTGCCGATGCACTCATCTGAACCCTCCAGCATGTGACACCTCTTGCTGGAATGTTAAACTGCCACAATCCCCATTGTCAGCAGGGAAAGTCGGATATTTTGCTCATCTTCAGCAGCTGAAGTCAGCCTCGTATCATCTTCGTGTTTTCTTTCACACACACACACACACACACACACACAACCTTCACTCATCATCATCTTTATTCAATCTTTCTTCAAGGGGGAGATTTAATGCTGCTTGCATTGCCTCTCGCTGACAGCTATTGCTTCCCTATAGTTTCTCAGTTATGCACAAATTGTTGTAAAATGTGCGTGAAACCACTCAAATCTGCTAATTAGAGCCTTGAATTCACAATAAAAAGGAAGAGTGGATGTTTTTCTTCGGTAATGTGTAATTGAGTGAAGAAATCATCAAAGCGCTGCAAACTGGAAACAGACCGAGGATATGGAATAACTCCAAGCATGATTAAAGCAAATCTGCTGCCTTTTTTTTTTCACCACTTATGTAAATCTAGGATGTGGATGAGAGGCTTTGAAAGCAACGGAGACATTTTTGTGCTCCTTTAGTGTCGCACAGGTATGGCCGAGGTTCTCCAGACGATACAGACGAACAAGGGCAGCTTCGCGTTTCATGGATGCATAAAATGCACGTTTATTTTGAGTTGCTTTTCATTGTTATTTTGGTGTAGAGACGGTGTAGGTGGCAGATGTGCTGTTGCCACACCAGCTATATGTGTATAGATGGTAATTAAGCTTCCAGGTGAGTATAAAGGTACTTTTTATACCTGCGTGTCTTTGAATCGGATTTGCTCATTTCGGTGTGAATATGCATAGCCGCGCACACACACACACACACACACACACACACACGAGGATGGCAAAGCAGTCTCTCCATCTCCCACAAAAACACTGAGCAATGATTACCTGCCTTGCCACTCAGGGGCCATTTGCTGTTACCACAAAGCTGATTATCTCACCTCTACAGCAGGCTGTGTTTGCGGCTTTTGCGATTTTCTCCCAAATGCCCACACTGCTATTTGTAGAAATGTTACCTAGCTGGCACAAGCTGCGATATATTTGTGTTTGTGTGGATGTTTGTGTCTGGGTGAGTGTTTGCGGCGGAGCCCGGCTGTGTGTGTTTGGCAGGTGGGTGGGTGTTTGTGTGGAATGGAAGGCTGTAAGAATGGAAGGATGGATGACACAAGCAGGGCAGAGTGGTGGGAGGCTGGTGTCAGGGCCCTACTCCTACTACCAGGCTGGATGCAGTATCTGACAGCTGACTGAGAGTCTGCAGGCCCCCTCTTTACACAGTCCCACCAAAAGGTCAGCGCTTCAATCAGCTCCACTCTCTCTGGATGCTTCTCTTTCTCTTCTACCGCTGCAGAGCCTCAAATCGGCCCCTTGAAGCACACTTGACGGTGCTTGACCATATCTCACAGGTGTAGTAAGGTGGAAAGCGGGGCCCAAAAATGTGCCTGTGCATCTGCACCACGTGGAATCCACAGTATATTAAAGTTGCAAGACGTATGATTATGCACGCCGGATGATATGTGTAATTTTACCACACTTTGGTGTGTGGAAAATTGCCATCCCCAGTCACGGCTGACTCATTGCTCTCTGCGTTTAAATTTTCCGGACCTTTCATTTCCTCGCAGTTACTTCTCAGGTCTCTAATTTGCCTTTACGCATCAGGCCCTCTCAATATCCTGCCACAAGAAAATATTTTTCACTTGAAATCGCAATTAAGATGTGATTTAACTTGACAAGACGAGGCAGGCGCAGCACAGACAGGAAGGAAACAGGACAAACTAGACAAACAGACAAATACCTCGGCCCCGTTGCGATAACGCTTCGTTTCTGACTGATCGAAACATGTCATGTTTTCATTTTAGTGAGTAATGCGACGCCATGACATCATATCTTAAAATCGAAGGTATGTGGGTCCTGGTGTCTTTCGCAGCACCTGTTTGAAAATCAGATCTCACACACATAATGTGTCATCTGTCACTCCCCCGTTTAATGCGTAACTCCCTCATTATTCACCTATTACACCGCTCTATTTTTTTCATAATCACGCCTGATATGTTAACAGGTCTCCGGATTGCTGTCAGCTGCGTGCATTATCATTGACACGAGGAGTGAAACGTCAATTGGGGTGCATGTGAAGTGAGTCCCGTGATTTCATGAGGCCAATAAGAGCATTGATATAAAAGAGATGAAGAGGATTCTGGTTGGAGTATCCGCTGAGAGACTCTCATCTGCGTTTCAGATCTCACCGGGTAAAAGTGACTCCGTATATCCAGATCCATACAGCCGGTGACTAAACCTGCATCAAGACGCTCTGGAGGCAGGACGTTCGTGCTGCATACAGGAAAATATCACGCCGTCTCACAGCCAGTGTGTGTCACGTTGGAGCCACTGCCAGAACATAAAGAGAATGTTGCGCCTTGATTATTTCCATCGACTTTATGATTCATTTTATTGCCCACTTCTCGACTATTAACTCTTTACCATCACAGCGACAGATGCCTGGGCACAAGCCTAACTTTAATGAGGATCAAATCTATTTCCATGGCTTCTTTCTTTGGTCTGCTTTTCTTGTTGTACACTACTTTTGTGCTGCCATTTTTATTCTAAATTCTTCCTAATTCTAAATCTAATGATAGTGGAAAAAAAACAAACAACACATTTCAGGCATTTCAGATTGTTCAGCGCTCAAACAATCTCAGCCCATTAATTATTTAGTCAAATGTCAAAAAAACGTATTACTGTAACTAATAGTAACTATGGGATAATGAGGGGGCGACTCTTGAGAATGGTGTATGACTTTACTTAAAGGGAGCATAGAAAGACTAACTACTGATTAAGTATCAAGTAATGAATGAGTCATTACTATTTGTGCCATTCAGTCAGGAAGTCAGGATCAACTCATGATAAAAGTATGTATTGTTTTGATTCAGAGATATGAAGTAGTAGGTATGATGAGTTACCAGAGAACAGACAGGAAGATATTATAGTAACGAATCATCAGATAATTATTCGCTCTTAAGTTATACGTCTGTTCTCTAGTAACTCATCATTAACTCATATAGTCCTCCAATCACATTTATTCATGAGCTAAGTATTAATGATTCATTCAGTTCACTCCAAAATATTGTAAACTGTTACAGAAAAAATGCTGAACATTAGCTTTTTTAAGCCTCTCAGTGTGAATATGCTGCTTTTCCCTGCTTTCCTCATAAATATCTTCATGTTTCAGACTCATGGTCAGACAGCGGTGGCAAAAGACTTTACTTCGTTGTTCTAGGAAATTGTAAGATTTGGTTAGTAATCTTTAAACTAATTAAGGGATTAATTGATGTGAATTGTTATTGGCAGCATTTGTAGTTTATAGGACGCACAATCTAAACTCCACTGAGAAGCAGTATGAAAAAATGGTCTTGAACTGTGTAATCGAATAGAAAACCAGAGGAAATCCAGCCACTCGTAATGTATGAAAATGTACCAAACAAGTAAGGAAATATCAAAAAGCCAATGTTCATAAGGCCAGTGAC
>CAEMYA010000052.1:1051985-1075177 GCA_903131615.1 Diplodus sargus
TTACTTTTTTTTTTTTTAAAGAGGATCCTTTATCGAAAGCACACATCACACCCAGCAGTGGTTATAAGACAAATGACTGTACCTTCCCTGAAACTGTGGTTGACAGAGGCAGAATACAAAGGTAATTATCAAGGTAAAGCTGGTATCTGCTGCCACCAAGTGGCAGAAACACTAACTGCACACCAACCAAAACAACAGTTTTTGTTTTTTCCACACTTGAAGGCACATCTGCCTATCGAGAAAAATACTTATTGTAGACAGTGTTTGGTTGCTGTACTGATCAGCTGTTCCGTTTCCAACAACAGAATAAAACATAAAAATCTACGGCGTCTCAGTTGTCTTTGTGCATCAAAAATATTTTTTTCTAATCGAATAATCGTCACCAGGTACCAGGAGAGGGCCGGATTTAAAGAAAACACCACAGACTCCACTACCAGGTAAATTCCAAATAAATTTATTTTGTAATTTCATCCACTGTACAAAGCAAACATGGAATCTTCTGGACACTGACGTGACTGAGCTGGAAAAGCAGATGGACTTTTGATTGCCATCAAAGAAACAGAAAAGATTACCTAGAGGGAGGGGAAAAAAAACAAACTCAGAACATGATGTCTTGTTAATGTTTCCATTTCCAATTATGTTAACAACTGTAATTAGACCTTCATCACTGCTGTGCAGGACTAAACCAATTAATAATAATAATAATAATAATCATCTTCATGGTGAAGGAGCTGATTTGTCGTACCACAGATTTACGACAGAGCCTTGAGGATGGCCTCGTTGGCCTCTATGCTGATCTGAACCTCTGCCCTCGCTGCCTCGTCAGATGTACCGGCCAAGTCAGACTGGGCCTTCTCCAGGTTGGCCTTGGCAGCCTAAAAATAGATAGAAAAATAGAACATGTCACAATGACAGACAGAACATGACGATAAAGACAACAATTCAGATTATTTTTTTATTTTTTTGCAACATCAAGCACATCCTCATCATCTTAGAAAAATGAGACTTGACCAGACTGATTATCCTTAAATTCAGAATAATCATAATCAAGGCCGGTATACAGCCTGCAAAGCTCTACTCATCCATAAATCCTTTAGACGCCAACTGTGGTGTCGGAGTCTGAAAAGCAAGACTGAGAAGCGCCGAGTCAAAAGTGAGGAGTAAGACTAGCAGAGAAAATCCCCACTGCCTCTTTGCTCTGAAAGCTCCATTTGTCACAGTAGTGATTAGAAACGAGAAATGCCAAACATAGCTGGAAGTTAAAGGTCTCCCAGTAGGGATTTGACACATCTGCTATAACTCAACAGTGACTGACCTTTCCCTCCTTATTAACAGCGTGGGCACATGTGCATTTTCCAGGCAGAGTGGAGGACAACGAGGAAAAAATAACTCATTTACTGCTATGAAGTCAACTTGACAGTGACACTGGCACAGCCCGAGGTCAAAGACAGACACCTCCGCAGCGAGCGTGTAATGACGTAGCCGAGCATTAACAAGACTGACATTTAAACGAGGGCTCAACATTCAAGTCCAACTGCAACACTGATCAGATAATCATCAGCTGGGAGGATCAAAATCAGAGAGGGGAAAAAAACCCATCTCACTCCAGTTCAAAGAACAGTCTCTGCTGTCAAAGATCACGTCCCTGCTGGGGGGACAATCAGTAATTATGCAAACCTCAACAGCCTGGATGTGGACACCCATCACACAACTCTCATTAAAGCATAAAAAAAGATCCATAACAATTGACTAACCCACACTAGACTGACACTGTGAAGACATTTGTCAACATGGAATAGTACAGGCGCAATAACTTGACGTGTTTCAAATGCGGCAAAGCAGAATACGTTTAAGTTTAAGTGTGACAAAATGATGAACATGGGAGCCGTTGAAGACACTATCACAAAATTTGGAAATGATAAACAAAGAAATGCAGGGGGAAACATTCCAAATAATACCAAAAGAGAAATTGATCTTTTTGTTTGTCCACTTCAACAGGGAAATCAATGTTTAGAATTACCTGCACAACAGTTGAAACACTCAAGGACACCTCAAAAAAAAGTTGTTCCTTCTCTACAGGTTTTGTAAAGCAAACACAAAGACCGCGAGAGCAATTCAAAATATTTTTTACAAAGAACAAATGTGCAAAAAAACCCCCCCGAAAAAACAAGACATTACTTATCAAACCTCTATTATTTTAATATAATGGAGCAGGGCAAATTGTTCAATTTCACTTCCAAAAAAGGATCAAAAATTACATTTTGTACTGATTGTACTTGCTCAAGGAGAGAACACACAGTTCAGAAAACTTTGATACTATAATTAAAGACCTGTTTGTGTTGTGATGTTCTGAGTCTTCAAGTTCAAAGGCTGTGGTACTAGTCAATAAACACCATAAATGTTGATCCCTGGCACTTGCAGGTACCTCATTAAATATATGCAGCGTTAGATCATCTTAATACATTACACAGCTTATAATTAGGAGATCGATATCTTAATAGATCAGGTATTTCAAGTAAATAAAGGGTTGTTGGAGGCAATTATAGGATACAATATGACACAATGCAATCAATTAAGATTTGTATCGATCAAAATGCAGTCTGGTTATAACTGTGATTGCGTTTTGTTCAAGTGAGAGGCAGAGGCAAAAAACAATTTGACAAGTTTTAACTTTTTCAAATTAGCCGCTTGTGACGCATATAAAGAGGGGGATGCAATATTTAAATAGCCAAAAACACATTGTTAAGCATCTATAATTAGCACAACTGTTTAAAGCTTATTATTTTACAACTTAAAATGAAATGTTAACAATGAAGGCTATTGATGGGGAAAAATCAACAGTATCGCAAAACCAATATCTGCTCGTACATTTGCAACACTGCCCACAAAGTTACTATACATACAGAAATAGCAAAAGTATGGTAACTACACTGTTATAAAATGGATTGTAAAACTCAGCTGACAAATTACTAGTCTCCCGTGGTACATATGACCTTAGTGGCGAACATCAGTGCCGATGCCACTTTGGTTTGTACGTGAGTGGTGCAAAGTGGACGTAATACTCACAGCAACGTCCAGGTGGTCCAAAGGAACAGCCTCCTCAGCCAGCAGCTGCACTGAAGAATCAGCGTTTACTGTAACCGATCCACTGCTCACTGTATAAAATTAAAAACAAAACAAAAAACACACACAAGACTGTGAGTAAACATGCCAACAGTCATGTTTACTGTTGTTTATATCCAATGCAATGAGCAGTATATATCCAGGACGTCCTGCCGTACTTGCAGGGTTGCTTCTGATCCACAATGTGTTTTCTAATGAGTGTTTCTGTTATCTACGTCAACAGCTTAAACATTTCATTCGGCTACATTCTAAGCTAATAAGTACCTTTTATTTTAACAAAAACACATTTAATTTTTGTTGGTTTTACATAACTACAATCTCCATGAATCTGACAGCCACACTGTCAGATCTGGCAGATGGCTGAGCTACTTACTAGCAGTGATTAAGTTTTAGAAGAGTGCAAACATCACATCCACTTAAAAAGGGGGAGAAAACTGAAGCAGAAGATATACACCACCTTCTCTAGACTGTTATCTCTAACATCTTTGAGGACTGGTCTGAGCAGATATTAACATCTGAATACCTCGAGCTGACTGGCAACAAAAGAAAGAAATCAAACTAAGATGTGAGAGTGATCTGACATTGTCTGACTTTTTGTAAAGTATGACAAACCATTGTTTACTGCGATTTGCCCACAGATGGACACGCTACCGTTTGGTGGCATCAAAGAATACTTTGAGACCCGACCCAAGGTCATTGATTTGTAATGCAAAATCTTACCAAAGTATTTGACAGCGGAGCCGTCATCATTAAAGACTGTGACGACACCGGGCCTGAGCACCTGCAGGGTGGGTACATGGGCAGGAAGGATGCCGAACGCACCAGTAAGTGTGGGCACGTCGACCTGTTTCACACTGGCCTCTTTGAAAAACACCTGGAGAGTGGAGACAGAAGATGGAGAGATGCAATCAATGACAAACACCAACAAATGGTAACTGATCGAAGATGCATCTGCAAAACTGTAGCATTTATAACAATACACGTGGAATCAACAGCTAATTCAATATGGTCTGTCACTTACGTGTTAACTCAATGTGCAACATGATGCATGCACTTGTGTTGCTAGCTTCGTCTATATTTTAACTACTGGATCAAATACGTAGATTTTACAACAGAGTGGGAGGTTGACATGCAGCACTGGGTCGAACTGGACTCATACTGAGGAACAGTGGACTGAATTTACTTAAACATGTTTGTAGGACGAGATTAACCTCAAGGTTAGAGAGCTCTGCATTTAATACACTCCTGAGCTAACGGATTTAAACTGAAGCTAATACACACACAGTTGAAGAAATATGCACAGGAAATGTACTTTAATGTCACTGTAGTGGAAGAGAGCAATATTAAAGCGGTGCCGTTTCGCATAGTAACTCTATACTTTGCCACACTGCTGGTCAAAGACAGTGAATGACAGCCAGGTTGGCCACAGTTAGCTAGCTAAGCTACCAGTACAAGCTGTACCGCTGCAGCTATATGACCTGCATGCGTGCAGAAACTACAATATCATGTGTAGCAACTGTAGCGAAACCATGCACTGGTACAAAACTGCTAAATGACCCAAACACACAAGCTTCTCTGCGACCTGTGACGTTATGTTTCAACGAGAAACGAAGTTAGCCGTATAGCTAGCTGGGCCTGAGAAGCCTCGCTAATAACGTTAGCTAGCTACCTGTGTCGGGGAGGCGAAAGTGAAGGACATCTGCGGGGCGCCGGTGGCGGCTTCGGCGTAGGAGCGAGTTTGCCTCAGCGCAGGGAGAGCGCGGCGGAGAAATCTGGCTGCCAACATGTCTGAAAATCAGATTTTACTCAAGTACGAGTGAATGACAGAGATCCTCAAGCCCTTGCGTGGAGGCTGTCGATGTGCGGCGCTTGGTAGGACAAGGACGTTGGTACCCTACCCAAAAGGCTTTACGGTGGTGCTAAGGATGCTGGGTAATGTAGGCATTTGAAAACAGAGCGGCGCCGCCGACATTTATACGCTTATGGTGTTTATTGTGGACTAGTTGTGAGTTTATGAGGTCGTTTATCATCGTGTTAGCAACATAAGTAAGTATTATAACTTTATAGGCAAAGGAACGTAGCTAGAGACAGCCCGAATGTGTGTGTTTTAGCTATTTAGCCGGAAATACCTTTATGTTTTCATTCCTGTATGGTCAACATGTATAGCTAACAGCATTTTGGGAATAGTGTAGCATTTGGGTACACATTTATTCACAATATTTTATAGTTTTTGTCTATGCAGCCACTGAGGACGCACTACCAGAAGATGGCGCCGTGGTGTCAAATGCTAGGTAGGCTGTGACAGACGGGGGGGAAACCCGGCAGTCCAGAGTGGGACAAGGTTTTGTAGCTCTTATCTACTTTTAATCACTTGTGTTGCGTTTAAAGACCCTCGCCCTCACACACTAGTACACTTATTAGCGCGCTCATCAACGTGCACTACTTCCACCATGTCTCCCTACCGTGAAATAAACAGATAACCGATATTTAATCCGCACAGTTGCAAAAAAGAAGAATAGTTAGTTTCCATTCGTTGACACACTCAAGGACCGAGCGGGCATCAGGCTCATTTTTTATTTATTTATTTTTTTTGAGAAACCCCCTTCAGTCACTCATCTTCTTTACCTCACTCCTTGCGTCACGTGGTGCGCCTCTGACTGGGTGGTGGGCGTGTCTTCAACAGTGGGGTTTCATTCATAAATACTTTTAGCTTTAAAAAAGCCACATTAAAGTGTTCACAGAAGAGTCTCGTTGCGTTGGCCTCTTCCTCCTTTTCTTCCTCTCTCGCCCCTCCACCCCCTGCCTGGACCGGGCTGGTTGTTAGGTGAGTGCTTACCGTCGCCGCGTGCTCGTCTGTTTGTGCAGCCAGTTCAAAAAATCGTGAGCTACCTTTTTTTCTCTCCCCGTCGGTGTCAGCAGACTGATGGAAATCACGGGCTCCTGCGAAATATCTAGATTTTTATTATTTTTTTATTAACCTGCCCGGAATGCAGCCGGGTTTCATCCCCCCTCCCCCCATTTTTTTTTAACTTCTCCAGCAGCTGCATTTCATCATGTGATGCGATTTTTGCCTCCTTCCAACTGATCCGATCAGCTGAAGAAAACAGCTGCCGGAGCCAGAAACGATCGAAGCTCATTATGTTGTGCCGGGGAACATTAAAATTGCATTACCGAAATGCTTTTTGGTGCAACAGTGTCTCATTTTGAACAGATCCTAAATAATAATAAAAAAATAAAAAGATCTAATTCGTTGTTGTTCTGTGGAGCTAATGGTGTAATTGTCGCTCCTCCAGGCGAAAACAATACAGTGTATAATAGCAGTAATGCAGCTAGATTTTGTTAAGCATGACGGGATATGCCACTGCCAGGGACCCCCACGTCTCACCATCTGCTCATCAACTAATCAATAGAGAGATCTTCAGCGTTTGCAACACCATAGAAGTGAGCAATCCTCAATAAAGTATTGATTTTCACAGATTTAGCTTTTTACAATTATGGTATTTCTGTATGATTGGATTAAATAAATGCAAGCAGGCAGCTTCAGTTTCCTTAATGATTCTCGCCAATAACATGTTTGGTGTCATTAAGAAAACACAGTGTCTGCCTGTGATCATCACCACTGAAAACAGGCTGTAAGTGCCTTTGTTTAAAAGGAGCACTGTGTAGTTTTGGAGAAGAAATTCAAACTAACAATGTTAACAGTTTTAACGAGGTAATAACACAAACTCAGAAATATTTATTTGTTGCCATAAGGGAATCAGAACTGTTCAGTTTATTTGGTATTTTAGGCATAACAAAAAAAGTCAATGATTAAAATTTCTTCCCCCAAAACTACATAGTGCACCTTGAAAGCTTGTGGAATGTAAGAACTTATGCGCACATTAACCAATCCCTCTGCTTTCTGTTTACTCTTCAGTCATGCAGCACTGCCGTCCTGTCGCACCTCGGACAGTGGGCCAGCCCTGAGGGGGAACACCGCTGCTCTGGGTTCAGTCGGAGGATGCAGCAAGGGAGCTGAGGAGGAGACTCCTGAGCCGAGCCACAGCCTGACACGCACAAACACGCAGGCACACACACACACATCCAGAGCTGCTGCTGCTGCGCACTGCCCTCCATCAGGGTAAGACACTGGTAGAAAGCAGGATGTGGTACAGTACTGCGAAGGAAAGCATTCTGGTCACAGCTTGATGTGTGTTTCCCGTAACAGTTTTCATGCTTGGACGGTCGATGTAGGGAGTTTTTTTAGACCAGGCTGGCAGCAAAGAGCTCGGGCAGTAGCTTACAGGTTGTGGTGTTGAAGTTGGGTGCTGCAGTGACTGGCAGGCGAGCAAGGAGTGCTGACTGCTGCTGGTATGTTGCTTCTACCCTGCTGGGTGAGTAGATCCATCCAGGTGTGTGTGTGTGTGTGTGTGTGTGTGTGTGTGTGTGTGTGTGTGGGAGGTAGATAGAGAGTCTTCAGGCTGATATGGAATTATGGGTGATGATTTACGGCCGAGATGCCAGCATTTGCATCCTCTGTGGGATTGGACGCATGCGCACAAGCACACATACTTTTGGTTTCTGCCTCATCTCGCAGTCTTTTATGGCTGTTAGAGATTCAACAAGATTTTTTCTGCTGCAATGGGCATTTTTTATCACATCATAAAGTGCTATATAAATGTTTCTTTTTTGCTATGTTATTAGACATCATTAAAGGATGAGCAGTATTCTATGAGTTCAGAGAAGTTTTTTTTTTTTATTTAATAATGCAGGTGAAGTGCTGTATCTTTGGTGGATGACTTTGTGTTTTGATGAACAGCTATAGTAACAGCCATTTCCTCCGCGTGTTTGTGTGTGTGCATGTGTTATCTCTCAGGGGGACTCTCTAGTTGGCCTGGACCATGAGCAATGAGTCTGCCGTCTGGACCATCCCACCAGAAAACTCCACAGTAAGTCTGTCTTTCGCCACTGGCTTATTCTCCAGCTTCCTGTGTGCGTGCGTGTGTCCACCAGAACCCTCATATTCTCTCCTGGCCTATCGACTGGCTAATAGAGAACATCCTGACCTGGACCTGAAATAATTAAATCTCTGATCTAATCTGAGCTTTAATTTCCCCTCGCAGAGAAATTATAATGTGACGTCAGATCGTAGCGCTCGTTAACACTTGCTTTGCACTTGCTCTACCCGCAGGTGAAGTATGGCTTAACACTCCACCTGTAAGATCATTGTTTGTCATGTATCGACAGCCTGCTATCTTTACATGACCTTGCTTGGCCCTCTGTTGTTCTTTATTCTCCCACTCATGTTGCCTTTTATCATTTTCTTCAAACCATTTCAAAGTCTGCCCTCTAGCCTACATGGGCACAAAGAAACTTGCTTGGGAAAGCACATTTTTGCAATTGAAATTGGTTAAAGAAGCAAGGTTCAACTTATTTTTTGATCGGAAATAAATCTATAACACTATAATTAATGATAAAGAAATATAAGGCGATAGTGTTAAATGAGATACAAAGTGATTACAAAGATGGACAAAAAAAGGACCACATATATATGGTCCTTTTTATATATTATAAATGTGTAAATGTATAATTTCTTCATTTTGTGAAGTGATTTTCGTTATTTGCTCATCCACTGATATATAGCCTTATAATTCAAGTTGGGTTTTGCACAGTAAAATGTGGTTCCTAGCTAACAGCTACCTGATCTGCTAATTGTTTTAACGGTGTGATATGTAATTGGCCACCTGTCAAAGGTCACTCCTAGGGAGCCGCATATCATGATAAAATTTAACTGCTATTAACTGAAGCTGGCAGCACGGTGGTGCAGCTGTTAGCGCTGTTGCCCCACAGCAAGAAGGGCCTGGGTTCAAGACTAGGAAGGCCCTCTCTGTGTACGTTTGCATGTTCTCCCCGTGCCTGTGTGGGTTCTCTCTGGATACTCCCATCTTCCTTCCACAATCCTAAGACATGCGAATGTTAGGTTAATTGGTTACTCTTAATTGTTTGTTGGCGCGATAGTGAATGGTTGTTTGTCTCTATATATATTGGCTATCTGATGAACTGGCTTATCCAGGGTGTACCCCACTGTCGCCCAGTTCCAGTTGGGATTGGCTACAGCTCCACGTGGCCCTCAAAAGGATAAGTGATTTCAGATAAAGGATGGACGCTAACTGTAGCCTTTTTCCATCTCTCTCAGTGGATGCTTTGTTTAAGTTGTTTAATGCTGCTGGAGCAACAATAGAAGGAAATGGAAAAGAAGTACCTGCATGGAACTGCTCACCGGGCAGGTATCACCAAAACTCAGCGACTCAAACCAAAACAACCTAATGTAGATGGATAAATATTTATTTTCCATTAGTTGTTATTTAAACTGTCCCTTTTACTTTCGATGACTGCATAACGCTACCCAGTAATAGCTTTCCACGTTTTGTGCCAGCTTATGTGGTGATTCGATTGACATAGAGGCAGAGAATTCAAGATGTCTTGTCCTTCTCTGTTCGACACTGTTTAACTTTAGAAAACTTGGTATTGTTGTCTAAAGAACATAAGCTACTATGCAGTTTATATCAGTGCTCCTTGTGTGGTTCATTATCTCAGCTGTAGTCCTGCCTGTGGGAGCTTTCTCATAGCTAAGGTACAATGTAGACAGGTTAATAGCCCTGGCATTTATTGATTAATAGTACTGTTGCATTTATAGATTCACTTTATGCAGGCCAACTTACCAGTGGGGCCAAATCAATTATTTAAGCTGCATGGTGTTACTGGGAAAGTAAAGCAGCTGCACAGTGAGGTAGTCAAATCCAGGCTGCAACTGATGTGTCAGGCTGGTTGTCTGATTACATGAATGGCTTACAGGTGGTTTGTCCAATATACACAAACAAAATCGAAATAGGATGGTCCATTTTCATTAACGTGGCGAGTCTCAGTATTGTGTCAGAATTCAAATGTAAGTCTTTTAAGAGAAGAGAAAGTAAACGTTGAGTTTTGAGTGCAGACAGGTTTCTACCTCTGTCTTTCAGCTAGGAGAAGTGTGGCATTAAAGCAGAAGTTAACCCAAAAAGGAAAATTCAGTCATTGTCTACTAACCCTCGTGATGACGGAATGCCAAGTGAGAGTTTTTGTCATCCACAAAACATTCCTGGAGCTTCACAGCAACACAGCGTTGCAGCATTCTCCTAAACAAATGAAGTCGCTGGGGGACAAAACAACTGGAAAATACAGCTATACATTCTAGAAGTTCCAGAAATGTTTTGTGGACTACATAAAACTTCACACGACCTTCCATCAGCATGAGGATGAGTAGACAAAGACTGAATTTCCTCCTTTTCGGATGAACTTATCCTTTAACCATCAGTGAACACTTTCAGTACATCAGTGTTTACGTGGGAAGCTCTTTGCTTTTTCATTTTTAAAGTAGCACTCTTAAATTTCCAAATGCAGTCCAGGAAGACACCTACCTCTCTTGCTGTTATATCAACTTGACTTCCACTCACTGCCTACTCAGAAATCTGACTTGTATTAAGGTACATTAACAAACTATCTATCTATCTATCTATCTATCTATCTATCTATCTATCTATCTATCTATCTATCTATCTATCTATCTATCTATCCATGCATCCATCCATCCATCAGGAGATCCCAGTTGAGGCCAAGGAGCAGCAGGATGGTTATGTGATCCTCTTGGTGATCCTGTCCATCTTCCTGGTAGGAACGTTGATCTCAGTCTCCGTCTTCCTCATCACCTTCCGTCGCTGCTGTCGTGGAGGGAAATTCTGTGCCAGGTACAGTGCAGACATTCTTCCTTTCATGTAGCATTTCAGCACTTCACTTTTCCTTTTTTCATCATGTTGTATCACAGTCTCTGCATCTCATTCACGAAAAATGCACGCTCGATGCTTGCATATCTCATCAATAACAACATTTTCACTAACATTAGGTGAGACACCTGATTTACCTGTTAGACCTCAGACTAAAGAAGATAACAGCTTGTGTTTACCTAAAACAAGCTGTTAGTCCAGCTGGCGGTGACATAAAGAACACCAGCAAAGCAACACAGTACAAAAAATAAGCACAGCGGAAACGGTAGGTTAGGTTACAATAGGTTGGCTGTCAAGGTCACAGATATAAACATGTTTGCTGAGTCTCCTCAAAGCAAATTAACAACAAACTGTCTACCTGAAAGTGACTGTTGTTAGCGCTATTTATAACAGTGATTCAATCTTTAAAATTAAACTGTGAGGAACCAACAGTGAGGACATAAACGCAGCAGCTGCACAATTTAATAACAAGAGCACTGAAATGAAATGATACTGAGGCCAGAGAATGTGCCGCTGTTGGTTTTCATTATAATATGTTATATTGTTGCCCGTTATCCCTTTAATTTAATCCCTCAAACCCTCCTCAGTCCAACGCAATAACGCCAAATTTCTTCAGCCTTGAAAATTCCCTCAAACTTAAATCAACAGCACTCCTACACAGGCTCACCAGAAACTGAAGACTCTTTGCTTCTCAAAGTTGCTCATCTAGGTGCACACTTGTGTTGCATGAAAACACACGTGTGCACGCCTGCGAGTACACACCGTTTGTTGACAGATGGAGGCTACCCTCCCTGAGCTCACACGTTACCGCCATTCAGAGACTGGCTGGTGCTCGAACGTGTGTACTCGCATAATAGATGACACTCGTCGCAATTGCAAATGAAGCTAACTACTTCCTGTGGAATCGTCAAGTTTGCTCCACCCAGCGAGAGTGATTACTTTAACAGACGTGATTCATCTGCGTTTAATCAGCATTAACATAGCTACCCTCCGAGATGCTTTGTCCCTCTCTTCAGCAGCACGCATCATCAAGTACACTCAAATATATGAGAGCGAGCCAGCCAGATGCAGATAAACATGCGAGAGCGCAGAGGCTGAGCCGTGAAGAGGAGAGGCTTGCCGGGGGAGAGCAGAGGAGAATTGGGCCGACTGGTACAAATGATGAGTGTAATGAGATTTCATAGCAGCCATCGGCTGTGATTAATCTTGCGTCTCAACCCAGCCCTGTGTGCACACTGAGAATACGCGCGCCGCACACACACAGTATGGGGAAGCGGGAGCCACAGAGGAAATGAAAGACAAGAA
This sequence comes from Diplodus sargus, assembly GCA_903131615.1. Lineage (NCBI taxonomy): Eukaryota > Metazoa > Chordata > Actinopteri > Spariformes > Sparidae > Diplodus > Diplodus sargus. The sequence continues at coordinate 1,064,213 of CAEMYA010000052.1, forward strand.
GAAGCACAGATCGGGGTGGATGGAGAAATCCCTCAAGTCTCTTCACACTCACTCACACACAAGCACACACACACACACACACACACACAAGCAACTCATAGCTCTGCACAAAGAGATCAGATGGTGAGAAATGATGGGGAAAAGCTTTCAGTGTCTTTTGTCTGCCTCATGAAGTACATTCTGGGCGTGGGATTCAAGAAGCTTGCATGGAGGATCAGCACCATTTAGAGATGCCGAAAGGTTTAAACACAAAATGCACCAGAAGAATAAACAAGATGACCTTTATTGTGTGTATTCTCTGTGTCCTAAAAGAAGAGAGGAAATGTACAATCCAATAAAGCACCATGCTTTATCAGTTGAAGAGGTCCCCTGGCCCCAAAGGTTATCAAGTTACTGGCAATGATTTAGGTCCTCATTGATTATACAGCCAGGCAGCCATTTAGACAAACAACACAGTTCAGTCCTATGGTCTTGTACTTGTCTTGTCTTAAAGCTGGAATTAAACTCTCAGCATGGTTTCATAGTGAAAGCCTTGTACTCTGCACACATCAGTAGGGTTTGACAGACGAAAGACAGACTTCAGGAGTAATCACGTCAGAGCATTGATCTCAATGTCTTTCTGTGTGCCACAGGGCCAGCGATGACCCTGAGAAACCCAACACTACCTACGTGGAGGAGTCTCAGCCCACCCATGGTAAGAGAACCCGTACAAAGACGAAGAAATGTAGGGAGGAACTGATGGAGAGTTGAGCAAGTGAGAGAGGGAGCAGTGTTGGAGACAGGCAGGGCTGGAGGAAGGAATTGGATTGATGGAAGCAGGGGGATATTTTTATCGCGTCAGCACAAACGTGTAATGTCTTGTTCCATTAAAATATTGTGATCGCAACCCAATTAGTTTAAGTAACTGTGCCATTCCTGGAACACATTTGGTCATTTTTGGACCAGTGGATGCACTCTGTCTCCAATGAAAACGATTTATTAAGAGGCAGCATCACTTTGGCACCAAACTGCTTCTGTAAGGCTTTTTCCTTAGTTTTTCAGTCAGAAGTTGGCCATGTTACTATACTTATCCTCCTCAAAGGCGTCAGAACATCAAATGCTTCACTTCCGTTATACAGTCAGCATAAATATACAGCATTACAGGCATGAGCTAACTTCAGACTGTCTTTTTTTAGAAACAACGTCTTGGGCATTTTATACCTTCATTACATAGTTGACAGTCACAAGTTAATGAGAGATGAGTGGACAGAGATGGGGAGTGGTTTGCGTGGAGGTCCTTGGCTGGATGTGAAACAGGGACCCGATGGTTCATTCTTGGTGCCTAATATATGACACATCCCCTATTAGCGCAGTGATGTGCAGATACAAAAGGTGTGAAAACATGAGACTACGCTGACATGCTGCTCTCATAGTGGAAACAGTGGTATTATTGTTGGCGCAGCTGGCACAAAGAGAACTGGGTTGTTTTTGTTTGCCTCAGAGTAGCAACCAACCATTAATTAAGTCTATAATGGAGACGAGGAAGCTGAAAGAGGTGGCGCCTTTTTGTTCATTTTCACAGGAGATTTTGTGGCTGACGGCAGGAAAAACTTCACTGTAAAATCTAACAAGGCCATCTTAATTTGAGTAAACCAATAACCTCCAAATTACCAAATAAGGAAGATTTGAATTTAAGTAGTATGAACTGAAAAAACTTTAACAACTTGAAATTATTAGTTTACTTTAATTGGCACTTTTGAGTAAGTCGGATTACTTGTTTTTCAAATGCCCAGCCTCTACGAGAGCTGGACAGTAGCTCACATTTTCTTATAGATATATGAAGCTTTGTTATTCATTAAACTGGTTAAAAATATTTACATTGTACACATAAATACGATACATGTATACATTACATTTTTACTGAAATTCAGCTTACTTGATGCACATCAGTTAATGAATGAAGCAAATGTGAGTTAATCCTTAACTGATGATCTTTTAATACGACATTATGTAGAAATCAGCATTTTGTCATCACTGTTGTAAATACAAATCCCAGGTCACAACAGTGTTCAGTAGGTGCTAACTACAAATAAAACTCATTACATCATGACAATGTTTGTGTTGACAATGTGTTGAAAAGTTGTCTCTTGAATTAAATGTAACGCTAGTTAAACACTACTTAAAGATGTGATTTGTACCCTTACTGTAATGTTACCACTCAAGTATTGGACATATTAACATTTTTAACAATTCATCAGTTAGATGTTGCGATATTTCACTAAATATGCTGCTGATGCTTGATCATAAGTCAGAAATCATCGCAGTCAGTTGGCCTCATCTTCTGGGGTACCCTGAACGTTGATGACCTGTGTTAGTCCAGACCAAAAAGTGAGCAACCAGTCTACACTGCAATCCAATGAGTCGTGCCTGCCAGCTCATTAAAAAATCAAATCACATTTACTTTGAATAAATTACAATAGAACTCCTCTCACTCTGTCTGTATCTGTCTTTCTACCTACCTCTCTGTCTGCCTCCTCTGTCTCTTCCCTCTTGTATCTCTGGTAGAAATCACCATCCGGGTGGATGAGTCAGAGTGCCTGTCTATGGCCAGCTCTCACGACCAAGAGACTGAGCGCTTCCTCTCCACGGGCACCACCGGCCGTCGCGTCTCCTTCAATGAGGCTGCCCTCTTCGATCACGGCAAGAAGGCCCAGGAGAAGGGCCGCAGGTCAGACAGCCAACACACAAACACTAACTTACAGACACAAGCCTACATTTGCTCACGTCCATGCTTTTAATCCAGCGATCAACTCGCATTAATGTCTATAAACTTCAGCTTTCCTGCTCTCTAAGATCAAAGGATATGCATATTTCACTGTGCTCATGCCACTTCTGTGTTAGTGTAGGGTTAGGAATGATTTCAGAATGCATTATGTATGCTGTCGACACAAAGGGCACTCATTCACTCTTATTATTTCAATGCCCTACTTTTCTCTTCTTTTCCTTTCTCAAGCCTTGAGCCTGATATGCAAATTCTTCAAACAGAATTATACTGCGGGGCTAAATGCAGATTCCAGAGTAGCTCTGATGGGTTTGAAGTCAGATATTTCCCTTGGCTGCTTGTCTCTTGTGATAAGCTTCATTATTCATACGTTATCAAGCAAGTTAAGTCTTATCTTTTTCGGAGATTTCATATTTAACTGGACGCTGTTCCCCCCAGGTACACTCTGACCGAGGGCGACTTCCACCACCTGAAAAACGCCCGCCTCACACACCTCCACATCACTCCCCCGGCACTCAAGATCGTCACCATCCACGAGTGCGAGTCGGCCGAGAACAGCATCACCATGACGACTCACCCTGTCGCTAAGTCAGCACTTTCCATCTTCCAGGTGACAGGCTTTAACCTGCTATTACTCCCGACGCGTCATTAGTGTTGACCGGGGGGCCTATTAGAGCATCAATCACTCGGGTCAGGGCAAGAAAATGTATCAAGCTAATGTACCCAAACACAGAAATCATGGAACTCTCTGCCTGCTCATTTCATGAGGCTGTGCACATTGATTACACATTTAGGTGAGGCTGTTCGATCCCTGCCGAAGGGGGAACCTCGACTGGATTAATATCCATAGGTGTTACCTAAACATGAAAACTTTGGAGATACTTTAATTAAAGGAGACCTGTTTTGTTGTTGTGGTTGTTGTTGTTTTTTCCTTTCTTCAGTGTTCAATTTAGGTTCTTGTGCATGTAAAAGATCTTGAAAGTTAAAAAGCCCAAAGTCTGCACCAACAGAAGCTCCTCTTTACCACAGAAAACACTGCTCATGAAACGCTTGTCATTGGTCTCGCCTTTAGTTCTGTTACTTTGTGACATCACATTACGTTACCATGTCATATATTTGCATAAGTTCTGTACGGTTTGGGAAAATTATAGGTTTTTTGAACAGTGAAACATGTAAACCTATTCTTGTAGTAACTCAAAATAGAATTATGAATCTGAAAATGAGTAGAACATGTCGCCATCGACTGTAGTTGCTAAAAAAAAGACTGTAGTTGTAATAGTTGTATGCTGAATAACTGTATTGATTCACAAAACCACAGTTGATTCAAAGGGGATAAAATTGGGATCTTCTGTATGCTTCTCTCCAGCCGATGCTCTGCCCCCTACCACAAACAGCGCTGACCAGCCTGAGTGTCAATCCCAGCTGTGCCCTCCCTGGAGACGCTCTCAACTCGGTGGTGGACACCAGCTTCAGTGAGAAAGCTACTGCTCTCAACACCAAAGAGCCGAGCTCTGTAAGTCACCTGCAAACACTGTAAAATATACAATACTTCACATCATTTGATAACTTATTGCCACAATGATGACGAAACAAACTCAATAAAAGAAAGTGACTGTAAAAAAAAAAAGTTAAATTTATAGCAAATTAAACTTTATGGAATAGTTATTTGACTGCTTACAATCAATGTGATAATTTATCAACCGTTTATAAAACACTTGTAAATGTATTATAAACATCTGTTGAAGCTTTACAACAAACAACTGCTTAATAAATTAGTAAAATACCTATTGACTTAAGTTTAATGAACTATAAATCTACCGTGTAGCACTGAGTGTGCACATGAACAACCCGTTATAGTTGAAGTTAATTGAGATAATTGTTTGTAGAGATAATAATTTTCCTAAGATAGTCTCTCAGTGCACCGAGCATCTATTCAACCAGTGAGTCATCCATGCAGACATCAGAGGGTCATGCAGCCTGAGGGAGGACCAACAAGAGTGATGGCTGATGGGTAAACAAGGAAGCCCATGTGGAACATCACTGTCAGGAGGGATTACACACACACCACCAGTCTTGGCAGGTTGTCTTTCTGACCACGTTTCTCTCTTTTTTTCGCTCAGATCGAGATGATGGCAGCGGGGCCCCGGGGCAGAGGCAGCAGTGTCAGTGTTGGAGCGGGGGCCGCAGTGGGGAGCGGTGCCCCTCCTGCTGGCGTTGGCGCAGGGAGCCAGGGGCCCATGCTGCAGTTCTTCACAAAACTGCGGCGCCACGCTAGTCTGGAGGGGGCCAGCCCGTACTTCAAGATCAAGAAATGGAAGCTGGACAGCAGCCAGAGAGCCTCGAGTCTGGACACCAGAGGTAGGTAATGGATCCTTGACGGTGAAAAGGTTATTATATTATTTTTAGAAACAATCTGTGCCAATGCAGCAGAAAGTGTAACAATTCTCTCTAAAGTTTGACTGTTGGCAGTTTCTTTCTTCGCAGTAATTTCTCTATTTACTCATGTGTTAAGTATTTTTGGCAAATCCTTTCCTGGTGAACAGACAACAGTAAAGCAGGGGGCTCCAGCAACCAACTGTGAGATGCCATTTGCCTGCTAAGAGTCGGATATACACGCAGACACACACACATACAAGACAGATGGCCCAGTGACGTAAAGTTCGGTCGTTCCAAATCAATTTGAGCCCCTGAGTAAATGCTCCCCGCCAATCCCCTCCATACATACGTTCCCTAGACGCCCTAGAATCAGGCCTTCTATCACACCAAGGGATCAGAGAAAGAGCACAAAATCCCCTCAGAGACCTCGACAGTTGATGGAAAGCTTTTGTCCTGAATTACGTGTCACTTCACTCCTGCCTGCTGTTACACAACTTGTACAACTCAATGCCCTCTCCTCAGGCTCTCCGAAGAGGAGACAGTTCCAGCGCCAGCGAGCCGCCAGCGAGAGCATGGACCAGGACGACAACGATGCGCACCACATAGACCTCATCCAGTACATCGCCCGCACCCAGGACGTCGCCTACCGCCCCAGCCAGCCCACCTCACGCCTCCTCTCACCTCCCTCCACACCACCCCCCTCCCTCGGCAGGTATCTTTAATTCCCTTGCCATTCATCCTGTCCACTGCTTTGCTGCCTTACACTCATTTCTTTACCGTAGCTATAAAAATGCGCGGTGACGATGTACAACTGGATACAGCTCTAAGTCCCAATTCTTCACCACTTTGCCCTTTTAAGGTGTGCTTTCATAACAGCAAAATCTAGGAAGATTTTAAAACTGTTCTCTTGTTTTTTCCAGACTAAATTTTTTTGCCAGGACATGTAATGGGGTAACAACACACCACGCTGTGTAGCTGTTAATATTATCAAACCACAGCCTGATTTCTGTGTAATGAGATCCCGGCAAAACAAGAGGTCTTTCACAGTCCATTTCATGGTTTTAAGCCAGATGTAGGGGGAATCCCCGGGGAGCGGAGTGGAGAATTGGGACGCAGGGCTTATATCTTACATAGGAAACCATTCCATCGCTGACATGGTCTAATGATGTCATGATGTCCACAAAAGTGCAAGGATCACATAGATTCTGTTATTTTAAGCTTGCAATTTATAGCAACGCAGATTTGGCCCAATATTAGGTTATGCAACAAAAATAACCAATCTCTTACATAACCATTAATTTTCCCTCGCTGAATATTAGATTAAACAGCATTTCCTGTGTGTGTTTGCAGATGTTTGTTGTTCAAAATGAAAGGAATTTCCTGGAAGCTGCAGCGAGTTAAGAAATGTGATGATCCCCGTGCTCCTTAACAGTTTATTGCTCCCGATAAGTTGTGTTTCATACTCTACGGATTCTTTAAATTAGCTGTCCCGTGAGAAAAGCAGGGGGCTTTCTGGCATCAGTGCTCAGCTAAGTTCAGTTAAAGGACATGCAACAGCAGCCATTGCAAGTCATTAAAATCATTGTGTGCACTGTGAACACAGCCATGTCTCAGATGATTGTGTTCTTCGAGCAAATGCTCTGACACTGACACTTGTTTTGCCTGTCTGTGTCTTTCTTCCCTTCCTTCACTCCTTATTTCTTTCATTTTATCTCATCTCTCCACACCTGTGTGCACACTACAGGGTAGAGGTAGAGGTGATGGTGGAGCCCCGCTGCAGCCATGGAGGACCAGGGGTGATTGGTCTTTCCCCTGATCCCCAAGACGAAGCACCCTCCCTGGCACGAAGGGAAGGTGTGGACCCATTGGACCCCCAAGATTCCCAGGACCCCCAGTCACTTTACAAAGACATCTGGACCCTACGTGCGTCACTTGAACAGTACGCGGCCTCTGACCAGAGCAGCAACAATGACAGGAACTCTGTCTGCAGTGATGCGGACAGCGTGTGTTCGCTGGGCGGACGCACAGAAACGGAAAGAGGAGGGCTGCCCAGCTACCCATCCCAGGATTTAGGGGATGAGGCAGAGGGTGGAGAGGACGACAAGGACATTTTCATGTGCATGGATGAGAGGTTGGGGGTGAAGGAGGTAAGAAAGAGGAAACAGGAGAGCACAGAATCGGAGCGAGGGGGCGGCGACGGAGAAACAGGGACTCGCAAATTGCTGCAGATGGACAGCGGCTACGCATCGATAGAGGCTCCATCTCGTGGTCCAGAAGAGCTGCGACTGTTTGGAAGCATCAGTGGCAGCCCTGACAGAACGGCTCATGAGAAAAGGCACCACTTCACCAATGCGGGACGAACCGGCACAATCGGTGAGAGCTTTGAGTCTCATCTCTTCGAGGAAGAGCCGGAGGACGACTTGCTGTTGGGTGCCAGCGGAGGAGTTTCCGTTAAAGCAGGTGCTGGTTCACTGAGTTGGTTCCCGTACGGTCAGATGCTCACGCCTCGAGAGGCTGCACAGCCTCCGCCTCAACCACCAATGCTGCACCGGCGAGACTACAGCATAGATGAGAAGACGGACGCCCTCTTTCACGAGTTTCTCCGCCACGACCCTCAGTTTGACCAGCAGGAGTCGCCACTAAGGAAGCACCGGTCCCGGATCCACCTCCGCAAGCAGTGGCAGCGCCACAAGCAGTGGAGCGACCCTGGTGTGAGACACTTCCAATCCTCATTTGACAGACAGCGGACCCCTCTACGCAGGGGTGAAAGCGTGAACTACCCACTGGACACAAGCTACCACAGCACGCTTCCCCGCATCGTCAGCGCCCCCGATGAGGAGACCAGCGACGGGACTGGCAGCACACCAGACACTCCAAAGGCGACCACTGAGAATGGGGGCAAGGACAGGGAGCAGGGCGTCACTGCCAGTGAGCACACCTCCTTTTCCCCACCACCTCTTCATCCCTCAGTCTCAGACAAAGACGGAAGTGAGCACCACGACCCTCAGGAGGAAAGCAAACAATCCGGACTCCCTCCTGAGCCCCTGGACGAGCGCTCGCCCTCTCAGCTGCCCGACTCCTCGGGCTACGGCCCGCAGACCATCACAGCCGAGCTCACTGACAAACTGACCGCTAACCTGGACGAGAGGCTGTACACAGGCCTGCGCAGGACCAAGGACACGGCCACCGAGTGTGTGACAGTGACAGCCACACACGCCTCTCCAGACCACAGCCCAGTGTAGCAGGGCTCCAGTCGTCCTCCTCGTCATCCTCACACCTGCCGATACACATTTTTCCTTTCCGTCTGATTTAAATGTCTCTCTGCATACAGCTTGAATGGTGTGATCCAGACCCATTAACACACAATGAAAAATGTGCTTTATATTAATCCATGATTGAACACATCCTCCCAGAACATCCTGGGTACAGTTGATCTCTAGACATGCAGCTTAGTCTCTCTTTATGCCTGTGTTCATAACAAAGCTGTTCAGTTCATATTCAACTCATAATAATAACAGAGCTGACATATCAAAAATCATTTGGATAAGAATTGTTTCCTCACGTCTGTTTCCGTCTCTACTGCTGTCACTCCTGTCTCCGCTCTCCAGTATGAATACATGAATCTGAGGGTCGGTATGGCCTCTGTACTTGTTGATCCACTGTGAAACCAGGTGCTATTAGACATGTAGAAAGCTTACAGATCTGGACTCATGCATTAGTGGAAAATAAGTAGCCACTATTACTATTCAGCAGCTAAAAGAATCATCTGGAATACCATGATTGATCTATCAAAGCTAGTTGTTCACACTGGAGATCAGTAGATCCCAACTGATTTGGGTCCCAAGAGAAGTCTGAGATGATTGGAGTAACTGCGGATTCCATTTCTAGACTAACGTTTGCTAATGTTGCTCCTGAGAAAGCGCATGAAGTCTCATCTTTTGGACTGTTGAAGGAAATCCAACACAAGTCCTTCACAAAGAAATCTTCAGTCCAGCAGCATTACACAACTTAAACAAATCGACCGCACGCTGTTCAGACAACCGAGAGAGACGTGGGAAGGTCTCGCTTTTCACGTCACGTTACAATACGCTCGCGTTTGGCGAATAAAGATGTGATTAACACATGTACACTGCTGCAAATTATGACATAGAACTCCTTTAATTAGACGTTAGTCAATAGTTATTTCAATTTTAATCAAACATGAAATATTTTATAAGCCATTTAGTAAAGTGTAAAAATGTAACTTATTTTTTATAAACTTTACAATTGCTTTATAAATGGGTTATAAATAATTTCATTATTATTATTATAACACACAAATAATTATTAATCAAGTTTATTTAAGTATAAATGTGCCATTTATTAATGAAGATTATTACAAAGAGTTACCTTGAATTTATTAACATCGTTTTTTTTTTTTTTAATCAACATGGAAGTTATGACAGTTTTCATCGACTGATGAAATATGTCAATAGTCGTATTCCAAAAACCTGCACAGCTACGTCAACCTCGTTCAATGGATGTAGCGAGTTGGCTAGCTGTGCACAAGGAAGAAGTCCCTGTTCTTCATCTCGCCTACAAACAGCCGTCAAGTGACTGACAAATAGACATTGCTTTGTTTTGAAAGAGACACGAGCCAAAAAGGATTTGAACCACTGTTTAGATAGACAGTCAGCAAACAAAGTTACTTCTGTAAGTGTTCTGTTGATTCTCCTCATCAAGGATTGTCCTACTGGCCGCGATACTTTCCGCTTTGACTTAAAATGCTTCTGACAACTGTGTTTTTTATTTATTTATTAGCTGTTTTTTGTATTTTTGTACATCCGCATTGCTTAAATGACAATGAAAACTGACAGTGTGGCTGGTTTGAAGAGGACAGGTTCTGCATCTGGAGACAGAACGAACAACCCAGAGAGCCACTACCCCTCTGGTACTGCGTCAGTCACAGATCCGACAGAATTTATAACTCTCAAAGTTTGTCTGGGCATCACTGACGTGACCTCTGTCAGACTCTGTCCTGTGCAAGGGTTTATCAGACGAAAGCTATTAGACAAGATGGCTGCCCTCACAGACATGAAAAAGGCACGCTTTCCTGTGCATAGGCCTCACAGAACAGGCTGTATTTGTGCACATCTGACATTCTTGCCTTCCCCTCCTCTTCCTCTTCGTCTCCGGAGACAGTTGACAGCGGAGTCGATGTCTCCCTCGGGAGAGACGAGAACTTCCCTCCCCCCAGTTTATAAAACCACAAGATACAAAAATCAGTCGTTAAAACCACTTTATTTTTCACTCTCATTTGGTTAAAACAAACCTGTCCTACCATTCAAATGAAAGTCACGACCAGAATTAAGTTGAAAACCCTTTCTGCTGCTCACAAACATGTGGTTTGACATCCTGAGCAGTAGCAGCAGGTTGTAACCCAGTTTCTCTCATAAAATCTTATCCTCAGAGGGGCTGTTGGGCTTCCCGTCTCTCCCACGTGCAGAGAGGGGAGCCACTGCGGAAGAGCGTGTTGAATATTAATCATAACAAGAGAAGGATTCCCCGCCTTTAATCCCCCCTCCCGTCTCCCTTTGCTCACTCTCTGATGCTGTTACCATGCGGTTAATTGAAGCGACTGTATAGAAAAACCGGGAGGAAAAAAAAAAAAAACGCATTATCCCCATCTCTTTGTCTGGGTGTGATGATGCTGCTCCTTTTCCAGCCTGCCCAGATTACATCTCGCGTGACAGCAGTCCTCTTTTGAGGCTAAGTGGATTCTGAGGCAGGAGCCGCGTTCCTCATTAGGCGAGCGGTGACTGAGATGAAAGGGGGTGAGCGCAAAAAAA
>CAEMYA010000052.1:1081941-1100814 GCA_903131615.1 Diplodus sargus
CACACCCACACGCATATGCAGACATGAATCCACACGCCGGAGAGTTATCATTTATTTATCAAGCAGCCCTGTGAAAACCCCTTTAACTGAAGTCGTGCGTTTCATTAAAGCTCGGTGAAAGATTTGTGAAAAACTCAAGGATTTCTTTTCCCATCTCCGCGTTTTATCTACTTAACTAGCAGCCGATGACAATATCTATGAGGTTATGTGTGTAAAGGAGCACTGTGTTGCTGAGGAGGTTCCTCACCGGTACTGTGAAGGAGACTGAAGGTGGAATCGTCTTTGTCTTCTTTGATAGAGACCGATAAAGAGATCTCGCTCTTGTTAACCTGTCGCACGCAGACTCCCGAGTGTCCGCCTTGCATTCAGACAACCCCAGTGACACGCCGGTCCTTTCTTTAGCCAGCCTACACGGGGGGAGCAGTGGGTCAGCGCTGAGGTGACTCACTACATCCTCAGACATACAATATTAAAAAAAATACCACAGGGACTTGATTGATACTCGGCCAGGCCTCACAGGGGCCTCCTGAGGAACAGAGTGTGATGAGCAAAGTTTCAAAAGAAACTGACCGATAAGGGAAGATCAGAAGGAGAGACAACTTGGTTTGGAAGCCAAATCAAATTCTGCTTGCTGTCAGGTAACACAGGCCTGCTCGAAAAGAAAGAACATGGGGAATTATCACCTCATCTATCATGTCATGTTGTCAGTCTACTGTTCCTCTCACTGCACTAGCATCTATTGTGGCCTCAGCAGGCAGTTGTTTTCACCAAAGAAGGCCTAAAAATCCCACTTTGTGCTACCTGACCAGCACAGCAGACAGAGACGGTGAACTAAAGAGCAAGATATTACCCTCAGGAGCTGGTAGAGACCAAAAACAGAGCTAAAAGAGAGTTTATGGACATTCATTTCTTTATCATTCTACAAAACAGGGCTGCACAACAGAATGCACAAAACAAAGATTTATCAACTGTCTCTCCTGCCAAGTATTTTTTTAAAACGAATATTTTCCAGTTTCTGGTGGCACCTTATCGCCTCAGATCAAAGACATTGATGGAAAGTATAGATGTGTACGCGGATTAGTGTCAGATCGAAACTGTGCCATATTGTTATTGCTCATTGTGTGGTAAATGTTAGAGTTCGGTTTCAAGCAGCCACACGCGTAAATTTACATGAACTACTTTTCTTCTAAAAATGGAAACGCTAACATAGATAAAACATTTTTTTTTTAAAAACAGCCTCAGGTTTCAGTCAATCATCCGATGCCACTTTCACGTGAAATGGAAAATTACCGCAAGGGACGATCAGAAGCACCTCATCACTTTTTTTGGCTCAACAAAGATATGGAGACTAAGCAAGTTGTTTTAAAAACAGGCCTGATAAGCAACAGCTGCAAAGCAGAGGAGCACACGGCGTCCGTGCCCAACGTCAGTCTATAAAAGCTCTTCTTCACGCCAACATAGCATCTCCTCCTTGGAGCTGTGTGACAATTAAGTGACAATGAGGTGTTGGATGATTCACTTCTGAAGCAGGGGCGTATCGCTAATGTTGGGGAACGACAGCTGTAAACTTGCAATGTCTTTCTCGTTAGGAAACAGGAAGTAACTTCCCGTGATGGCAACAAAAGACAAGGGGGGGAGGGGGGGAGCCTGTTTTCTGCAAATTCTGCTCATTTAATCAGAGCTAACAAGTGTTCTTGGAAGAGAGCAAGTGTGTTAGGTTCCCCCTTTACTCCTTTAGCCTCCCTCACCTCCTCGTCTCTTCTCGACACCACCCGCCTCCTTCACAGTGTGCCTCTCAGCTGTGGGTTTACTGATTAGCCTGATCCATAAATAAGTAATCAGAGCGAGTGCGGCGACATTCATTCTGCTCACCCTTATTATTAGCCTGCATGCTCTACCACAAACACACACACACAGACACACAGACACACAGACACACACACACACACACACACACACACACATACTCACACAGACACAATTGTATTTTGAGATAATTGGGGATAACTGAGAGAAAGAACTGTGTGTGTGTGTGTGTGTGTGTGTGTGTAGAGGACAGAGACAGTGAGATGGAGAGAGAGAGAGAGAGAGAAAAGGGAAGAGAGGGAAACATACAGTCAGTGTGAGTGTGACTAAACTGACTGCAGCAGAATGACTCACCCTGTTGCTATGGCAACCTAAAGACACGCTCTCCTCTGATGTGTGGTTTCAACATGCCGGTGGCTGCTGCCGGCTAACGGGGGATGAAAATGTACCATTTTTTTGTTTTTTTTCCGGAAATCACTGAAAGGGGGGAACAGGGTTGGGAAGTGGAGGGCAGCGTGCAGGCACACACACACACACACACACACACACACACACACACACACACACACACACACACACACACACACACATACACAGAAGGCGTAAAAATCCATATCCAAAAAAGCAAAAGGTGTTAAAAACAAAAAAAACTAAACGCTCAGCTACAACCACACCTCTCTCTCTCCCTCTGTGTGTGTGTGTGTGTGTGTGTGTGTGTGTGTGTGTGTGTGTGTCTCAGCACTGCAGTATGAAAGCCAGCAGCTGTTTCTTCTCCACTGTAGTGGACTGATGTGCGTGGGTGTGAAGCTCGAATGCCCTTGCAAAGCAAAAGCCATGTGGGATAAAGTCTGGCCTCCCACCACAAAACTAATACCCCTTCGGAATTCATCACAAGCCAAAAGTTTTCATTGTTCCGGTTATCCGTATGTGCATCCTGTAATATGTAACAACTACAAAACGTTCCTGTGATCCGTTTTCATCCACTGTCATGTAATAATCATAAAAAAATACAGATGGTTTATTACCCGACTGTCAGTAAACATAACTGAGGATGTTTTGTTCGTGCTGACAGAAAATCACACTCTTAAAAGGGTATCATAGGGATGTATAGGGATGATAATGATACTGAACAGAAGACTGACTTCTGTCATCACAGACAGCAGAATTGTTGTGTCAAGGGACTGTACATGAATTCAGTCTTATATCAGAGTTAACACATCTTCCTTAACATCCATTCCAGGACTTTTCAAGCTAATATGAGGGGAAAAAGCCGGCACAGAAGCTCCTCGACAGCAGCTTCAGTCTCTTGCCAAAAATTCATAAATTCAAATGCCTCCAATAACCCATGTCCACATGTGTTGATTTACTAAAACTTTCAAGGATTTCAACGACCAAGGGGAACCCTGTTAGAAATAAGTTTGTCAAATTGCACAACATAATTAAAGTTTTATGTCCTTTTAGGCAAAGTCTTTCATTTCAGCAGCCGTCTTTGCAACTGGCTAACTATCCCTATCTAAATGAACGGGGAGAGATCCATAAGTTCCCTTTCAATGGTCGCAGGGCCACCGAGACTGCATGTCACTGATTTAATCTGATTTAGAAAAAAAAAAGGGTTCGAAATTACGGTAAATTTGCTGGAGTTGAAACAGTGGTCATGTCGTCATGCTTGAATGACGTCACTTTTCTTGGTAATCCCATGCATTCGCTTTACATCTTCCTCTTTCATGCCTATTAAAAGTGTGCGCCTAGTCAGTGCGCCAACGTGATAGACTCATAATGTTTCCCGTCCGGCTTTTGAGGGGAAGGGGCGGGACAAGTGTAATACAACTGCCTTCTGGCGTTACAGACTTTTAATATGCTTTACGAGAGGTGTCTTATTTATGATGTCTTATGTGCAACACCCTCCCCCAAATATCTCAACTAATCTTGTACTGGGTTGGTACAACTTGCTCCCCCATTAATTACTAAAAAATTATAAAGGATTTTTAATTTAGCTCATTTAATATAGCCCTACGTATTTCAACAGGCAATCTTCACATGTATAGGTCAACTTGATCTGAAACATTTGACTTTTTAAACATACTGCTGTGATGCAAAAAAACATGAACAGGGAAAATATACAATCCCCGAAATAGAGACAGGGTTGTCGTCCCCTGTGAGGCAAAGCACACCTTTATATGAGCCATTGTGCAGATAAGAACCATCACCTATGCTATCTGATTCCTTTTCTTTTATTAATCTAAGAGCAAGTGACGGATGAAATTTAAATGAGGTGTGTTAAAAAAAAAAATATTGAGACCTTTCTCCGCTCTCCTAAAATATCACACCGTCCTTCCTTCAGCTATAAGAAAAAACAACCTAATTCTGTCCGTTTCCTGACCTCTCCTCCCCTCCCTCATAATAACTTGGGTACAGTCCCTAGATTGTGTTAAAATTATGTGTCCTCACTTCAGATTGGAAGAGGAAGTAATCTAATTTCCCACCACACATACACAAGACTCCGGTCAGACATACTTAACCTACAGTTAATTGGCAATAGAAGATGAATCAGACCGTTCCCCTCCCCATGTCCTCCTGTTCTGGAGGTGGGAGCAACACAAAACACAGAAGTAAAGAGGAGACGAGACCGATGGTCCTTGTGTTTAATTTAATTGGGTCCTGTGTGGACAGTTCCAGGCAGCTCATGAAGCACCACTATGGAAAAATAAATGTTCCAATTCAGCGCCTAACACAATAAAACAAGAAAGGCTGGTAAATAAATAGACATGATTTCCCCCGTGACCCCCCAAAACACGTCCGACTTCAGGAGAAGTGGTGCAGTCAGAGGAACGTGTATTAACTGGGAATAAAAAAAGATAATTGTCTTTAACTTCCGACTGCCTGCCACAGCAACACACTGACCGGGCGTGTGATTGAGGAGGCTTGATTATAAACGGCTCCGAGGAGGCTGTTACACTCTAGCCTTTGTCACCTTGTTTGACTCACCGAGAAGACGGCGCAATGAGAGTGGGAAGATGAAAAACAAAATCGTTTCATAAGAATGACAAAGCCATTGGAGAAGAGAGGGACGTGCTGAAGATCGACTAAATCTAAACCTGGACACGCAAATGTTGCATTTTTATGTTGAATCTTACACAAACTGTGCAAAAGATAATAACTTCTTCCATCATCATGGATTAAATAGAGTCTACATCTTAGTCCAACGGCATTAATGTGAGATCATGCATTTTGATCATGCATGAATTATCGATATCTGCGTATATCTGGATGTCTACTTGTTAATGTGTGTGTGTTTGTGCGTGGTGTGTTCTGGCTTGTTTAGAGGACTGACACTAGCACCATGCTGCAGTTAGCCAAACAAGAGATGATGACATATTGAGCGCTGCTAGCACCTTCTGTTAAGTCTGCCTACAAATCCCTTCTTCGGGCCGTAGCTGCTGACACAACTATAGCATCATTCTGAACAGCTTCGCACACTATTGCTGTTGAGGCAGGTCAGACTTGAAGAAAACAAAGCTCAGAGTGCTTGAAATGTAAGTTTTCTCAAACTAGTTCAAGTTCTATAAAATGCATGCCAGAAAGATGGCGACTTCTTTTAATGGTCTGCAAATTTCAAAGAATTTCTGTATAAGACTCTATCTAAGTATTAGTCTGTTGGGACCCACAGATGAAGTCGTTCATTGTACATTTCAAAATGAACTCTGAACTGAACTCAGTCTCCCAGAATTCCCCATTCTTCACACCTAGGTGCAAAATTCAGCTTTGAGCTACTATTGGTCAAGGTAACAGACCCACCTCTGACCAGATAGTCAAAACCCCAGTGCCTTCTTTTGTACTTTCTCTTATCCTCTACTCCCTCAACTTCTTATCTTCAAGGGCTCCTCTCTAGGTCAGGTTATTGGTAGTTTGCTTGTCTAGACGGCTAATTTGACATTAGTCGAATGATGCTTCACGCAGACTCAGGGTCTTTGCATGCAACAAACCATCGTCTCTAGCCCGGCATTACGTGACACACACACACACACACACACACACACACACACACACACACACACACACACACACACACAAACACACACACACACACACACGCACACACCATTTTATGATTATTGAATTGACTTTTCCCTTTTCCAAGGGTGGTGCCCCGAGGTGATCTAATGTACATTGGATATTATTATTTATCATGATTGATAATTAATAATTATCTCAGATAATTATTAATTATCATTGATAGCCAAATCTAATCTCCCTATCAATGTTGCATGAACTACGATAGTGTGCCACAGCATAATGGTGCCCCATGTGAGGCAATGCACAACAAGTCTTACTCTCAGGTGCTTCCAGGAAATGTAGTTATTTCCAGTAGGCGATTTGAGGGGGGATGAGGGGGGATGCCGTCCCCCTTATTAGCAAATTTACCAAGAAGCATCCTCCTTGTTAACCTGCCATCACTCTCCATCCGCTAGTAGTAGATAGTGTGTTACAAATCACAAGTAGCGATCCAGCTACCTGGTTTCTGCTTGTCGAAAGCTGCAACAAGCTGCACAGCGCAGATCGCGCCAACAGGATGTCAGAGACACAGGAAAGGCATAGAGCATCCGGTCATATTTCAAAATAAAATGCCCTGTACAGACTCCCGATTGTATAAAAACTAGAAAATGACCAGATAAACAAAAGTTTGCTATTTATGTTCTAAAATCAAAATGCTACTTTGTGTTTTTAGTGTTTTTAGTGTGTCTGTTCAGAACATGGTGGCTATGTTATGTTGCCAACTGTCATTTTTGTGCTGGTTTATAGTTAAACCATTTGTGAGGTAGCTGTTACATTTCCTGACACCAGCTGTTTCGTTCCCCATTGAAACGCACTCTGCTGGGCAAACTGTGTCATTACACCATATTTTAATTACACCAAGCATGTTTTTCTTCATTATACTTTTTGAATATAAGGTTTTAAAACCTTATAAATTAGCCGGTAAATCGATAAAGGCAAATACAGATAAGTCGGTTGGGCTCTGCTATTTTGCACAATGTTCATTGTGTGTCCTTTAAGGAATTTAGATGGTAAAAAATCCCAAGGGGTCATGTGGGTCATGTAACTTAAAATAACCCTGCTTGAAGTGTATTGTGAGAAACATAAGAAAACCCTGCCTGAATAAACTCAGTCCACTCGATACACTTTAAAGATGTATTTACTCATCACTTTAATACAGTTATAAATAGACAAGTGTAGTAGGAGAGAAGGAAGATAAGTGGATAAAATGGAATTGTAGAATTAGAAATGTCACGTTATGGTTAAGGTGTCCTCCAGCAATGTCCTTTGGGAGGTGTGCAGGTGTGTCGGGGCAGGGTAGTGCTCCCATTGGGCCAGCCCCCTTGTTAAAAATTAACAAATCACCCACTGGTTATTTCTGTAGTACTTTTACTACAGCAGTGTGTCACCAGTGTAGCACAGGATATTTGTTTCCACAGACCGAGTTTCTGAATCATTTGTGCCATTGTAAGTGCAATTAAGTACTCATCCTGACAAATCAAACCTTTAGTCACCATGTGATTCAAGAGATCACACCCCAGCTCCGACCGAAAAATGCCAAGCTGATGACAAAAACACGATTCCTCACTGGCTTCCTACCAACAAACAACAGTCTCTCAAGGGCATGTAATTTCATAGTGTCAACACCCTTCAGTTTGACATTGGCATAAAAAGCATAATGATAACAATAATGTTCGAGCACTACTTTATTTGTGTTCCGCTCAATGTGGATCAAAGTGGAAAAAACAGGGAGTCATTTTGTTACTGACACTGCCAGACTACAATAAATGTATTCAAATGGATGTGAGAGCACAGCTTTTTTCTGTACCTGCTGTAGTTTGTGTCTGATACAACAGCAATATTACATCTCAAAGAGTTATCATGATGACGCCATTTGCTCGTGAATAATGTTTTTCTAAATCTGATTACTGGGTTTGCTCATAATATACAAGTGTTGTTTACTTTCAGTCACAAACTGAAATCTGTTCTGTCAACGTGAAAACCCTGAGCACCTTTTTCGCTGGCATGCCCTTATTGCTCCCCAGGGCTGCGCCTTATTTAGCACAAGTTTAGCCAGGGGTAAATGACATCGTTCTCCCCGGAGAAGGGCCTCCTCGTCCTCCTCCTCTTTAACACAACACAGCAATCATCCAGAGAGAAAGCACAGAGCAAGAAGAATAACATCTGAGACTGATAACTGACTTATTATAAAGTTGTGATGTGTTTTACATTTTGATTTTTTTTCTTTCCTTTGTTAGTAGCAGCTGAGCAGCAGGGACAAAATCAAGCCTCTGACTGCCTGTTAGCGGATACGAAACAAGCCCACAGATCAACAAAGAACACACTGACAAAGGTGGGACAAAGACGCCTATGAGTGTGTGTGGCGTGAAGGCTAACGGGGGTCGTGACTGGTGTCATCTCATTATGGAGCGTGTGTCTTTCACACATTTCAGTCAGTCCACTCGTGACACACACAAAGTAATGGAGCTTCTCACCTCTTAATTGGGACCTGATGGAAACCCATTGAGGATTCACCCTCCTGACTAGCACGGAAATTAAGTTCGTCATTCATGAATATCAAAATGCATATTATATTCAGCATGATGGTGGAAGTGTACCTCTATCCTCTGCGTAAAAAATATTTCGAAACAAACTGATGAACAGTTGATCATAGCATGTCGCCCACAAGAAAATGTGACTTTTCTCTCTGATCCTCCTCCGCTACATGTGACAAAAACACTATCTAAGAGAAATGATAAATATTTTCTTTAAAAAACAACAACTTGGCTTACGTGATTCCACTGTCAATAGAAAAAAAGAGGCCAAGGATTCACAGAAGGGAGCAAGGAGAGTTTATAAAAGATGGTTTCGCAATGGTCGTATTCATTGTCACCACCATACTCCATGTGTCCTCCGTAGGTGGCTCTCTCTCCTGTTCAGATTACATATTGTCTAGGAGACAAAAATGGCCCACATGTCCTGCCTATTGCCAGAAAACGTTGAATAAAGCAGCCCACTGCATGTATACACAGCTTCCTCTCTGTGAGAGCAGTGAGTAATGTTTGGAAATGGAGGGATGAAGACCTTTTGTTTTGTAACAGCTCACAGAGCATGAGTGATGCCAGCTGAGCCACAGGGGCATGAGGTAGGTAGCTGTCAGTGACTCTGTGTGTGTGTGTGTGTGTGTGTGTGTGTGTGTGTGTGTGTGTGTGTGTGTGCGTGTGTGTGTGTGGAAAGCTATTCTATAACCCTTATTACATGAAGTATGTGTGTATGTGTGGGCACAAGTGTGGAAGGTGTGAGCGTAGTGAAGAGTGTGTGATGCGTGGGAGGTTACATGTACTGTAGGTAGAGACATACACACAGAGAACCATTGCTTTCTTTGTGCTGCTGTCACATGTACAGTCCATGGTTATTTGATTTGCGGCCGCCATCACTTTTTTTTCTCCCTCCCTTTTATCGCCAATATCCATTATTTCCAGAAATGAGTTTTTCTTCCTTTATTCCTGCAACTGAGAGCTCTTCTTCCCACTCCCGCTCTCTGACGTTAAACACCTCATCTTACTCCACCACCTCCACCACTGCAGTTACATAAAAAACAGCATTAAAAGGGGCAATTACCTGTGAATTTCAACAAGTTCAACATTGAACAGGAAATGTTTTTAGCAGAGTGATTTTTTTGGAGCTGTTATACTCAGGAACTTTGAAGTCTAGAGAGTCTTGATTTTTAAAATACTGTGAAATGGCCACATCAGTGAAACTGTGTTGTCAAACAAAGCTTCTCGGCGTTCTCTGATCCGTTTCACATCTCTGAATTGCATATTGCCAACAATTAGAGTTGTTGTCTGAGTGTCAGTCTATTTTTGGACTCTATTTCCCAGAACACAAAGGAAGTGACAAATGGATTTTATGATTATGTACTTCAACAACAATATTGATCTTGGAGAAGAAAGGGGAGCTTCAGAGTGTGTCAGGAGAAATAAACTGTCGATCTTAAATTTACTAATCAAACTATTACGTGTAATCATGACCACAATGTCATGTTTAATGGGGCACAGACATTTTGAATCTATTTATTTGCTCTAATCTAACAAATACAACTTATATACAACAAAACTGATTGTGGATTTTTGAGGTTGATAAAGTTTTCAAAGAATTACCGAATGGGAGATTGTTCAAACAAGATCAACGGGTCGACAGCTGGGCGAGCAACTCTCTGGAACTGAACTGCATTTTAACTAAATGCTAACAGCATGCGACCACGCTCACATAGACAATGTTGAGATGCTGATGTTTAGCCGCTACAGTATTTGGTTCAAAAGATATCACAGGGGCTATGAATAAGGCTGGACAGGAATATCACACGACCACTAGAGGCAGCGGTGTGTCTCTACGATCCTCTCACACTTCAACAGCTACACATTGCTACTTGGCACTTTGATCATGAAAGTGATCCAGTCAGACTATAGTAAAGAATTGAGTCTTTATTGTAAATAGATAGGGGATATTAAAGATCTGAGACTGAACTGAGAGAAGGGCTCCCACTGAGAGAAAAAAGTGCAATTACAAATCTGTCTGCTAATTCAGCACCATGGACAGCACCGCAGATTAATCAATACACAGTTAGGCTACTGATATTTCAGAGTCATGGCCAGACAGCAGATTCAGAGAACGGAGCCTCAATCAGTCAGGCAGACTAGGCCAACACAGTCAACTAACCAGCTCTGTCCATGTACTCTCTCATCTACTCTGGGATGCTAGCGGTTGAAATGTGCCATGTTTCACATGTAAACATCATATATGACAAACATCATATCAGAAAATGAATAGTTTCTCTATACACTACCATGCAAAGTTTTTCCGAAACAAGGTCCCATGGGCCAAACCGGAAAGGGCATGTCTTCAGCTCTCTATGACCGAAACCCTGTAGAACTTGTCCAACTTGGTCGAACCAACTAACTCTGCTTTTCGCTTAACTCCAGTTTGACAGAATGGCCAGACTTGATTTGTGATTTTCACCTTTTGTTAATACTTTCTCTGTGCCGAGGTGACATCCATGTTGGCGATCGTGACATCTACTGAGCCAAATGGAACTTTAATATCTTAACAACAAACTGTGACTTTCTTGAATTGCAAAAGTATGTTCTAATAGACAAATGTCATACGTGTGATTCATTGCACAATTCAAACAGGATGAAAAAAAATTTAAAAACCGTTCTCAAAAATGATGTCATTAGGCTCACTGGAAGGGGGCGGGACCTCGCCTCCCCATTCCTGTGCAGGCCTGATGCCGAGAATGTTGTCGAGCATCAATTAAAATTCATTCATTCTTTCTTAGAGCAACAGCAACATGGCTTGCAATGTGCAGCCCCATTGAACACAATTTCACTTTGAGAGGTGAGGCGCATTAATACTGCATAGACTCCAGCATGGTGCCTCGACTGATCAGAAGACGCCCCAAATGTTCATATTTACAGTGTGGGGTAATTAATTCTAAAGACCCATCTGCCCTTTTCGCATGTTTAAATATTTATCCAACAGCCTGGCACTGTAAGGAAGCAGTTACCATATATGGCAGTGAGATTGATTTAACTCTCTGGAATAATACATTGCTGTTAATGACCAGAGACAGGTTTGGCAAAGGAAGCCCATTAATCAGCTTGTCAGACATTAATGTGCCACCAAAAAATAAAACAGCAGCAAATATCAAAAGCTGAAATGTAATATCATGTCGGCGCTGACAGTAACCAATAGTCGTGTCAGTCTGCGCGTACTTGACACTTGTTTTCATCTCTGACTGATTCATCCCCCCCCCACCTCCGGGGATGCAGTGAATCAAAGTCACATGGTCCGCGGAGCCGTCACAAGGGCGCTCAATTCTGAGAGAACGGTATCGAAAACTTTCCCTCCCCTGTTTTGTTATATTTATCTGTTTCTGACAGCTTTCAACATTACCGCGGCAACAAATACACTTCAAGTCATTTGTTGCCATGGTAACTGCTGCCAGCATGAGCATCAGCTCTTGTGCAGTCAAGAGTCCTTTAAAGGGCTAGCTCGCAGAGACAGAAAGAGAGAGAGAGAGAGAGAAAGAGAGAGACAGAAAGAGAGAGAGATAGGTTGGGACTTTAGTGCATGGACGCTGAAGCTCTGAGTCGCCTGTTGTTTATTTGAACAGGTGATGAAACTTTTAATAATACGATGCACGCGCGAACTGAAACCCTGTTAATTAGTGACCAGCTCTTTTATCAGCGTTTTTACGAGCATGCTAAATCCCAATTAAGGTAGATCACATAACAGACGAGTGTCATGTTTCTTATGTCTGAGCCACGGGATGCTGCACGGTCTCTCTGCGTGAGGGTTTTTTTTGACGAGGACAGGTCTGACAGTCGTTTACGCCGCGCTGCCAATGAATCCATCACAACATAACAGGCGAGGCAAACAACACACAAGATGATGATGAAAGGCTGGAAACAAACACGCTGCACTCCAACACAGTGCAAGCTACCAAAAAAAAAAAGGAGCCAAAAAAAAATAAAAAATCTAGGAGGCTTAATGCAAATGACAGGACAAGAGCTTGTTTTCAGACAGAAACCATCGCTGATGTTGCTGCGTTTCATCTAAAATGTAATCTGCACTTCATGATCCTGGAGCACTTCCTCTCAGGCCTGCATGAATCCGAGTTGAATTGCCGCTTCAGAGGCAAAACAGGAGAATGATTACTTGCTTACGCCATGTGATGTGTATCAGCGGGGTCACATTCAAGCATCCGGAAAACAATGGAAAAGAGACACTGTGTTGGTGTTATTTAAGGACAAACAGCAAACACGTTTTCTTGCTCTTCTCAGGATTTGGTCAAACAACCGTGATAACGCTACATTTTCGGTCGGGCCCGGTGGTTTTCAACAGTGTTCAGCAGATGCATTTGTAAAAGGACAACGTTCATCTCTTTGTATTTGTTTTCGAAAAACGATCCAGCGATGATGTTTTCCATCACTCCTGCTGTGCTGGCATGTAACCCTCTGGTGGTACCATCACGCAACAGAAGTGCGAATGACGTCGTCACAGGAGACAGGCTGGCAGACACCTGTTTTACACCTGTGACTCATATCCGGATTGCACCTACAGCTGACGTCGCTCGACTACATTTGCAGCTGGAATGAAAAAAATACACCCATGACACATACTGAAAATGGATTTCTCTCTCTCACTTACATCCCAAGCATGTGACATCCTACACAGTGGTAATTCATGTTGCATTGTGAATGATCGCTTCAAGGGGCGTTCAAACTGGTTGGGATGTATCTGAAACAGAGCATTTCTTTTTTTTACGTTTTAATTCTCAGGCTCATAATTTTATTTTGGGTCACTATTAGAATAGGTTTACATGCTTTAATGCTCTGTGTTCTCCCTCCGTCTGAGTTTAAGCTCCTGACCCTTTAAGGTCCCCTCTCCAGAATACACAATCTGCCCTGATTGGTCAGCTCACACACGTCTGAGCCAGCACCACTCACCTTGTATACTGTAAATACAGACATAAAAGCAGGCACTTTCAGGAGCAGTGTTTCATCACCTTTTACACGCACAAGAATCTATACAAAATCCTGAAGTAAAGGAAAAACTGAAAAAGCACAAGAGGACTCCTTTAGAAATAAAATTGAGACACTTAATAAGATCGCAGAATCTCTACATTTAATCAAAAACTTACTTTTTACTCTTACTTTTGAAAAAAAATCACATTTACTCCTCTGTTGGAGCTCAAAAAGTCTTCAAACTGTCATAGTAGTGATTCACATAAAAAGTTTGTGTGGTTGTTAAGCAGTATCTTAAGAAATGTCCATCAGAGAGTCTGCCTGCCCGTCGTTCTTCTTCTTTTCCATCACACTATTCTGAGTTCTGTCAAATATCATCATGACTTTTGGGACGTTTTCGTTACGTCATTTCGCAGCGTCTGCCACCGCTGCCCCGGCATTTCAGAGCAGCTACAGTAAGCGAAGGCTGCCTGCCTACAGTAAGTGAGTCATATCAAGCTGAATACCAATTAGCTGTGCGTGAGTGTGGCAGCTCTAAATGAGAGCTGACAAACAGTGTTTATACAAGGTAGTTCTCATGGCAGCATAAGTTTCAGTGTAAAGTGTAAATCAGTTGTAATCGGGCAGGGTTATGTTCGTCAGCACGGCGGTGGAGCTGTCATCACGACACAGCTGGAGTCCGCCATTGTTAATACAAAACTAACTTTACAAAGAATGAGCTGAAATGAAAATGCTAAACGTTCCTTTTGAGTCTTTTAATTGATTAATTGAAGGTGAATTAAGGTTAATACAATAAACGTGTTCCACTGTTAAACATCACATCAGACAAAGGTCCTGTTTGAAAAATTTTTTGTTCATTTTTAAAGACCCAGTATGTAATCACTGCCAGTCGATCAATACCAAAAAAAAGGAAAAAGACTGAGTTCGATGGTGTCGTGAAGTAGCATGGGATCATGGGAGTTGTTGCCTTCACTGTCAAACAACCAACATTGTGACAGAAATCTATCTGACGCGACGTGGCAAAGACGTTCACAGACGAGTTAATGCATCAAAGTTTAATGGAAACCCACGCAAGAACGGGGAGATCGTCCACACAGAAAGGTCCAGACCCAGCGGGATTTGAATCCATTACCTTCGTGCTCTAAGGCCACAGCGCTGCCCATATATTGCGACAGTTGACCGAACTCTTGTGGATTTCTTTTAGATTCAACATTTTTGGAGATGTCTGGGAAAATGTACGTGCACAACTCAACAAAATTTTTAACTAGAATGGCACTTAGTAGGGCGCATACCTCTGGAAAAGCCCAACAGTCCCCTTCTGTACTCACTCATAGATAGCAGCCACTGACAAATTAACTTATATGTTGAAAAAACGCCTTATCACACAATGTTAAAGAATGTGAGAAAAAGTCTGTCACTTCCTCTGGAGCAGCAAAAGTGGATGTGGTCTATTCTGGGCTGAGACACATCCTCCATCCAAGTTTCGTGGAAATCCATTCAGTAGCGTTTTTTTTGTTTTTTTTCACCCTGCTGACAAACCAAATTAACAAACGGAGCATAGGTTTAGTTGTTTATCGACACCTGAATGTGGAAATCATTATACAATTAATTACATTCTACTTGGGATCACTCATTTAGACAAGATGATAGCTATTGCACCGGACAAACTGACAAATTGAATTTTAGACAGCAGAATACCATGAAGGAGTGAGCTGCAAATATCTTTGAAAAAAAAACAAAAAAAACAACTTTGCCCTCACTGTGCAAGAACTAAAATCAATTCGGCAACCTGCAGAAATAACTTCAAACAAAAAGAGACCCGGCATGGCACATTGAACTGAGCACTTGTGTTGTTCGCTGGTACAATGGAAATGCAGTGGCAATTACTGATAAGCAGGAAATGTTTTTCTCACTTTTTCTCGCATCCTCTGCGCTCAATCGTCCATCACCGCATAACGCAGTTATGGAAAATTACCAGTTAATGTATTGCAATGAGCATACTAGAACCACTGACTGAGGCAATCTCAGTTCCAGACGTCGGCCATAAAAACGGCAAATTGGATACTTTCATCAACTAAAATGACATGATTGTATTTGTTATCCAAAATGTTAGATATGTAGATATTAATACACTAACCAAATGGTGACATCTGCATTGCTACACAATCACAAGAGGCTGAATTGGAAATTTTAACATTTGAGATCTGAGATTTGCCAAGGTCGTGAAAATCTGTTACGCAAGTTGAATAAAAAAAAACAAACACTTGAGATCTTTTTACAAGCTGTCCTGGATGCAGGAGCATAAGGCGTGTATTGGGAAGATGAACACCCTGGGGGGGTTGCTCCAGCCCGCCGATGGAGAGCAGAGATCCTGAGCAGCATGCGGACGGAGCTAAACGACATCCACTCTGCCACCAAGGGAGAATCTTAGTCACGACTGCGCCGGTGCCCTGATGAGAGGGGGACGGAGAGTGGAAAAGGTGACGTGGGGCCAGAGAGAGGAGGGGGAGGTGCTGTTTGTATGAGCAGCGCGTGTGCTGACATTAACCTTCCCCATTAATGAACCGCTGGAGGGACTTCACATGGGCGACTCTAAACACAGGAAGGAAGTAGGGAAGAAGAGGGTGAAGAGGAGGAGGAGGAAAGTTGTGTGCAGAGGGACGGAGGGGGTGATTCTATCCGGCCTTGTCACTTTTCCTGCCCTCATTGCCGGTTCAATCAGTAACACACATTAGGAGTAAATTGAGTGGAGAGATGATGCACCTGCTTTCAGCCAGTCTGGGGCAGACAGAGCAATTACCACTCCCGGGCCCTGTTTAGCCGAGTGACGTACGCACCAACAGCATGACCTAAGATAGGGCAGTGGGTGGACTGTAATGGGGCGGGAGTATTTCTGTCTTCTCGACCGATTCGATGTCTCTAATGGAAATAAACAAGTGTTTTCTGTCTAGCTCTAGCACAAAGACACAGTCTTCATATCCTCAACTGGACTAGAGTGCAAGTTCTTTTCCACCTTTGAAATGAAGGGCTATGGTAGTTTACATAAAAGCTACAGAATGACATCACTGAGTGGGGAATGCCTCGGTGTCACACAGGAAATCAAGAAAAAAATCAAAGATGCGAGCTGACGACAGGAGAAGGTTATGCCTAATTAGTCACCATGAAGTGAACTAAGTTGTCGGTGTGACTCAACCAAAAGAAGAAGAACTTGACTCATCCTCACAGTGTGATGGTCACGGTCAGCTGTCGCTCCTCAGGGATGGCACTGCAACCAGGCCTCACTTAGATATCTTAAAGATGACCGATAGACCTAAGACACAAGTAAAAATTAAATTTAGGACTGCTCTGATGTCTTAAATTAATGCCTTAATGACACTGTATATAAAGTGAAGACAAGGAAGTTGCAGAGGTGAGCAGACACAGACTTGAGAGTGGATATCAGATTGAGAGACAGGCGAGGGGCGCCCCCGTATGGTCAGCCTAATTGATTGCAACTGCAACCACACAGCATGGACCCCCAGCAAAATGCATAATGCAGCATCATCGTTGGTATTATGCAACATATGGTTAGGTCACGGTGTGTATGTGTGTGTGTGTGAGAGAGTAGGAGTGACAGCTTATGATATACTCAGGTGATATAATCTTGCATAAAGAAAGGGCAGCGTCTCCCCCCCAAACCTGTGAGGCACCTGGCACTGACATGCGTCTCAGACTCATCCCCTGCTCTGCATGCAAATAAACGTACATCACCTGGACGAAAGGAGGTAAAACTTAATGTGTAGCGTTTGCCGAATTTACAAGAAGGTCCAAATGATCAAGAATTTGTCATTGACAGCGTTTTTCAAAGTTTTTCAAGTTTCCTTTACTCAACAACTCACAAAATTGAGCGATTTTGTAAAGGAGTCTGAGGACTTTCTCCACAGGCTACAAAGAAGTTGACTGTTATCTGTCTACTGCATTTGGCATGTTTACCATAGAAAAATAGTGTAGCTAAACGTTTGAAACAGGAGGCGTTGGTATTAAATCTAGAGTGTTTCATAACCTGTTAAAACTTCCTTGTGGTTCTGCCACAGTGTTCGGATACAGAACATAACAGCTTCATGCCAATTAATTGACAAACGTCAGGTGACCTTAACGTTACAGGCTTCGTGCGGGTGTTTAGCTTGCTGGCTACCTTACTTGCTAAGTCAGCTAGTTAACGCAGCTAGCTGGTATTTGCTAATGATATAGTTGCTCATGCTTAACATAAAGCAACATGTGAACGGAGGTAGGTTAATACAGAGTTGTGGGTAACAAAAGAAATATTGTTTTAGGCCTTACTTTGCTGGGGTAACTGGCTAGCTTGTCGCTAGTAGTTATCTAGCGTGCCCACATTCCCACACCCCAAAATTCCCCAAATTTCTCAAAATTAGTCGTTCCCACATTTCCTTTTTCATAAATTTGTATCAGATTTCATCCCCCTTTCTCCCAATTTGGTAGCCAATTACAGCCCTAATCCAAAAAATCTTTTGGGAGGATAGGGCTTAAATTGAAGGGAAAAGTAGGAACACAAGACCTAATTTTGAAAATGTCCTAGAAATGTGGGAACATAGGGCCTAATTTTCAGTTTAGTAATATTATGTATATTATGTATTTTATTATTATGTATATACTTGTGTATTTTTTATGAAATCTGTCATGCTTCTCACACTATAATGATACAGTAGGAAACAAACAAACTACATTACCTGAATTAAATGGTTATGATGAGGGGAAAACAAACCCTACTGCCAATTTCCTCCAGGAGATGGCAGTGGTGCTTCTTGCTTTTTTTCAGCATTATCAACGGGCGAGTATCCAGTAGAACAGTCTGGAGCTCCACACCTGCCCTGAGACGAGACACACTCGCTCCATTTCACATTAGACACAGTCCACCATGGGCTCCTTGGATTTCATACTACCCCACAGAGCCTCGGCCACTTGAAAGAGACCGATATTTCTCAAAGATGAGACACAGTAAGCTGCGCCCCTAATAAAGATCATACATTAGTGGGTGCTCTCAAGTCCCCACCATGCTGTATCCATTTGTATGGCTCAGCGGTGGTGATCCAAACCATATGAGGAGCTGAGTGGATCTGCAGAGACCCATGGAAGAAGGCAAGGCCACCCACAGCCATCGCTCACCACGCTCCCTTCCTTCCCTCCCAGGTCAGGCAGCATTCCTTCGGTGCCCTGGGGATCTCCGCTGAAGAAGAGAACATCATTCACAAAGACTCAGATACGACAGCATATGCTACCTTCATTCCCCCCCCCCTCCAAACGATCAAAAGGGAGCATGAAAAAACAGCAACAGACAGATGGGTAGACTCACATTACTCTGGCGTTAGAGACGCAGGCGTACCTCTCAGTGTCGGAGGTGAACGAGTGCAGAGAGAGCAGCAGTGCAGATGTTCTGATCAGACATGATGATAGTGCACATCAGCCTCTTGTCAACTCTGCTGATCCTTTTTTTTTTTTTTTTTTTTTT